>JACCIB010001239.1:0-2500 GCA_018906965.1 Philotrypesis tridentata
GGCAGACACCTATGTGCCGAGCGCCGACAATTATATGAGGCGAGCTAAAAATTAAGAGCGAAGGGCCGATACTTATGTGTGGCAAGTAGACAGCTACGTACGAGCAGCAGACACCTATGTGAGTAGAGCCGACAATTATGTGCGGCGATCCGAGAATGATGTGCGGCGAGCTGACAATTATGTGCGAGGGGCCGGCGATTAGGCGAAGGAGCCGACACCTATGTGCCGAGCGCCGACAATTATGTGCTTCGAGCCAACAACTACGTGAGCGGGGGCCGACAATTACGTGCGGCGAGCTGACAGATATGTGCGAGGAGCCTACATTTATGTGTTGCGAGCCGACACTTGTGCGCGAGGGGCCGACACTCATGTACGGAGAGCAGGTAATTATGCGCGGCTAGCCGACACCCATGTGCGAGAGGCTGATACTTATGTGCGGAGAGCCGACAATTTTGTGCTTCGAGCCGACAATTATGTAAATGAGGGGCCTTAAGTGAGGACACTTAAGTGGGAGAGCTGACACCTATGTGCGATGAGCCTACTTTTATGTGGTGCAAGCCGACACTTCACCCTGCTCTATTGGATTAACGAGTTGCCCCGCAAGGAGGGTCCTAGCTAATCCATAACTGGATTCAGTCCGCGAGAATGGCGGTTTTTCCAAGAAAGCTCGTTTGGCATGGTACTCGCTTACGCTAAACGGCCCTAACTACCTCACAAATGGTCGTACTAGCTTCTCAGTTATCCGAAAATTTTGCAAGATACCGGTGCTTTTTTCAAGGATGTGGTCTTTGCACGGACTGTCTACGATTAGCTTGGGACTGTTGATAAATGACGTGGCCTGCGGAACAATATGAATCGGCTCGACGGTGAGCAGCCAACAGCGCATTTACCGAACTAATTCTATATTAACTCCCGAGATACGTCCTGAGTCCTAGCCAATAAGTGCTGGCGATCGCAGTTACTGATGGAAAACGCGAATCTGAGGGTGCACGGGTAAACGGCGGGGGTAAATTTCGTCGTAGACTTGTAGTCGAGAATCCCGCGGACCGCTTTCCACCCCGCCCGAGTGGATTAACGAGATTCCCTCTGTCCCTAACTACCTCCCCAGTCGAACTCGGTCGATGGCAGTTACCGATGGAAAACGCGAATCTGAGGGTGCACGGGTAAACGGCGGGAGTAAATTTCGTCGTAGCTTTGTTGACGAGTATCCCGCGGACCGCTTTCCACCCTGCCCGAGTGGATTAAGGAGATTCCCACTGTCCCTAACTACCTCCCCAGTCGGACTTGGTCGATCGCAGTTACCGATGGAAAACGCGAATCTGACCGAGCCCGGGTAAACGGCGGGGGTAAATTTCGTCGTAGACTTGTAGTCGAGAATCCCGCGGACCGCTTTCCACCCCGCCCGAGTGGATTAACGAGATTCCCTCTGTCCCTAACTACCTCCCCAGTCGAACTCGGTCGATGGCAGTTACCGATGGAAAACGCGAATCTGAGGGTGCACGGGTAAACGGCGGGAGTAAATTTCGTCGTAGCTTTGTTGACGAGTATCCCGCGGACCGCTTTCCACCCTGCCCGAGTGGATTAAGGAGATTCCCACTGTCCCTAACTACCTCCCCAGTCGGACTTGGTCGATCGCAGTTACCGATGGAAAACGCGAATCTGACCGAGCCCGGGTAAACGGCGGGGGTAAATTTCGTCGTAGACTTGTAGTCGAGAATCCCGCGGACCGCTTTCCACCCCGCCCGAGTGGATTAACGAGATTCCCTCTGTCCCTAACTACCTCCCCAGTCGAACTCGGTCGATGGCAGTTACCGATGGAAAACGCGAATCTGAGGGTGCACGGGTAAACGGCGGGAGTAAATTTCGTCGTAGCTTTGTTGACGAGTATCCCGCGGACCGCTTTCCACCCTGCCCGAGTGGATTAAGGAGATTCCCACTGTCCCTAACTACCTCCCCAGTCGGACTTGGTCGATCGCAGTTACCGATGGAAAACGCGAATCTGACCGAGCCCGGGTAAACGGCGGGGGTAAATTTCGTCGTAGACTTGTAGTCGAGAATCCCGCGGACCGCTTTCCACCCCGCCCGAGTGGATTAACGAGATTCCCACTGTCAGCTGACAATGGGGTACCCACCGGGAGCTAGCGCTTAACGGTGAGCATCCCCCTGTCCGCCACCCGGGGAGGCGCTCGATGCGGAATCAGGAACCCGTCGGTTGTGTTATGACCCGAGAATTACTCAACTGAGTTCAGTCATAACAGACTCGATCTTCGATATCGGAGACTCCAGACCGTTATCCAAGTCCACTCTGCACATTGGTTTCTCATTACGCACTGCTTTCTGGCTAAGCATTGCTTCTTTAGGTTTTCGTGACTTCAATGTGCCCCTTACGCATTGTTTTCCCACTACGCATTGCTTCCTCACTGCGCATTGCTTTATCTCTCTTCTCGCAACATCCGATTCCCCCTTACGCATTGCTTTTCCTCTGTGCCCGAAACATCCA
>JACCIB010001239.1:12500-15000 GCA_018906965.1 Philotrypesis tridentata
ATGTGCGGCAAGCCAACACTGATGTGCGAGAGGCCGATACCTATGTGTGGCGAGTCGACAGCTACGTGCGAGAGGCAGACACCTATGTGAGGAGAACCGACAATTATGTGAGGCGAGCCGACACTGATGTGCGGCGAGCTGACAATTATGTGAGAGGGGCCGATACTTATGTGTGGCGAGTCGACAGCTACGTGCGAGCAGCAGACACCTATGTGAGGAGAGCCGACAATTATGTGAAGCGAGCCGACACTGATGTGAGGCGAGCTGACAATTAAGTGCGAGGGGCCGATACTTATGTGTGGCGAGTCGACAGCTACGTGCGAGCAGCAGACACCTTTGTGAGAAGAGCCGACAATTATGTGCGGCAAGCCAACACTGATGTGCGAGAGGCCGATACCTATGTGCGGCGAGTAGACAGCTACGTGGGAGCGGCAGACACCTATGTGCCGAGCGCCGACAATTATATGAGGCGAGCTAAAAATTAAGAGCGAGGGGCCGATACTTATGTGTGGCAAGTAGACAGCTACGTACGAGCAGCAGACACCTATGTGAGTAGAGCCGACAATTATGTGCGGCGATCCGAGAATGATGTGCGGCGAGCTGACAATTATGTGCGAGGGGCCGGCGATTAGGCGAAGGAGCCGACACCTATGTGCCGAGCGCCGACAATTATGTGCTTCGAGCCAACAACTACGTGAGCGGGGGCCGACAATTACGTGCGGCGAGCTGACAGATATGTGCGAGGAGCCTACATTTATGTGTTGCGAGCCGACACTCATGTACGGAGAGCAGGTAATTATGCGCGGCTAGCCGACACCCATGTGCGAGAGGCTGATACTTATGTGCGGAGAGCCGACAATTTTGTGCTTCGAGCCGACAATTATGTAAATGAGGGGCCTTAAGTGAGGACACTTAAGTGGGAGAGCTGACACCTATGTGCGATGAGCCTACTTTTATGTGGTGCAAGCCGACACTTCACCCTGCTCTATTGGATTAACGAGTTGCCCCGCAAGGAGGGTCCTAGCTAATCCATAACTGGATTCAGTCCGCGAGAATGGCGGTTTTTCCAAGAAAGCTCGTTTGGCATGGTACTCGCTTACGCTAAACGGCCCTAACTACCTCACAAATGGTCGTACTAGCTTCTCAGTTATCCGAAAATTTTGCAAGATACCGGTGCTTTTTTCAAGGATGTGGTCTTTGCACGGACTGTCTACGATTAGCTTGGGACTGTTGATAAATGACGTGGCCTGCGGAACAATATGAATCGGCTCGACGGTGAGCAGCCAACAGCGCATTTACCGAACTAATTCTATATTAACTCCCGAGATACGTCCTGAGTCCTAGCCAATAAGTGCTGGCGATCGCAGTTACTGATGGAAAACGCGAATCTGAGGGTGCACGGGTAAACGGCGGGGGTAAATTTCGTCGTAGACTTGTAGTCGAGAATCCCGCGGACCGCTTTCCACCCCGCCCGAGTGGATTAACGAGATTCCCTCTGTCCCTAACTACCTCCCCAGTCGAACTCGGTCGATGGCAGTTACCGATGGAAAACGCGAATCTGAGGGTGCACGGGTAAACGGCGGGAGTAAATTTCGTCGTAGCTTTGTTGACGAGTATCCCGCGGACCGCTTTCCACCCTGCCCGAGTGGATTAAGGAGATTCCCACTGTCCCTAACTACCTCCCCAGTCGAACTCGGTCGATGGCAGTTACCGATGGAAAACGCGAATCTGACCGAGCCCGGGTAAACGGCGGGGGTAAATTTCGTCGTAGACTTGTAGTCGAGAATCCCGCGGACCGCTTTCCACCCTGCCCGAGTGGATTAAGGAGATTCCCTCTGTCCCTAACTACCTCCCCAGTCGGACTTGGTCGATCGCAGTTATAGATGGAAAACGCGAATCTGACGAGGCCCGGGTAAACGGCGGGGTAAATTTCGTCGTAGACTTGTAGTCGAGAATCCCGCGGACCGCTTTCCACCCCGCCCGAGTGGATTAACGAGATTCCCTCTGTCCCTAACTACCTCCCCAGTCGAACTCGGTCGATGGCAGTTACCGATGGAAAACGCGAATCTGAGGGTGCACGGGTAACCGGCGGGAGTAAATTTCGTCGTAGCTTTGTTGACGAGTATCCCGCGGACCGCTTTCCACCCTGCCCGAGTGGATTAAGGAGATTCCCACTGTCCCTAACTACCTCCCCAGTCGAACTCGGTCGATGGCAGTTACCGATGGAAAACGCGAATCTGACCGAGCCCGGGTAAACGGCGGGGGTAAATTTCGTCGTAGACTTGTAGTCGAGAATCCCGCGGACCGCTTTCCACCCCGCCGAGTGGATTAAGGAGATTCCCATCTGTCCCTAACTACCTCCCCAGTCGAACTCGGTCGATGGCAGTTACCGATGGAAAACGCGAATCTGACGAGCCCGGGTAACGGCGGGGTAAATTTCGTCGTAGACTTGTAGTCGAGAATCCCGCGGACCGCTTTCCACCCCGCCCGAGTGGATTAA
>JACCIB010001239.1:20000-25000 GCA_018906965.1 Philotrypesis tridentata
TCACACATTCAATGTCCCAGGGCAACGATCCAAATATAATTTGCATCGCCGCCACCGAGACAGTTCTACACACACGCGTACACGCATACAGCACGATCCTTTGGCAAGTAATGAGCTCTTCCCTGATCCTCCGCGTGCCACCTCTCTTTCTTCTGTCCAGCATCTCATACCAGACACTCGCAGCGTACAAGATCGCGGACAAGATGAGGCCCTTCACCAGTACATCCACCGCCCTCCGCCTGAGTCCCCAGTTTGTCCTGAGAACTCTCCGAAGACGGCCGGTGATTCCACCGACTCTTACTCTCATCCCCGCAACATGATCCAAAAAGGACATGCCGGAGGTCACAGTCACGCCAAGGTATTTAACCTTATCCATGCATTTCACGGCCATTCGCTCGATGCCATTCACTTCGACATGCACGACACGATTAATCATGCCGGGTAGGTCTCCTTTCAACATCACACATACTGTCTTGGAGTCAGAGACTTCAACACCAATCTCGCTACCGTACATGCATACAATGCTCAGGGCCTCTCCCGCCGCTCTCTCCAACGCCCTCCGCGTATCGCCTTGGACGATCAGCAGAAGGTCGTCGGCGTACGCCACGACTTTCACACCTAGACCTGTCAACACATTCAGCAAGTCATTCATTCCTAGGTTCCACACAGTTGGTCCCGAAATGGAACCCTGTGGGCACCCTCTGGCCGCAGATTTCTCTACAACGTCCAGGCCGTTATACATGCATACCCTCCTATTTCTGAAATAGGAGTGCCATACACGCAATTCTTCATAGGTACAACCGGCCTCCCTCAACTTCCGCAGAGCTATTCTCCACAGCAAGTTGTCGAAGGCGCCCTTGAAGTCTACGAAGACCCCAAGTGTGTACCTATCCTCACATTCATTCACAAGACGTTTGGCCTCTGCCCAAGCATCCTCCGTACACCTACCGTCCCGGAATCCGAACTGACATTCATTCCATTTTCCTCGCATGTGGCCCATCAAACGAGTGACCAACATCCTTTCCATGACCTTACCCAGCCCACCTAGCAGACTGATAGGTCTGTAGGAGCGAGGTTCGGCCCTATCCTTATCCTCTCCTTTCAGCAGTACGACCACCCTCGCCTTCTTCCATTTCTCAAGGAATAGGCCCTCCCGAAGACACGAATCAAAGAGTGCCTTCAGGAACAGGGGAGCCGCACGCCAAACTTGCCTTATCATCTCATTCGTACATCCATCCAGGCCGGGAGCCCTGCGCATTTTCATGCGCCTGACTGCCGCGTCCAACTCACTCATACAAAAGTCGTTCGCGTCGACACACACACCATACACCTCCTCGGCGGGAATGTCATCGTCCGCCGGGAAAAACTCGTCCAACAGGACCTTCGCACTCTCACTCCAGGTCTTCGTCCAGCCTCCCGCCGTCCGTAACCCGGCCAAACCATCAGGGTTCGCTCTCCTCATGCAGAGTGATGTTATCACACTCCATGGGTTATTGCCACCCTTCCGGCTTACACATTCATGCCAATCACTCTCCTTCGCAGATGTCAACATCCTTTTATACTCGCGGTAACATTCTCTCCAGGCGACCCACTTCGTTCTCCCGGGATCGCCTGATCTCGCTCTTTCTCTCTGGAATTCCTTCCTTTTCATTCGCACTTCCTTTCGTTTCTCGGACAGACTTTCATTCCACCATACAACCTTCCTGCGTACCGGATCAGGCCTTATCACGACCTTCTCCATGCAGGCATCATTCGCTTCATGTATCCACTTGCTCAGGAGAGTCATTTTCTCTTCCGCACTAAGCCTGGAATACTCATCAAAGCCGTAATCCTGAGAATACGTCTCGATGAGCGCCCCATACAATTCCCAGTCACACTTCCTCGCATTCCATTTTTCCATGAGCCCATCCTGCGGGCGGGGTATATCTACTTGTGCAGAGATCTTGACCACAATCGGATTGTGATCGCTGACCCCCACACCGGGCATCAATCGCCACTCAATACTACATTCTCTACCCCTATACAGAGTGATGTCAATATCACTCTGACCCCGGGCTCCACAGAAGGTGAAGGCCTCGGTGGGGACATTTAACACATCAACACCCGCTCGCAGGACCCACTCACTTAGCCTCAATCCGCGACGCCCAAACTTCCCGTAACCCCTGGTCTTACTAGCTTTGCTATGCCACAGGTCTGAGGTCGCATTGGCGTCAACTCCTATGAGGAGGCGTCTACCGTTGCGAGCACCAACCAACTCATCGAGATAGTCAATGCTTTCACCGATATTCGCACTTGGCGGACAGTAAAGAGAGATGACCAGCATCTCCCCCACAGGGCCTTTAATCCACACACACACCGCGTGATTAAACGCAAACTCATTCAATAGCATGCTCTCGTATCGCTTTCCGAAGATTGCGACCGCAGCACACCCAGATTCACTCAGAAACACGCGCGTACCAGCCGGCAAGCCACAGACTCTTCCTCCGAAAACGTACGGCTCTTGAAACAGGCATATTTCTATGCCGTTCTCGAGCGCATAGTTCCCAAAGGCGCACATCGCAGCGAAGTCCTTGTGACAATTCACCTGCATCAGTCGCAGCAGCGTATCTTCATTCATACCCGCATAGTCTGAATCAGATTCAGCCATCATCCATAAACGAACCGATTACGCAGCACGCTTAGCCTCCACTCGTACTCCGGACACCTCGGCGAAGTCGCCAGGTGGTTCGAAGGGAGCTTCCTTGACCGGCAATTACCGCAGTCCTCGGTTCCCTTACACTCCTTTATCCGATGCCCGGTCTTACCACATCTGTAGCAGACGGGATCGGCCTTACATGCCTTGGCCGGATGACCGTACGCCGCGCAGCGGAAGCAACGCAGCACCCGCTCATACGGCTGACAGCGGAAGCTGTTGAAGCCCACATACACACGCCTTTCACTCAGCACGCGATCTCGCCAGTCCAGCGGTAGCTCAACTACCACGTCGCCGACCTTCTCTCTCTTACCATCTACGCGCCTAACGATCTTAACACGACGCTTAAACTCGTCCGCGCTCACGCTCGCAAAACTTTTCTCGTGCATGCCCCGAAGGAGATGCTCTCCCGTCATCTCCTTTGGAACATCGTACACGATGATCCTAGGGTCCATCTTCTTTGGCTCGACTACTCGGAGTCCAGCCCCTTTCAGCGCCTCACAGCGCGAGAGGACCTTCCTATCGCGGTCGGTTGCCGTCCGGACGACAATCCCACCGCCCTTAGCTGGCTTCATGTCATTCACACGCACATTCACACCTTCGCCAGTGGCGCTATTCACAAGCCTTCTTCGCACTTCGTCGGACGTGAGGCTTTCTTTGGCCCCGCGTACAACTAGCGCAAAGCTAGGCTTCGGTCCAGGGTTCACGCCAGTCCCCGGCAAACCCGCCCCAGGGGCGGGTACCGGTACGCCGACGCGTTCCCTGACCTCCGTCACACCGGCCTCGATCCTCATGATCTTCCGGCTCACCTTCTCGGTCACGCTCTCACTCGCTTCGAGCTTTCCTCGGAGGGTGGCATTCTCGAGCATGAGTCGCTGCAGGAGCGCCTCATACCTCGAGCTGTAGTCCAGGACCTGGCTGGCCTGCCACTTCGTGAACTTGTTGGAGTCGTCTAGGACGAACTTCCTCAAGTCACCAGTGACGGCCTGCATGTCCGCGACCGCGTCCACCCTCGGGCTCTCATTCACGCATTCCGGGGTCTCGAGAGACACCTGGGAATCGTGCACCTCCTGCTTGATTTTCTTGGGTGCCTGATCGATTCTCTCGCACACAACGTACAGATCACCCTTCCCCGCCTTGGGCCGATCGAAGGACTGCGTCCTTTTAAAGGCCGGTCGGCGATTAAGGGCATCACCGACGTCCATGAGCTCAGGGTTCTCCCCCGTCTCAGTCACGCCCGGGTCTACACCACCCTGCTCCGTCTGGCTAACCGACCCATCCCTTTTTCGCGCCTTGCGTTCGTCGCATTCTCGCTCGCGTTCGCGTTCCTGCTCTCTTTCCTGCTCGCGCTTCTCTCCGCGTTTCTCTCTTCTCCTGGCTTCCTTCTCCGCCGCTTTCCTTCTCTTTTTCTCCGCCTTCGTTTCTATGGGCGTGAAATCCTGTTCGGAGTCCTTGGGAGGATCCTTGAGGAATTCAAACGCCCGCGAGGATTGCGGACTCCGAGAGCGTGAACGCCGAGACTTCAAACTGTCGGTGTAGGATGTACCATCACCGGCAGAAGTGTCACATGCGTCGCCCGCGGGGTTCGCAACCTCCTTCCTGTTCTTCCTACCTATCTTCTCTTCCTCTACTTCTACTCCTTCTTTCCTCGTCATTTTCCGAAGCTTGGTTTTAATTGACTGCATATTTGGCGCACCGCCCCGTACCTTAGGCGAACCCGTATACGGAGCTTCCTGATTTCAACGAGCGCGGACAAGTCGACCGGTATACGCTCCTACCCCGGTAAGGCTAGTACACCCCAACGGCCGCCACAGCCGGCGGGGGGGGGTGGGCTCGGCACTCCATGACCCAGGAGCCATACATCCCATCGTCACCCACCAAGAACTTAGGATTAGGAGGGTATTATAGAGGACCCCACCTCTTGGCCGGGCGGTTAAGCCAAGCCCCCGGTCCCCCACAAGCAGGACAAGTCCCACTTGCACGCGCAACGTTCCCCGGCCACGCCCTGCCGGGGTCGTTGAAGCACGCTGGAGATTGCGGTACTTACGAAAACGGTAGCGCTCACCGTTTCCGAGCTCAGGCACCCCGGGTACGCCAGACCCGTCGCGGATTTCCCAGCTCCGTTCAGACCACCCGCGGGCCACGAAGCGGTGATGTGCCGCCCCGCGTCCGCCACCCGGTCCTCCGGGAGTCCAGGATATCCACGCCCTGGGGGGGGTAGATAGGGACAGAGGGAATCTCGTTAATCCATTCATGCGCGTCACTAATTAGATGACGAGGCATTTGGCTACCTTAAGAGAGTCATGGT
>JACCIB010001239.1:32500-35000 GCA_018906965.1 Philotrypesis tridentata
GTGGCGAGTCGACAGCTACGTGCGAGCAGCAGACACCTATGTGAGGAGAGCCGACAATTATGTGAAGCGAGCCGACACTGATGTGAGGCGAGCTGACAATTAAGTGCGAGGGGCCGATACTTATGTGTGGCGAGTCGACAGCTACGTGCGAGCAGCAGACACCTTTGTGAGAAGAGCCGACAATTATGTGCGGCAAGCCAACACTGATGTGCGAGAGGCCGATACCTATGTGTGGCGAGTCGACAGCTACGTGCGAGAGGCAGACACCTATGTGAGGAGAACCGACAATTATGTGAGGCGAGCCGACACTGATGTGCGGCTAGCTGACAATTATGTGAGAGGGGCCGATACTTATGTGTGGCGAGTCGACAGCTACGTGCGAGCAGCAGACACCTATGTGAGGAGAGCCGACAATTATGTGCGGCAAGCCAACACTGATGTGCGAGAGGCCGATACCTATGTGTGGCGAGTCGACAGCTACGTGCGAGAGGCAGACACCTATGTGAGGAGAACCGACAATTATGTGAGGCGAGCCGACACTGATGTGCGGCGAGCTGACAATTATGTGAGAGGGGCCGATACTTATGTGTGGCGAGTCGACAGCTACGTGCGAGCAGCAGACACCTATGTGAGGAGAGCCGACAATTATGTGAAGCGAGCCGACACTGATGTGAGGCGAGCTGACAATTAAGTGCGAGGGGCCGATACTTATGTGTGGCGAGTCGACAGCTACGTGCGAGCAGCAGACACCTTTGTGAGAAGAGCCGACAATTATGTGCGGCAAGCCAACACTGATGTGCGAGAGGCCGATACCTATGTGCGGCGAGTAGACAGCTACGTGGGAGCGGCAGACACCTATGTGCCGAGCGCCGACAATTATATGAGGCGAGCTAAAAATTAAGAGCGAGGGGCCGATACTTATGTGTGGCAAGTAGACAGCTACGTACGAGCAGCAGACACCTATGTGAGTAGAGCCGACAATTATGTGCGGCGATCCGAGAATGATGTGCGGCGAGCTGACAATTATGTGCGAGGGGCCGGCGATTAGGCGAAGGAGCCGACACCTATGTGCCGAGCGCCGACAATTATGTGCTTCGAGCCAACAACTACGTGAGCGGGGGCCGACAATTACGTGCGGCGAGCTGACAGATATGTGCGAGGAGCCTACATTTATGTGTTGCGAGCCGACACTCATGTACGGAGAGCAGGTAATTATGCGCGGCTAGCCGACACCCATGTGCGAGAGGCTGATACTTATGTGCGGAGAGCCGACAATTTTGTGCTTCGAGCCGACAATTATGTAAATGAGGGGCCTTAAGTGAGGACACTTAAGTGGGAGAGCTGACACCTATGTGCGATGAGCCTACTTTTATGTGGTGCAAGCCGACACTTCACCCTGCTCTATTGGATTAACGAGTTGCCCCGCAAGGAGGGTCCTAGCTAATCCATAACTGGATTCAGTCCGCGAGAATGGCGGTTTTTCCAAGAAAGCTCGTTTGGCATGGTACTCGCTTACGCTAAACGGCCCTAACTACCTCACAAATGGTCGTACTAGCTTCTCAGTTATCCGAAAATTTTGCAAGATACCGGTGCTTTTTTCAAGGATGTGGTCTTTGCACGGACTGTCTACGATTAGCTTGGGACTGTTGATAAATGACGTGGCCTGCGGAACAATATGAATCGGCTCGACGGTGAGCAGCCAACAGCGCATTTACCGAACTAATTCTATATTAACTCCCGAGATACGTCCTGAGTCCTAGCCAATAAGTGCTGGCGATCGCAGTTACTGATGGAAAACGCGAATCTGAGGGTGCACGGGTAAACGGCGGGGGTAAATTTCGTCGTAGACTTGTAGTCGAGAATCCCGCGGACCGCTTTCCACCCCGCCCGAGTGGATTAACGAGATTCCCTCTGTCCCTAACTACCTCCCCAGTCGAACTCGGTCGATGGCAGTTACCGATGGAAAACGCGAATCTGAGGGTGCACGGGTAAACGGCGGGAGTAAATTTCGTCGTAGCTTTGTTGACGAGTATCCCGCGGACCGCTTTCCACCCTGCCCGAGTGGATTAAGGAGATTCCCACTGTCCCTAACTACCTCCCCAGTCGAACTCGGTCGATGGCAGTTACCGATGGAAAACGCGAATCTGACCGAGCCCGGGTAAACGGCGGGGGTAAATTTCGTCGTAGACTTGTAGTCGAGAATCCCGCGGACCGCTTTCCACCCCGCCCGAGTGGATTAACGAGATTCCCTCTGTCCCTAACTACCTCCCCAGTCGAACTCGGTCGATGGCAGTTACCGATGGAAAACGCGAATCTGACCGAGCCCGGGTAAACGGCGGGGGTAAATTTCGTCGTAGACTTGTAGTCGAGAATCCCGCGGACCGCTTTCCACCCCGCCCGAGTGGATTAACGAGATTCCCTCTGTCCCTAACTACCTCCCCAGTCGAACTCGGTCGATGGCAGTTACCGATGGAAAACGCGAATCTGAGGGTGCACGGGT
>JACCIB010001239.1:42500-45883 GCA_018906965.1 Philotrypesis tridentata
ACTTTTACTTCCTCTAAATGATCAAGTTTGGTCATCTTCCCGGCACAATCGGCAACGCAAAATTACATTCCCGCGCACCAGTCCGAAGACCTCACTAAATCATTCAATCGGTAGTAGCGACGGGCGGTGTGTACAAAGGGCAGGGACGTAATCAACGCGAGCTTATGACTCGCGCTTACTGGGAATTCCTCGTTCATGGGGAATAATTGCAAGCCCCAATCCCTAGCACGAAGGAGGTTCAGCGGGTTACCCGGGCCTTTCGGTCAGGGAGGACACGCTGATTCCTTCAGTGTAGCGCGCGTGCGGCCCAGAACATCTAAGGGCATCACAGACCTGTTATTGCTCAATCTCGTGCGGCTAGACGCCGCCTGTCCCTCTAAGAAGATTTGTTTGTACGTCGGTAGTAAAAACCACCCGACCGAAGCCGGGGGCCTTCGAGATACCAGAAGGTACGCCTATTTAGCAGGCTAGAGTCTCGTTCGTTATCGGAATTAACCAGACAAATCGCTCCACCAACTAAGAACGGCCATGCACCACCACCCACCGAATCAAGAAAGAGCTATCAATCTGTCAATCCTTCCGGTGTCCGGGCCTGGTGAGGTTTCCCGTGTTGAGTCAAATTAAGCCGCAGGCTCCACTCCTGGTGGTGCCCTTCCGTCAATTCCTTTAAGTTTCAGCTTTGCAACCATACTTCCCCCGGAACCCAAAAGCTTTGGTTTCCCGGAAGCTGCCCGCCGAGTCATCGGAGGAACTTCGGCGGATCGCTAGCTGGCATCGTTTATGGTTAGAACTAGGGCGGTATCTGATCGCCTTCGAACCTCTAACTTTCGTTCTTGATTAATGAAAACATTTTTGGCAAATGCTTTCGCTTCTGTCCGTCTTGCGACGATCCAAGAATTTCACCTCTAACGTCGCAATACGAATGCCCCCATCTGTCCCTATTAATCATTACCTCGGGGTTCCGAAAACCAACAAAATAGAACCGAGGTCCTATTCCATTATTCCATGCACACAGTATTCAGGCGAACATAGCCTGCTTTGAGCACTCTAATTTGTTCAAAGTAAACGTACCGGCCCACCTCGACACTCGGTAAAGAGCACCGCGATGGGATATTAGCTGGACCGGAAAATCCGGTCCACCGGTAGGACGTCCCACAATCATGTCAGTTAAACATCGCGAGCGATGAACCGACAGCGTGGCACACAGATTCAACTACGAGCTTTTTAACCGCAACAACTTTAATATACGCTATTGGAGCTGGAATTACCGCGGCTGCTGGCACCAGACTTGCCCTCCAATGGATCCTCGTTAAAGGATTTAAAGTGTACTCATTCCGATTACGGGGCCTCGGATGAGTCCCGTATCGTTATTTTTCGTCACTACCTCCCCGTGCCGGGAGTGGGTAATTTGCGCGCCTGCTGCCTTCCTTGGATGTGGTAGCCGTTTCTCAGGCTCCCTCTCCGGAATCGAACCCTGATTCCCCGTTACCCGTTACAACCATGGTAGGCGCAGAACCTACCATCGACAGTTGATAAGGCAGACATTTGAAAGATGCGTCGCCGGTACTAGACCGTGCGATCAGCACAAAGTTATTCAGAGTCACCAAGGTAAACGGTGGACGAGCGAACTCGCCACCGATTGGTTTTGATCTAATAAAAGCGTTCCTTCCATCTCTGGTCGGAACTCTAGTTTGCATGTATTAGCTCTAGAATTACCACAGTTATCCAAGTAAATGTGGGTACGATCTAAGGAACCATAACTGATTTAATGAGCCATTCGCGGTTTCACCTTAATTCGGCATGCACTGAGACATGCATGGCTTAATCTTTGAGACAAGCATATGACTACTGGCAGGATCAACCAGGGAGCTTCGTCGTAACAACGCAACAAAGTTGCGTGCACGAGAGCTCGTATTACGAGTGTTACGAGCGACTCACGCACGCGGTCGTGTAAAACGCCGGATCTTCACTTAGGAAGACCGACGACACACTCCGTTTACGATCGAGTCGACGAAAACACAAAGCGCCTCGGATGAACAAGTCACACGAGACACTTTGGGCACGTTTCGCTTTCGAAAATTATCGCAGAAGCGATTCACGGCATGCTCCGTCTGCCCTTAAAAATTTTACGGAGCAATACCATGGGTATTATCGTTCAAATTCAAACAGTCTCTCTTGTAAATAGAGTAGCTACACCCGACGCTAGACAATAAGTCAGTGTCGACATGGTCAGCGAAATAATCGCACTTGCGTGAAAGACGCTAAAATTATTCTCGCTCGGAATCGAGTGAGTCGATGCTCAGTATTATCGTAGTCTCAGTTAAGAGTAACGATCTGTTAACGCCTTGGGCGCGTACCGCATAAGGGCCATTCGGTCTTAGACACCGACCCGCGGCAATGCTGTGGATAACTTATATCAACCCGAAATCCGAGGATACTCGGGTCGCTCATACATATACCAAAAGGCCCGCCGGGGCATCGGCGCCGTATGGCTAATAGCCCGTATTCTTATGGGAGAAGATACACCGAAACCTTCTCAGATCAGAGTCGGGATGCTACCTGATGTGCCCGTAAACATGTTCGCCGAGCCGACAATTATGTGCTGCGTGCCGAGACCTATGTGCGAGGCGCCGACACTTATGTGTTCAGAGTCGACACCCATGTGCGGAGAGTACACACCTATGTGCGAAAGGACGACGCTTATGTGAGACCAGCTGACAATTATGTGAGAGGGGCCGATACTTACGTGTGGCGAGTAGAGAGCTAAGTGCGAGTAGCAGACACCTATGTGAGGAGAGCCGACAATTATGTGCGGCAAGCCAACACCGATGTGCGAGAGGCCGATACCTATGTGTGGCGAGTCGACAGCTACGTGCGAGCGGCTGATACTTATGTGTGGCGAGTCGACAGCTACGTGCGAGCAGCAGACACCTATGTGAGGAGAGCCGACAATTATGTGAAGCGAGCCGACACTGATGTGAGGCGAGCTGACAATTAAGTGCGAGGGGCCGATACTTATGTGTGGCGAGTCGACAGCTACGTGCGAGCAGCAGACACCTTTGTGAGAAGAGCCGACAATTATGTGCGGCAAGCCAACACTGATGTGCGAGAGGCCGATACCTATGTGTGGCGAGTCGACAGCTACGTGCGAGAGGCAGACACCTATGTGAGGAGAACCGACAATTATGTGAGGCGAGCGACACTGATGTGCGGCTAGCTGACAATTATGTGAGAGGGGCCGATACTTATGTGTGGCGAGTCGACAGCTACGTGCGAGCAGCAGACACCTATGTGAGGAGGACCGACAATTATGTGCGGCAAGCCAACACTGAGTGTGCGAGAGGCCGATACCTATGTGTGGCGAGTCGACAGCTACGTGCGAG
>JACCIB010000124.1:0-317500 GCA_018906965.1 Philotrypesis tridentata
ACAGCCACCCTCCACCGGTGGAAAAATCTCGTTTTCCTGCCGTAGCCTGGACACCGGCACCCAAGCCTAAGATGGCGGCAGTGGAGGAAGTAGGTGAGGTAGCCGCTACAGACGCAGCTCAACGCCACCCAACCAAGGGAAAAAGGGGAAAAAGAACAAAAGTGCCGACACAGCAACCATCTCTATCACAAACGGGCCAACCACCCGCGAACACTCCGCCAACGCCACCACAGTTACCGCCAGCAGAACCTGTCTATGCAGCACAGGCAACTTATACAGGAAACTACCAGCAACTTCTACAGCGCACAACCACCGCTAAATACAGCGCCACCGACGCAAACGTCCAACGCCAGACCAGGCAACCAAGCCGACTACGTAGGTGCATGTTACACATGCCACCAAACCGGACACCGTGCAGCTAACTGTCACCTAATGCAGTGCTTCTACGGTAAGCAGATGGGACACCAGTTGAAAAACTGTCCGGTAAGGCCAGAGCCGACTTGCCAGGTTTGCGGGAACAAAGGTGCAAGATTCCAAACTTGCCAAACGCCGATGTGCGCTCAAATCAGAAACGGTTTGGGAAACGCGCAGGCGGGAGCAGCACAGGGGCCGCTGACTCCCCCGCCACCACCACAAGCTCCACTTCAGCAACAACCACAATTACAGCGACCCCCACAGGCGCAACAAACCTCACAACCACCGTCATCAAACCCCCTTTGGAGTCAGCTCCCACGTTAGGGCGTTTGGTGGACGAAAAGACTGACTTTCCTGTCCGGACGTCAGTCTTGGAAGGGGGAGAGAGTGGCATGCGGTCACTAAAACAGAGTCAAGTAGATGCAACACCGAAGAAGCCACAGCCGAGAGTATCAATACCGAGAATTGGAAGTCCTAACCTAAAGCTGGCGGTAGACAAACAAAATCAGGGGATAGGAGCCTATTTCACCCCTACCTCAAGTGATGAAAAACCAGAAAAACATAACCAAACAGGGAACAACCGCAATGGAAAAGAAGAGCACCAAGCACGAGGTATTTAAAAATTCCTGGAAGTAAGAGGAGAGCAGAGAAAGAAAAATAGCCTTAAGCAAGAGAGTGCCGCAGACAAGCCGAACTCACTAGATGAGGATAAGGAAGTCACGACGCAACTGAAGAAATCAGAAGTCCGAGTAGAAAAGATTGCGGAAGCCATGCCAAACGGGACGCCGGTTGAGCCTCTGGGGAGTAGCAACACTACGAGGAAAATATCCGAGTTAGAGAGAAAGCCTGAGAAATCTGAGAAATCCGAGTTAGAGAGAAAATCTGAGAAATCTGAGAAATCCGAGTTAGAGAGAATATCTGAGAAATCCGAGAAATCTAAGTCAAAGAGAAAATCTGAGAAATCCGAGAAATCCGAGCCAGAGAGAAAACCCGAGAAATCAAAAAACTTGAGTGCGGAGGAGTTTGCAAAACTCAACCTGGATGTATGGAGAAAAGAGTTGAGGAGAAAAACTTAGAGTTGAATCAGAGATACTTGTGTGCACCACCCGCGAGCCTGAGCCGAGCCACGTCGCACAAAGGGGAAGAAACACCCGTGAAGGCAGCCACAGATCGCCTGACTTGGGCAATGGATTCAGGGGACACCCGAAAGAACGCCATGGAAAAAGATGGAGAAATACAAGAGCAGCCGAAGAGAGTATCCGTGTTGGACAATTTCAACGACGATTTCGACATGGACGAGATCGAAATAATCGAGGCTGCGACGTGGCTAGAAGAAGATAGTAGCGATACGGAGGAAGAAAAAGAGTATGAGCAACTGGAAACAATAGAGAGAGCGCTAAACTTACTGAGTACCAATAACCCCGAGCCGAAGGACGACACCACCCTTGTCGACGTGCCTAGCTCTATGAAGGAGGATGACGGAGAAATTGCGGGAATCACCGTTGATAATCGGAATTACTTACGAGTTATCCTCGCAGGGGAGCAATACAGGGCGCTCTTCGACCCGGGAGCAATTGTATCATTGGTAGGACCAGAGATAGCTCAGCGTCTCGCTAGTCGGCTTCGCAATGCAACAGCCCACATCCAGACGGTCACGGGAGCCCGAACACCAATCTTAGGATATTTGGATATCCGATTCGACCTAGAAGGAATCCCCAGTACCATATCAGCCAGAGCCGTACAGGAAGTCCAACACACAATACTGTTGGGGAAAGACTTCAGCGACACGTTTAGAATAGACACAGACCATAGAGGCTGGTGGAGAGCCAATTCAGGGCCGTGGAGGGAGTTTGACCGGCGAAGCGACCAGCCAGTAGCTGCAATCTACGCTGAGTGCGCAGGCATATTAGAGTTAGAAGTAGAAGATCGACAAGAGATAGACAAAATCGTGAAGGAAATATTACCAGAGTATTCTCCGGACGTCCTAGGCTTCACCACAAAGACCGAGCACCACATCCAACTCACGGATGAAACGCCGATCCGTCAAAAGTGGATAAGGAAGTCCCCGAAGAAGTTAGCTGCTATACAAGCGGCCGTAGAGGAACTTTGGAAACTAGGCGTCATCGAAAACTCCGCCAGTGACTTTTGCAGTCTACCTGTACTCGTGCCGAAGCCAGATGGTACGGAGAGATTTTGCGTTAATTACATCGGGATCAACGCCGTGACCAAGAAGGACAGTTATCCGCTGCCACCTATGACGATGATCCTCGATCGGTTGCGAAACGCCAAATACCTCAGCAAAATAGATCTCCGGCAGGCGTATTTTCAAGTGAAAATGGAGGAGAATAGCAAGAAGTACACCGCCTTCGCCGTGCCAGGCATGGGGTTGTTCCAATTCACCAGAATGGCGTTCGGCCTTTGCAACGCCCCCGCAACGCTGCAGCGTCTCATGGACGCCCTATTTGGCCCTGCCGTAGCCCCATTTGTGTTTGGGTATCTCGACGATGTCGTCATAGCCACAGAGTCCGTCGAAGAACATAAACATTGGACTAAACACGTGTTGAAAGTACTGGTAGACGCAGGTTTGACGATCAATCCGAAAAAGTGCAACTTCTGTGTAGGAGAAATTAAGTACCTGGGGTACATCCTCGACAAAGAAGGGCTACGCCCTGACCCCGAGAAAATAGCACCGATATTGCAGTACCCTGTGCCTAAAACACCTACACAAGTCCGCCGATTGTTGGGCTTATTTGGCTGGTACGACAAGTTTGTGAAAGACGCATCCGACCCAAAAGCGCCTCTCACAGCGTTACTCCATAAAAGCCGAACATGGTCATGGGAAGAGGATCAGCAGGAGGCCTTCCAAAGTATCAAAAATGCCTTAGCCTCAGCCCCAGTATTAGCGAGACCGGATTTCACGAAGCCTTTCTGCATACAGTGCGATGCGAGCAACATCGCGGTTGGGGCCGTTCTCACTCAAGAATTTGACGATGGAGAACACCCAATAGTGTTTGTGAGTCGAATGTTAACCAAGGCGGAGCGAAATTACACCACCACCGAGCGAGAATGTCTAGGTTTGATCTGGGCCATTAAGAAACTGAGACCGTACGTCGAAGGATATCACTTTACGGTAATTACCGACCACCGCGCGCTCAAGTGGCTCAGAAATTTAAAAGAGCCGACGGGGAGGTTAGCCCGATGGGTTGCTGAGATACAGCAGTGGGACTTCGCGATTGAACACCGCCCGGGGAAAGAACACCAAGTACCCGATGCCCTATCGCGCATGTTTGAAGCCGAGGTAGCCGCCCTGGGAGAGACAGTTGACAGCTGGTATCTCCGCCGTAGAGCTGATGTCCTAGAAAATCCCAAAAGGTTCCCAGAATGGCGGGTGATCGACGGAAGACTTTATCGGTATAAAATAGATCCGATAATAGAGCCTATCACGCGGAGGGAAGATGGATGGAAGCTTGTAGTCCCCGAGGAGGAGAAGGAGAGCGTACTTTCGACTGCTTATGACGCCGCAAACTCTGGGCACATGGGGATCGACAAAACGTACGACCGCCTAGCCCGAGAATATTTCTGGCCAGGCATGTATAGGGACGCATACCGATACGTAAACTCCTGTCTCTCGTGTCAGCAGTATAAAGTTAGCCAACAGGGGCCCCAGGGATTAATGGGGAGAAGGATAGTTGAAGAGCCCTGGACAGTGGTAGCAGCCGACATGATGGAGTTTCCCAGGAGTAAAAGCCAAAACAAATATCTGCTAGTCTTCGAAGATCTCTTCTCGCGGTGGATCGAGGTCAAGCCACTAAAAAAGGCAGATGGGAAAGCTGTATTACAAGCATTCGAAGAACTGATTCTCTTCCGATGGGAAACTCCCGAATACCTCTTGACCGATAATGGGACGGAATTTGTTAACAAAACCCTCACCCCCGCCTTAGCCGAATACGGGGTCGTGCATATCACGACCTCCCCGTATCACGCCCAAGCCAACCCGGTGGAGAGAATTAATAGAACCCTAAAAACCATGATCGCGATGTACGTAGAGAGTCACCAGGATTGGGACAAGCGGTTACATGAGCTGAGACACGCGATCAACACAGCAAACCAGGCCACGCTTAGAACTTCACCGGCCTTCCTTAATTTCGGTCGCCATCCCACCCCGGTAGGGAGCTTACGACGGAAGAAGGAGATGGAGGGTAGTCCAAGCGTAGGTGTAGGAAAGCCAGAAGAGTGGTCGGAAAGGATGAAGAAGTTAGATGCCCTGCGCGAACTTGTAGCCAAGTTTATCGATAGAGAAAGGGAGAGACAGAGCCGAGCGTATAACAAGGGGCGTAAGTTTGCAGAGTTTTCAGAGGGAGACTTGATATTACGGAAAGCGCATCCACTGTCGAATGCAGCAGCGCACTTCGCAGCTAAGCTCGCGCCGAAATACGAGGTCCCCTTTAAAATAATAAAGAAGATATCACCCCTCGTATATGAACTGGAAACGGAGGGCGGAAAGGGGCGGAAGATAGCCAAAGTACATGTTAGTGATTTACGGAAGTACATCCCACCGCGTCCTGGCTACCTCCCTGTTCCTAACCCGAACCCCCGTGATGTATCCGAAAAGTAGTATTAGCAGGTGCCGTGAGTGCCAGATGTTTATGTGAAGTAACGCATGTAAGTAACAAGGTGATGGAAAACTGTGCTGTCCTAAGAATATCCGCGAACCCGTAATAAAATAAGATTATAGGATGAGTGACTACAACCCCCGTAGTGCCGCCTACGACGGTGAAATGGAGGAAGAGCAGCGTCTGAGGGAGGAGCTCCTCCGACAGACGAGTGCTCGCCGAGCTGCTCGCGAAAGGGAGCCGCCCCAAGAAGCCGCCGAGGCCATGGAGGGTGAGGAGGTGCCGTCCACCCGTCCCGCACCCCTAGGGCAGGACGCCTCAGATGATGAGGCAACCCTTGAGGGACCGGACGACCTGGAGGGAGATCTGCAGTGTTGCGTCTCCCTGGAGGAGGAGGCCGATCTCCTGCGAGAAGCGGAGAAACCCGTCGCTCCGATGCCGACCCCCGGGCCGCGGCCAACTGCTAGGGATTACTCCCTAGAGGGAGCGAGGCCCAAGGAGCCGCGACGAGGCCCCCGCGCCGTCGAGACGCCCCCGCACATCGCCAGCGCTACCCCCTCTACATCGGGTCTGGCACCGGAGACCCCCCCCTATACGGCCGGAGAGCCTAATCCCGGTACGGGGGACGGTCCCCAACGAGCCAGCTCGGTGTGGGCACGGCTGGGTACGCGCCCTGGCGAGGATACCCGGGAAGGATTCCCGCGAGCGCCCAGGCCCAAATGGGACTGGGCGGGTATCCAGCGCGAGGTCGACGAAGGAGCGCAGGCGCAGCGCAACCAGCCGGCCGTAGAGCGTGACTCCGGCGCAACGAGAGAGGTGAGTCTGCCGGCCGTAGAGCGAAGCTCCGGTGTAGAGGGAGAAGGGAAGGTGCGGCCCCAACCGTACGGGCGGTTGGACGAGCCGCGGATTATTGATCTGCCGTTTCGCGAGGAAGACCTCGAGCCGCAGTATCGGTGCCCTTACGCGCCGATACAGGCGTTTGAAGGCGGACTGGGGCAGGAGAACTGGGACTTGGAGGACGGCACCCTCACGGTCACCACCTACCGGCAGGCCGAGTGCCTTCCCCCGCCACCACACGAGCCGGAGAGGAGAGCCCGCTCCAGGAGGCGCCGAGGACGAGGTCCGGTGCAGTGGACGGCGGAAGATTACTTCCCGGCAGTAGAGGAGCCCCGCCGCCCACGCGAGACCACGCCACCAGACCCCCCCATCGGAGCGAACCCCAACCCGCTCCCGCGCTCCCACAGGTGGCGCCCCAGACACCTCCTGACGGCCCCTCATCCCCACCTGCGCCGGAGACAGCCGCGGCACCCCAGGAGGGGCAACCACAGCCGCGCCGAGAGAGAAAGCGAGGCAGGAGGTGCCACGTCAAAGTGACGGGGTTAAAGTTCGACGGCCTGCGGGCCGTACCATATAACCCGGCCCTCGACCCTCCCCCGTATATGTGCTTTAATTGCTGGCAGAGGGGGCACGGACACCTCGACTGCCCACGGCCCCGGGTCCGCCAGTACTGCGGCAACTGCGGCCGCAACGGGACGGAGGTGGACGAGTGCGTCCGGTGCGCCGATCACCACCGGGAGATAGCGACGGAGGTGGGGCGCGAGTTCGAGGAGAGCCGACAACGGCCCTTCGGCACACCCGCACCCACATCCGCGCTCGACCCCACGGTGACTGCCACCCCGGCCGCCTCGCCAGCCCCAACACCGCCAACACCGGCCCCCAGGACACCGGAAGCGCCGCAGCCGAAGAGGAGGCGAGAGGGCCCCCCCCGAGCCACAGCCCCTACCGAGACCCCGCACCCTCACCCCGTCGGCCGGCCCTGAAGCCATCGGCGAAGCTAGCGCCCGGATGGCGCCCTCGGAGATCCTCCGGATCTTGGAGAGGGTGGAGGACCTGCCCCGACACCTACGGGAGGCCATCCTGGAGAGGGTTTTCATCCCGGAGAGGGCCCCAGACCGTGTGGGAAACCCGGAGGATCCGCAAGGGAGCGGAAAGAAGTAGAGGTAAGCGTCTTTGTTTCCGTTTTATCTATACCTATTCTACTCGACATAACCTGGCGGGGGAGGAACGACTTCAAAGCGGAAACAAGGAACACCGAGGTAGTTTATTCGTTTCAGCAACACCCGAAGGTGGCAGAGACCCAACACAGGGGAGAGAACAGTTACTAACCACTAACTCACAGTCGGGGAGGGTCTCTGCGGGAGAGCGCTCAGCACCCCTAGTCTGGAAAACCTAACAATGCGGGGCATTGAAGGTTTGGAAGGGGGAATGCGACGGAGAATCCGTCGTAGAAAAGCTGAGTGACTCTCCTGCAGGCACCCGAAACCGAGGAGAATAATATACTCTAATGGCAACGGGTGCTTACAGGAGAAAACAGCTGAGCCGTAGCCAGGCGCCGGCACTGAGCCGCGCCGTAGGAGAGAGAGAGAGAGTGAGAGCGCACGAGAGTAGCAGCCAGCCGAGT
The DNA here is from genome assembly GCA_018906965.1 of Philotrypesis tridentata. Classification (NCBI taxonomy): domain Eukaryota; kingdom Metazoa; phylum Arthropoda; class Insecta; order Hymenoptera; family Pteromalidae; genus Philotrypesis; species Philotrypesis tridentata. The sequence continues at coordinate 7,489 of JACCIB010000124.1, forward strand.
CGCCGCCGTGACGCCACGGCCGTCGAGCAGCGAGAGAGCGCGCGAGGAGTGGGAGCACCGCTGACTACTACACGCGGCCGCGCGCGGCGCGCAGAGCCAGCAGGCGCACCGCTGGGCCGCAGCCGCTGCCATGACACCGCCGAGGAGCACGAGGCGACGGCGAACGTAGCCAGCGCATGGCGCTACAGCGAGCGGCGCGACGAGCGGCTGAGCCGCATATACCATAGCGAGCGCGTGCGTATGTGTGTGTGTGAGCGCGCGCAGCACGACGCGTGCCGAAGAGTATCAACGAAACGATGTCAGACCCTAGCACCCCTGCTCAATTAGAGGAAGCCCGAGTCGACAGAGATTCCAGTGACACGGAGGTGCACGCAGCCACGACCACAATGGATAATAGAGACTACATTAAAGTCAGTCTAGGCGGAAAGGAGTACAGAGCCTTGTTCGATCCTGGAGCCATGATAACCATCGTAGGCCCAGAGATCGCTAGGAGGTACAAGACTCGACTTAAAGCTAGTGAAGCTCGGATACGAACGGTGACAGGAGGAACGTCACCCGTATTAGGATTTTTACCCATCCGAATAGACTTAGACGGAATAGACAAGACGATTATGGCAAGAGCAGTAGCAGAAGTAACACATGAACTGATTTTGGGCAAAGACTTTGGAACACTATTCAAAGTAGACACAAGTCACAAAGGCCTATAGCGAGCCAATCTGGGAGAGTGGAGAGAATTCGACCGGCCAGAAGCTAAATTTCCGGCGATCATCGTAGCAGAGAGCGCAGAAATCTCTGAGCTCAGCGACAAGGAGAGACGTAAAATTGAGGAACTGGTGGCCGAAATACCACCAAACAATCCCGGATAGGAACTGGTGTACACGGACTTAAGGGGTTATGACAGGGTTAAAACCTAGAAAAAAAAGAAAAATTATTAGTGCTGTAAAAAATGAATGTATGTAGATGCTTTAAAAACTACATTTTTCATTTGAAATATAAGTATTATACATTACTTTTATGCATAAAAAATATGCATAAAGTGAGTATAACATTTAAAAATAATTAATGGTATTTACTTACCAAAAATCATGATTTTCATCATTTTTGTTTACTTGCCGCAGGTTTCTGAAGGAACCGTACCTTCAATCCTGATGAACCAGAGTGGAAAATCTTCCTTATGGGTCTGGTCATAAACTGAGCGGAAAAGATTCCTGAAAAACACAAAATTAATACAATTAAGTACACATATATTGACAATATTAGTAATTATAGTGAATGTTACATATGTAAACATAAGTAACATTCACTTTGAACTTGTACTTACCAATTCTGCTCCGCTCAGTTTGTGAGGAAACCTATTCCGAAGGTTTCTGTAAAATTTGAGCCCAATTAGTTGATCCGTTCCTAAGAAAACCTGCGGCAAGTAAAAAAAAATCATGAAAAAACTAATTCTGAGTTAAAGTTTATGATGTAAATTATACAAATAAACTCAGCTATACTTACAGAATCTATCTGGCAGACCTTGATTTGTTTTTGGTACTCAAATATACATGTAATAAAGTATATTTGGTGGTACGCGTACATCATGGTGTGTGATAATAGTATTTATAAGCTGAAAATAAAATAAAAATTATCGTCAGCTATTCATAATCAAGTTATGCTTATGAATTACAAGTTACATGCAATACTTACCATTATTAAATACACTTCATGTTGTTGAAAAACATGCAAAATAGTACTCCAGGCAGTCAATATAAACTCCCATCTTGCTGGCTTGCACCCGTATACCTAAAAGTAAAAAATAAACCAACAAAGAAAAAGCTCGTTATAGACACAATTATTACTAAAAAGTTTCCAATACTTATCTGAATAATTATTGTACTTTACAGAAGCTCTTGCACTTTTACAACACCACTGAGGTTACAAGCACTGTTGCTCGAAGGTTACAGCAGCTAGCAGACAAACTGCACTGATCTAGTGTCTTGAAAGTTGGATGAACAGCTGTTTGGCTGCTTCACAAAAAATTCTACTATACCGATCATATAGTAATCTTCATTCTCGACCGGACACTGAGGCGCAACCTGTTCGGGTGGCACATTCAAATTTGTTGAATGCCTTTACTTTAACACATTGAGTTTTGTAACATAAAATCACACACTGAAAAACTAAATTTACGGATTTTATTATATTTTACGGAAATAAATTAATAACTCTTGAAAAAAAAAACGGTTTGTAAAACGGTTTTTTTGTCCTATCTTCAGTAAGATTTCTCATGAAATCACTCTGTAAGAAGCGTGGTAGAATAATTCTTTCCTCAAGTTTGGTCTAATTAAAATATTTAAAATTCATAATTGTTAAAAAATTTGCTAAAAACAGGTTTTTATCAGTTTTTGTTTGTATCTTCAAGGCAAATTTTTTTATCAAAAAACGGCTTTCAGGACCGTATTCTATAGACTATTAACTATGAAAAAAGTGAAGAAAAAAAAAATCGATATTTTCATAATTTTAACCCTGTCATAACCCCTTAACTGAGCACCACATAGTAGTGACAGACCCCACCCCTATACGCTGTAAAGCCAGAAGACGTTCACCGAAGAAGATAGAAGAAATACAGAGAAGCAATCGCACTTTGAAAACGATGATTTCCGCATTCGCTAAAAATCACAGTGATTGGGATAAGCATTTGCACGAGTTACGACATGCGATAAATACAGCTAAACAAGCGACGTTAAAAACATCACCAGCTTTCTAAAATTACGGCAGACACCCTACCCCGGTGAAAAGCTTACGTGTGGAATGGGAGGGGGTGGCAAAAAAGACTAAACTAGAGCCCGAAGTTTGGAAAGACAGACAGAAGAGACTAGACGCACTACGGTAGCGAAATATATAGACGACGAACGAACGAGACAAGGTAAGCGATATAACAAAGGCCGTAGAGTCGTAGAATTCCAAGTGGGGGACTTAGTGATGAGAAAATCTCACCCCTTGTCTAAAGGAACTGAGAAATTCTCAGCCAAGTTAGCCCCCAAGTATGACGGTCCGTTTAAAGTCACCGAGAAAAGATCGCCAGTCGTGTACATACTAGAGCCAGTCGAAGGGAAGAGTAGAAAAGTGGCTAAGGTCCACGTAAGCGACCTCAAACGATACGTATCCCCTAGAAACAATCCTACTAACAAACCTTCTTCCGAACCCGTAGTAGTGTCCGACAGTGGTGTATGTGGTTACGTTGCGACGCTCCCAAAGTCTGCAGTAAGTAACCAGGTGGCGGGTGTGCCCCGTCAATCCACTATGAAACACATGTCTAATTCATTGAATATTTCAGGCATGAGTTCAAACGACAGTCAGAAGCTACAGCCAAATGAATTGGGTAGACGAGGAACCAGAGGTGGTCAACGGCCTGGTGGAGCCCACTTCCTTCGAGTTGGAGCTTAAAGGCCCGTTGAGAGCAGGAAGCTCGAGCAGCAACACCCTGTCCTGAACAGGCCACCTCGCCCGGAATCTCTCACCCAAAAATTTTTTTCTCTCTCTTGCATTTTCTCACTTTCCCGTACTTGTCCTTTCATGCACTGCAGGGTGTGTCCATGCGAGCACTGTTCGCCTTCTAAAACCTCTTCATAGTGTTATGAAAGGTTTGGGATGGGGAATGTGACGGGGATCCCATCGATGGCTGCTCGCCTGGACACCACCCAGTCAAGATACGAAAATCTTACACTCGGTGGTGTTTTCAGAGCAGCAAGCGAGCAGTCAGCTGTTAGAGCCAGCAGGACAGCGCGGCGCCGAGAGCAGCCTGCCGCCGAGCAGCAGCAGTACGAGGCGAGAGCGAGAGAGTGGGGGAACACAGCGCGTAGCAGCGCGCGGCAGCCAAGGCGAGAGCAAGAGAGAGGGACGAACAGCGCAGCGCTGAAGCAGCAAGAGCGGGAGAGACAAGAAAATACGAGGCATGCGAGCCACGAGGCGTACGCGCACGAGCGGCGGCCGCCATGTTGGTGATCAACGGACTGTAGCACGAGTGCGAGAGTGACAGGAATAAATGCATGCATAAATGCGAACGAATGAATGCATTAGAGACATACAAGAGAGAGAGTAGAGGCAACGTGTATGCGCTGAATGATATTGGGAAAAGGTGGAGGGCTACGGCTCGATCCACAGCGCGCATGCGTGCGGAAAACACGAATGTAAGCGTGCCGAAATGAGGAAAAAGTGTAAATACGATTAATAGAGCCAGACAAGCGTGTAAGCGCGTTTTGAATGTCGCGCGCATTCTCGAGTATTGTAAAAGAGGGCGTAAGCGTGCGAATATGATATATGGTGCGGAAGCGTGGAAATGTATGATAGACGCGAGAGAGCGATCCATCGGAAATGCGTCAGTGCGAATGAGAGAGCGATAGACGCCGCGAACCGGCGTAGTTGCCGAGCGCGAACGGGGTGAGTATCGTCGAGTATCGAGTACCACTAGGACTGAGACACAACGAGTGAGCAAGCGAGACTAAGCAATCTTTTTCCAAGGCGACTTCCAGAGGCCAGGATTATCCCCCCGTGTGCATCTTCCGTTTTATTATCTAGTTTCTTTCCCGAGCGCTTCCACAGGGTACGAGGCAACGCCAGTACGTGAGGACGTAGAGCCAAAGGAGTAGAGACAGGTAGGAGTGTTTCCGAGATACCTCCCCGCCGCGAGTCCCTAACCTATAGCCAGCCCGTGTAAAAACGGTGAGCTCGCCCGAGGATGAGCACACGTCCGCGAGTCGTTACACAATTATTTCGATTTTTTATAATAAATTACGAAGTGTCATTTTAAGTAAGTCGCGTGTATTTATTTTACGTATTTCTCTCCCTGCACCTCTCCCCCCCGTGACCTAGAGTAGAAGGAGTTCTCAAGCCGGCAGCATAAGTGTACAAGATCGCGAGTTCGGGCGTCCAACATTATTTAATAAAATACGAGCTCGCGGTAGACCTGAACAGGTGTCATTACGTGGTGCTACGCCTCCCCAAGGACGGAAAAAGCACAACGTCACAATATATATGTATATGTGTGTGTATATATATATATATATATATATATATGTATGTATGTATGTATGTATGTATATATATTGTGACCGTCTACTGTCAGCCCATGCTCACCTGGACATCACCGGAGCCACTCCGAGAAAAAGGGATAAAAACTTATACCCGGTGGTGTTCACAGGTATTAGCAGTACCGCCAGGCAGCCAGTGAGAGCGAGAAAGAAAGAGAGAGAACCACGGGCAGCGCCGCGCGAGCAAGCGAGAGACAGCGAGCAGCATGCAGCGCCGCACGAGAGCGATAATGTAAGAGAGAGAAAGAGAATGAGAATGCGAGCGAATGAGTGGACCCAAGCGACGTGTCTGGAGTGTTATTGGCAATAGGTGGAGGGCTGACCAGAGAAAATATAAAAGAAAAATGTACGAGTACAGCCAGAAAGAGTAAATGAGATAATTTGATTTTCGCGCGCGGGCAAACAAATTGTTAAGAGGGCGCTAAGAAGATTGATGACCTATAATGTCGCAATACGCGTCATCACGTGATTGGCGTAGACGAGCGATCTAGCAGAAATGTAATGCGAGCGAACGAGATAGCGAGAGACGCCGCGGCCGCGAGGAAGCCGGGCGCAACCGAGAGGACAGTGTGCAGTCAGCATCAGAGCGACAGGGTATCCAGAGACGAGCCAAAGAGTGAGCATCAGAGCAAAAGAGCATCCAGCAGAATTCCCTCCGTTACCGTTTTCTCGATTCTCTCCGACAATTCTTCCTGCGTTGAGAGATCGGTCGCAAGAGTTTTACGCCGCGCGAATTTTCAGGGCACGAGGCATCACCAGCAGGTGACGAAGAGCAGATCAAGAGAACAGCCAGGTAGACAACTTCGAAAATAATTTGTCAGTGCGCCCTCGCGAATCACGGACGGTCGCCAGTCGCCCGTTTCTCCTTTTTTGTGTTTTAAATAAACGCCAGGCAGTTAAAGTAAATCCTGTGTGTAGTTATTTCGCGTACATTCCCTATTCCCCTTTTTTGTAATCCGCAGCCCGGGAAGCAGTCTCTACCACCGCTGAGCAGCCAGCGAAGCCAGTTAGTGAACCGGGCGTCCAACATTATTGTTAATTTAAAATACGGTTCACCGAGGCATCCCTATAACAGGGTGCGTTCGCGTTAAAGATTTCGCCATAATCTTGGCGATAAATCTGCAACGTCACAATATATATATCCCCTATATTATATAGTTGTTTGCAATTGGGGTGAGATTCAGGGCCCCGCATTGTACTTTAGGTATAAACAGGAACTCTTCCCATGTGAAAGTGATGGGGCCGCATGGCCCTGCATTAGTCTCATGCGGCGCCCTGCATTGTGGGCTTTTTTTTTGGCCCTGCATGGGGCCCCGCATTGGCCCCGCATTAGACCCTGTATTGGCTATATTATATAGTTGTTTTGAGCCGCGCTAGAATTTACCCCTACCCCACCCCCTAATTTATTAGTATTCATTATGAAGAGGGTATTTATGTATAATTATATTTATTTATTATTTATTATGTTTCCTATTCTGTTTGTCGATACCCTTGATCATGTATTATAAGTAATTACAAATATAATTTTGTTGTGTTTTAAATAAAGTAATAGATGAGTATTAGAGGAAATTGTTGGAGATGAAAGGTGGAGGCTCAAAGCCATATGTAAAAGTGATAGATAAAGGGCTACATAGAGGTTACAACATAAGAAGGAAATAGTTGAAAGTGAAGAGTTTTTATTGAAGGATGTGTGTGCAAGTTGAAGGGATCATGATTGGAGGCAACAGGGGAGGATATGGCGATAGGAGAAGGCTGGAAACGATAGTTGGAGGGCCAGGCCGATAGATGAAGGCTGAAAGCTATAGGGAGATTGGAGGATAGGTTGAGATTGTACGTGGCGGATGAAGGTCATAGGTATAGGGTAAATGACACGAATGGAAGCAATATGTGGAGGGTGAAAATTCTAAGTACACAGTTGAGGGATAGGAGGAAGGTAAAATCGTTAGGATTAGAAATGATAGTTTAGGTTTCATCAAAATTGAAATTTTTTTCTGACTGTATTAAGGGGTCAGACCTGGGTTATAGGGTTAAAATATCAAACAAATAGATTTTTTACCTGTTTTTATAGAAAATTTTCCGTAGATTTTCATGGTGAAACCCAACCCAACCCGTTTTTTGTGAAAAAAATTTTTTTGCAAAGATATTGCGACGTAGCAATAATTATTGCTGCGTCGTGTGTATTGTTGCACGGCCAGCTGACTCACTCTCTGCTGGCTGACTGCTCCTGGAGCGGAGCCAGCGCTCGGTGGCGCTCGCAGGAGGTGCCTCTGACTGACCGCATGCGGAGCGCAGGACGTGAGGGTCACCAGGTCACACCTACGCAACCTGGTGGCGTTCGGGAGAGAGAGCGAGGCAGGAAGGGATATATTAGTCACATGCATGTAGTCATGTATAGAGTGTAGCGTGAGAGTATGCGAGCGTGAGTGAAGGAGAAAGAGGAAGTTGGCGCGCGCAATAGAGAATGAGAGAGAGAGAGAGAGAGAGAGAGAGAGAGAGAGAGAGAGAGAGAGAGAGTCGGCGTGAGTGGGAGAGAGAAAGTGTAGCAAGAGTGGGAGTCGAGCGTGTGAGTGACAGAGAGAAAGAGCGTGCGCCTGAGTGAGAGAGAGCGAGACGTAGTGGAGCGAAGCTGATGGCGTTTGGAACGCCTGGATGATTTAGGAATGCATGACTGTGCCGTGTCGCGGTACAGTCAACCTCGGGAGTCATAAGGAAGCATAGGAGAATGTATTGGCTAGGAACCTTTGGTAATTCGATAGGTGTAGTCCTATTGTAGTATAATTGATAATAGAGGATTTTTGAACACCGCGGGAATATATATAAATCGGGTATTTTGAATGCATCCCTATAATAAACTATCCTTCGCTAGCGCATTCAAAATTCCACTTTTGGCATTCAATATTCCATATTTAAAAATAACCCTATACTACCTCTACTTTCGGCGCATTCAAAATACCCGATTTATGTAAATATGTGTATATATATATATAGTTTATACATAGGTAGAGCCACCGGGTGGATATCGACATTGATTGATTGATCGATATCGATAAAGGGGGCGCGGATTTACATGTCAGGGAAGGATATAGAGGGGGATAATTGAGTTGTTAGCCAATGATTAAATTAAAATTTGGAAAAGAGGGCGCTGGAGAGAAACACAGATAGAGGAATAATAGATAGAGGATAGAGAAATGGTGGTCTATTAAGGACCAATAGAGGTTTTCTTCTAGATCAAGGTCCAATTAGGAAATTTGGAGGCCGAGACGATGCTTCGTGAAGAAGGAGGTCAGGTGGGAAATTCGGCGTCCTTCCTCGAGCAGAGCGTTGGCCTCGGCCATTCCAGTCCTGGTCTCAAAGCAGTACAGTTGTTTTAAGCAGTCATTACCAATCTTTCCCGCCATCTTGGTGTTTTCCATATTTTTTTTCCAAAGGAGGATTTTTCCTGTTTGTTTCAAGGAGAAAGAGGATATTGGAGGATTTTGGTTGGAGAATTTATAGAGGAAATTTGGTGAGAAATTTGTGGTATTTATATTGATATTTGTGGTGGAAAAAATAGAATTTAAATGGAGGATGGATATTTGTCGCGGATCGTAGAGGAAACTTTCGCGATTACAGTTTTCAGCGTTGTTCCCTTTTATTGTTTGATTAAAGTAGAATCATTCGTAGAGGAACCTTCCTGGCCCTTCCCTTAGCAATCATCATTTATCCAGGAGACAGTTATATGACCGCTGGCCCATAAATGCTTATATTAATTATTTGTGTTCAATATCTATTCAACGTAATTGCCACCACCTTCCCGCTTTCTACCGTTTTCAGAATTCCACAAGCCGGAGAAAAGGAGTCAGCCGCGCAGAATAAATTAATTGTACACTAGCGGGAATTCTCGTGCGGGCGAGCTAAATTCCACGTTACAATATAAACAAAAAATTAAAAAAATATTAATAGGTGATTTTCAAAAAATGATGATTTATTTAACATTGTTCATTGCGTCTAAATAAGTTTGTTCTATCACTTTCCATACATGATTTCTACAGAAAATTTCTGAAGAATACGATGAATAAGTCCATTTTGTAACAAAATACGATTTTGATAAAAAATTATTTACAAATTATTGCAATAATTTTATATAGTTAATTTTCGTAAATTTTTATTTTTTGCGTACAAGTTACTAATGTTTACCAATAATAATAACAAGAATAATTAAATTTTGTTTTCTTATTATTTGTATATGTTGTATAAAGCATTTTAGCGCAAAAAGTTTTGGGAAAAACCGCTTTGATACAAATTCATTAATAATCTTCAATTGAAAACACGAAAGATAACAGATTTTCAATTTACCGACTTATCGACTGAGCCATATAAGAGCTCAAGTAGAAACAATTTTGTTAAAAATGAAAACTGTACATTTTCAAATTTGCTATCTAATTTCCAATTGTGAATTGTGATTTTTTGTTCATTGAATTTATTTTACAATTATTAAGTTTTGTAAAAATGTGGTTATAAGCGGTCGGTCATTGCATAAAAAATAAGATTGTTCTGAGTTGAAATTAGTAAGATTTTTAATTTTTAACTTTAATTTTAGCTGGCGTGTCTTTTAATTATAATTATGTCAATAGTAGAGTAAATTATAATTACTATTATAATTACTATTATAATTTACTCTAAAAATAATATATTAAGGTAAAAACTCATTATAAAATCTCATTGTAAAATTATTGTTAAATTTATAATTGTTTATAATTTTTGTACTGGCTTGCAGCCCTGATGTGGAGTCGCAATGTCTCGATAAATTCATACATTACAATTTATTATTACAATTTATTAGCATTGCATCACGGATATGCCTTCACCTCAAATTTAAAATAAGAACACCGGGATAGAAAGAAAGATCCGACAATTCAAACACAGCAGAAGGAGGGTCGACGACTGCTCACAATAACATCAGGGGAACTTCGTTACTAAAGCTAAGTTCAACGACCGTTAAAACTTCCGAGCGTGCTAACAGTAGTATAGGTCCTTCTTATTTTAACTTTCTTGACGAATTTATTGACGAATTGGAAATTCCTGCTTCCTTCCGAGGTGGAGATATTTTTAGAATTATTTTAGAAAATTATGGAGATATAGTTAAAAATCTATTTGCGAGATTGCTTAGATTGCAACATGAGAAAGAAATAAGTACGTGTCAATTGAAATTCCTATTAGAATGTCGCACAAAAGATTTGATGCCGAACCATAGAAATCATAGATTTAAATACACATTTGTCGTTTTTAAGAAAAAATATTAATTCCATCGTCAATAAAATTACTGAATTGACTAGTCAATCTTTTTCTAATAAATTGGTGGATTTTGCTACATATTCTCAAGAAAGCCGTAAAATTTATTTAACCTTTAAAAAAGAAGGTAGAAGAAACTCTCAGTGATGAGAGGTTTTACAGGACTGTAAAAATTAATTCAACTACGGGAATTAAAAAGTGCGGGAATTAAGAGTGCGATCCGGCATTTAAAGGATTATCTTCGAAAGGGATCGAGCATACGTCACTGCCGAAAGCATATGGCTTAATCAAAATACACAAACCGGGCAATCCTGTTCGTATTATAGTTTCTGCGGTCAATAGCCCCACGTACTCTCTCGACAAGTGTATATCAAATTTATTTTTAAAATATTTCCCTCTACCGAAATCAAACATTACAAACAATTTACAGCTTAATAATATTTTGAAAAATACGAAATTACCGTCCAACATTGTCTCGTTTCATTTGACGTCGTTTCGCTATTTACAATTCTGCCAAAAGAAATGATTATTTCTGCGATTGAAAACAAGTGGAAATGGCTTTCTAATATCAATTGTATTTGTAAGGACAAATTTATAGATGGTATTAAAACCTTGCTTGATTGCACTTATTTAGTATTTAATGGTAGATATTATAAACAGGTCTCGGGTGCTCCTATGGGATTTTGCTCGAGCCCTGTCTTTGCAAATATAGTGTTAGAAGAACTTGAAACACATTGTTTAAACATTGTCAAGGCGAGTGTACCTTTATACTATAGATATGTAGATGATTGCCTTCTGATTATTGAGAAAGAAAAGGTGGAGTTTGTTCTTGATATTTTTAATAACAAACAACAGTATTCATTTTCAAGATATAAGTATTTTCTATGAGCACAATGGCAACATTTTTACAAACTGGTTTCGGAAAAAACGGCTTCGGCCAGATATATAAATTATTATTCACACCACCCCAAGAATCAGAAGATCGCAATTTTATATAATCTGCTTGATAGAGCGATGTTATTATCCGATTCGCAGTTCCATTCGCAGAATATAGGGTACGCGAAAAAGATTTTGATAGCAAAAGATTTTGCGATTGAATTCATTAATAAATATTGTAAAAAGCGAATTATTCGCAATCATGCAAAACAAAACTGAGGGCATAGATTCGGATAATTCAAAGATAGTTGACAATAAGAATAATGATAGCTGTGAAAATAACAATTCGAAAATAAATGAAAATGTAAAAGTAAAAAACAATATTGCAGTCTTTCCGTATTACGAGAGATTTAACAGCAAACTGAAAACTGTGTTAAAAAAGAATGACAGACTGTTAATAAATAAGATTGATAATAAATTCAATAAATTCATTAAGTTAGGTAAGGATCCTACTGCTGTTGGCGAGACTAGAAACGTTGTATATAAAATTGATTGTGCTGACTGTGATTCAACTTATATAGGTGAAACCTATCGTCCATTAAAAAATAGAGAATCAGAGCATAAACGCTATATAGAAAAAGGAAACTTTCCACGATGTGAAATGGTACTGCAAGGAACTAGAAGACGAACTCGAACATGATGCCAGATACACTCCGCCACCACCAGCAGAAAAATCGAAATTCCCGGCAGCAGCATGGTTGACCACCCCAAAACCGAAAGTCGCTGCGACAGATGAAGTAGCGGAAACAACAGAAGAGACAACCAAAACCAAGAAAAAGAAAAACAAAAAGAAAAAAGCAGCAACGCCAGAGGTTACAAAGGCGTAAACGACAGTGAAGACACAGGAAGCGTGTGCAACAACTCAGAAAATTCCTGCGCCACAAACTCAGCAACCAATACCGCAACGGATCGTACAACAACCTTTCACGCCAGCACTAAGCCAGCAGACAAACCAACTGCAACAACAAACCCAGTATTACGGACCCTGTCACGTCTGCGAAACAGTTGGGCATGGAGCAGCGGAATGCCCGAAAACACAATGTTATAATTGCAAACAATACGGACACAGACGCAACGCTTGCAAATACCCACCAAAACAAACAAATTGGAGCACCATTTAAGAACTGTAAAAACTGCGTCAAGGCCAGAGAATTGTTACAGTAATTGCAACCTAAGTCAACGCAAGAGCAATCATGCCAAATTTGCGGGCACAAAGGCACAACGCTGAAAGACTGTCCAAACTGCGTCAACGTCAGACAACTTTTGCGAAATGGACCAACGGAGGCGGCAACGGGGCAGCCGACCTCCATCTTCACACCATGGCCCCAATCATAACCTGCAAAATTGACTCGAATACCCCGGATCTTTCCACGGGTATGTCAATTTTGGGAGGGGGACAGAGTGGCGCACAGCCACTTAAGACAGTGCAACATCAGACAGTAGCAGCCAGAGTCGTCACCAACGGCCAGGCTAACAGTCAGAATGAAGCACGTCGGAAACATAGGCAAAAGACAAATGAGACAAACATGAAAAGAGGAGATGCCAGCTCAAGGCAACGGTCAGACTCTATCACGAAGAGGGAAGCGACGAAAGAAGTTAAAGAAGGAAATCACGCTCAAGTAAAGACAACAAGAGACGCGGAATCTAAGCTAGACGGGACGCCGGCTGCGCCAATGGAGAGTAGCGACGAAGACACTAAGCTAGAGCGAGAAGTCCAACTGTACAAGAAGCGAGGCTTTCGAGTAGAGAAGGAAATGATTCGTGGTCGAGGCCTAGAAGACATCGATGAATTCTCAAAAGAAAGCTTGGAGGAGATAAAGGAAACGGCAGAATTCCGGAAAGCCAAAATCTTATGCGGGCCGAGGCACAGCTAGATCTCAGACAGAAACCGACCAATACGTCAACCTTACTCAAGGTAGACATTAAGGACAAGGAGACTGCCAGAAATCTAGTACAAGCCCTGGACTTCGGCGAGACCAGAGTTACAGCCAGAGACTGTGACACGAAAATAGAGGAAACCGCGAACGTGGAAACCCGATTGGACGGGGAAGAAGACAGCAGCTCCAGCGAAGATGAGGCGCACCTGATCGAAGCGAAAGAGTTGCTGGAAGAAAACCAAGAGAGGATAATCAGGACAAAGATTACCAATCTGATTGAAGAAGAAACAGATTATACTAGATTGAGGAAGATTGAGGCTACGGTGGAGGCTCTCATTAATGATACACCCAGACGTCAGAACTTCTGCACCGATAGTGGACGCTGGAGTCGATAAAGAATAACAAGAGTCAGAAATGCCTATTGCCGGAGCCACAACAGACAATAGAGAATATATAAGAGTCGATTTAGGAGGACAAGAATACAGAGCACTATTCGACCCAGGGGCTACGGGATCTCTTTAGTAGGCTCGGGTATAGCCGAGAAGTACAAAAAGAGATTACAACCCTGCACGACGACGATCCAGACAGTCACTGGCGGACTGAATCCAGTCCTAGGATTTTTACCTACTCATTTAGAGTTAGATGGAATAAGTGAAACTCTGAGCGCCAGAGCAGTGAAGGATGTCAGACATGAAATGATTTTGGGTAAAGATTTCTGCGACACGTTTAAGATAGACCCAAGTTACAAAGGATGGTGGCGAGTTAATGAAGGAAAATCGAGAGAATTCGACAGACGAACAGCCAGATACCCGTCAGTCATCATCGCCGAGAGCGCCGGAATATCCGAACTCAGCGACGAAGAAAAACAGGAAATAGAACAGTTGGTCGCCGATATCTTGCCAGAAAACTCCGGTGGAGAGTTAAGCTACACCGACCTAACAGAACATCACATTCTCGTTACTGACCCCACACCTATACGATGCAAAGCAAGAAGGAGATCACCTAGGAAGATTGAAGAGATTCAAAAGGCAGCAATCTAGTTAGTACCAAAGCCAGACGGAACAGAAAGGTTTTGTGTGAACTACATTGAATTAAATAAGGTAACCAAGAAGGACAGCTATCCCTTACCACAGATGGACATGATCTTAGATCGACTGCGAGCGGCCAGATATCTAGGTAAGATAGCTTTGAAGCAGGCATACTTCCAAGTGAAAATGGAGGAAAGTAGTAAGAAGTATACCGCCTTTGCAGTACCAGGTTATGGCTCGTGGCAGTTCAAGAGAATGCCTCGACGACATCGTCATCGCAACAGACACGCTAGAAGAACATAAACACCGAGTCAGACATGTACTCACAAAACTAACCTCAGCAGGACTAAGTATCAACCCGAAGAAATGTGAGTTTTGTTTAAGAGAAATAAGATACCTAGGATTCATCCTAGATCGAGACGGATTAAGGACAGACTCCGCCAAGGTTGAACCAATCTTGCGATGTCCAGCACCAAGAGATCTGACAGAATTGCGAAGAGTCCTAGGAATGTTCGAATGGTACTCGAGATTCCTGGAGAACGAATCGGAAATAAAAGTGCCTCTTACTCGTCTCCTTCGAGACCAGAAGAGCTGGAATTGGAGAGAGGAACAGCAAGAAGCCTTCGAAAAGTTGAAAATATCTTTGACTAACGCGCCAGTTTTAGCCAGACCAAATTTTGCCAGACTTTTACGATACAATGCGATGCGAGCAATTACGCTATTGGAGCCGTTCTCACTCACGAGTTCGACGACGGAGAGCATCCTATAGTTTATGTCAGTCGAGTCTTGACAGCTCCGGAAACAAACTATACGACCACCGAGAAAGAATGCCTGTCACTCATCTGGTCAATCCAAAAACTGCGGCCTTACGTGGAAGGTTATCACTTCACGGTGATCACCGATCATAGTGCACTGCGCTGGCTCAGGTCCCTTAAAGAGCCGAAAGGACGACTAGCTAGATGGTCAATCGAAATCCAGCAATGGGACTTCGATATAGTCCATAGAAGCGGCACAAACCATGTCGTTCCCGACGCCTTATGCAGGATGATAGAGCCAGAGGTAGCGGCCACGTCAGTCATAGAAGATAAATGGTATACGAGGCGGAAAAACGAAGTCGAGCAAAATCCCACACATTACCCGGAATGGCATGTCGACAATGGTAAACTGTATCGGCACAAAGAAGACCCGATGCTCGATCCGATCACGCACCCAGACGAAGGCTGGAAGTTGGTAGTGCCAGAAGAATTGCGGGAGCGACATCTAGGAATAGAGAAAACATATGACAGGATCGCCAGAGAATATTTTTGGCCAGGGTTATTTCAAGACGTATGCAAATTTATCAAGAGCTGCCAGACTTACCAGGCGGATGTGATGGAATTCCCCAAAAGCTCCAGCCAGAATAAGTATTCGGTAGTCTTCCAAGATCTTTTCTCACGCTGGGTAGAGGTCTATCCTTTACGCCAGGCCACTGGAAAAATCATAGCCAGAGCATTTGAGGACTTAATCCTATTCAGATGGGAAACGCCGGAGTACTTGCTAACCGATAACCGAACGGAATTTATCAACAGACACCTAGCGGAGACGTTGGAGCAGTACGGGGTGAAGCACGTAACTCCACCGTATCATCCACAAGCAAACCCGGTGCAAAGAAGCAACTGCACTCTCAAGACGATGATCTCGTTCTACGCTACGAACCATAGCCATTGGGACAAACACCTACACGAACTAAGACACGTAATCAACACAGCCAGACAATCCACCTTGAAAACCTCACCCGCATTCCTAAATTATGGCCGACATCCGACACCGGTGAAAAGTATAAGGGCAGAATGGGAGGGGGGCTCGAAAAAGATAAGATTGGTCCCGGCCGTGTGGGAGGACAGAATGAAAAGACTAGACGCCTTACGAGACTTAGTTGCCAGATACATCGACAACGAACGGGACAGACAGGGTAAACGATACAATAAAGGGAGAAAAGCCGTAGAATTCTAGGTGGGAGATACAGTACTGAGGAAATCCCATCCCCTGTCAAAAGGCAGTGAGAAATTCTCAGCCAAACTCGCTCCCAAGTACGACGGCCCCTTTACCATTATCCAAAAGAAATCGCCAGTCGTCTATATCTTAGAGCCAGCCGAAGGAAAAAGTCGGAAAGTTGCCAAGGTGCACGTAAGTGACCTGAGACGCTACATAGCCCCCAGACAACCACCAACTAACTCTCCTTATCCTCAACCTAACGCGACGTCCCAAGTAAGTGCATGCATGTGCTATACGAGATCTCCCGAACTCTCCGTAAGTACTCTGGGAATGGGAAAACCATCCCCATCCAATTCAAGATCGAGGTGAGGCGATAGCGCACAGCGAGGGCAGCACACCTTCGCTTCACAACCGCCCGAGCGACAGTGGAGGCCAGCAGCGAGGTCAAGGAGGTGGGGGCCACCGACCACCCGGAGGAAGATCCTCCCCGACCCCAGCAGCCAGACAGTCCTATGGACTGCTGCATAACCGAGGCCGAGGAGAAGGACCTGCTCCAGGAGGCCAGTTGCTCCACCACACCCACCAGCGACGCCATCACCCCGACTGAGGGGAGCAAGGCCCCCAAGGACCAGCCATCTCCCCCGAAGACCCCGCCCAGACAGCCCTTTTTGTGGACTAGCGCAAGACCAATGATCCTGACACCGGCCACAGGGGCTATACAAAGGCCGAGGTCTTTGCCGCTGAGGAGACCGGCCCCGGAGTCGCTCTTGACTCCGGTGAGCACGTCCACCTCACAGCCAGAAACACAGCCAGATGAGGCGCGAGAGCGAGACACACCCAGTCTGGCCATGGCTGGCTGGGGAAGGGTTGACGCCTCCGCACCGCGCCGAGCTCCAACCGCTGAACCCGAAGAGCCTATTCTCGGGGCGGTGGGGCCGTCGCCACGAGCGGACGCGCCACCCCGAACTAGACCCCTATCGGTCAGGCTGGGCCCGCCCCCCTCAACCCCGCACAGCCAGAATGGTCAATCCGGACCACGCGAGACCACGCGACCCTGTTTCGCCCCGATACAGGGTGACACTACACCGGCGGATCACCTCCTCGCCTGGAACCTCGGGATAGGGCCAGAGGACCTCGCCACCGAGCAGCCAAACACCCCAACGCTCCCAGCGGGGCAGCCAACCCGCACCAGGAGCCGCAGCAGGGCGAGACAGCAGAGAGGCTCCCGGTAGCTAACCGTGGAGGACGTCTTCTCCGCACTACCCCAGCCACCCAGGAAATCGAGGCGGGACGTAACCCCCCCCCCCCCCCCAGGACCTCCAACAGGCGAAGGTTCGTTGGCGCACGTCGCCAGCATCGTCAGGGAACGAGCGAGAATGGCGCAGCTACCCGTCAAGCGAACCGGATTGCGATTCGACCTACGGGCGATCCCGACAGTAGCCGAAATAGATGCCCCCCATACAGCTGTTTCAACTGCTGGAGGTATGGGCATCAGCACGGCAGCTGTCCGGAAGCGCCCCGATCCCCTTACTGCAACAATTGCGGCAGAAAGGGGGTCGAGATCGCCGACTGCCCGCGGTGCGGTGACAGGTACCGCGTGCTCAGCCAGATCGAAGCATTTCACTAACCTTATCATTTTTTTAATGACTGAAATTATTATAAAAAAATTTACGTAATTGATAAAATTGGTTAAATTCTTCTATATAGCAATAAAACTAAATTTTTTTCATATATGAACGGATATAATGATTTTTTACAGAGAAACCAAGGCCTCTGACATTCTGGGTCTTTCGCAGACTTTTTTGAATTGAAATAAGGTATCTTCATGAATTTTTTGGTTATGATCCGGATGATCGAACTTTCCTAAAACTTGATTTTAAGACTTAAATGACTTATAACTTTCTTAAAACATATATATACGACATCAAAAATATTTTTTTTGAATGTTTAGAAAATTTTCAGAAAAAAATGTTATATATCTCTATAGTGAAAAATGCTTCCCTGAGGATCTACAAATTAATGAAAGTAGCCAGAAAAAGCAAAAAAACGTGATTTCATCAACTTTGACCCTCTGTAACTCGAAGATACTTGATGCAAAAAATCTGAAAAAATTCAGGGATACTCATGTGTCTCTTAGGAACATTTTAAAAATTTTTTTCGATAGGGTCAAAAAATCGACCGCTCGATTTGTCAGAGAACCACCCATATATATATATATATATATATAGGAATACATTGTTGGAGATGATAGGTGGTGGCTCAAGGCCATATGTGAAGGTGATAGATAGAGTGCTACATAGAGGCTACAACATGAGAAGGAAATAATTATAAGTGAAGAGTTTTTATTGAAGGCTGTAAGTGCAAGTTGAAGGGATCATTATTGAAGGCAACAGGTGGAGGATGTAGGTGATAGAAGAAAGTTGGAAACATTAGTGGGAGGGTGAAGCCAAAGATGGAGGCTGGAGGCCATAAGGAGATTGGAGGATACAATTAAAAGCGATTTGTGAAGGCTGTATATTATTAGAAGCGATAGATAGAGGCTTCGAGATCATGGATTGCGATGACAGGTCGAGGTTATACGTGGAGGTTGAAGATCAAAGGTATAGGGTATAGGGCACGAATGGAAGCAATAGGTAGAGGGTGAAAGTGCTAAGTAATTACTTATGGGTGTTGACAATATGCGGGGATAAAAGCTGTAGGATGAAGAGATAATGATTGAAG
The DNA here is from genome assembly GCA_018906965.1 of Philotrypesis tridentata. Classification (NCBI taxonomy): domain Eukaryota; kingdom Metazoa; phylum Arthropoda; class Insecta; order Hymenoptera; family Pteromalidae; genus Philotrypesis; species Philotrypesis tridentata. Next base: position 26,368 of record JACCIB010000124.1, read on the forward strand.
ACGATAAGTGAAGGGTGATGGCATCATGGTTGGAGGCGATAGATGGACAGTGAAGGGATTATGATTGAAGGTGGTGGGTGGTGGAGCTGAGCGATAGGAGGAGGGTGAAACTGATAGGTAAAGGGTGAAGAGAGGGAGGCTGAGGAATGCGATTGAAGATGATAGGTCAAGAGTGATAGGCGGATCATGATTTAATGTAATAGGTGGATGTTTGAGGTTATGGTTGAAGATGATACGGGGAAGCTCAAAGTTATAGGTGAAGGTGATAGGTAAAGGGTTATAAGCAGAGGTAATAGGTGGAAGTGAAACGGTTATGATCGGAAGTGATAGGTGGATTCTCCAGATCATTTGTGAAGGTGATAGGTAAAACGTGAAAATCGTATGGGGAGGTTAAAGATAATAAGTTATGCAAGTGGTCAAGGGTGGAGGTTTTCGGGACAAGATGAATGGATAGAAGGGGCATAAAAATATTACGATTGGAAATGATTACTTTAAGGTGTTGATAATATGCGGAGATAAAAGCTAGACGGTGTAGGGATAATGGTTTAAGGCGATCAGTGAAGGGTGAAGGGATCATGGCTGGAGGCAATAGATGGAGAGTGAAGGGATCGTATTGCAGGCGGTAAGTGGAGGGCGGAAACGATAAGTAATAGCTGGAGACGATCGATGAAGCCTAAGGTATATGATTGGAGGTGATAGGTCGAGGGTACAGGTGATTGGCGCATCATGACTTAATGCAATAGTTTGATGTTGGAGGTTATGGTTGGAGATATGTGGAAGCTCAATGTCATCAGTAACGGTGTTAGGTAGAGGGTTATATAGGAATTATGACATAACTGGAGGGTGAAGGTCATAATAGAATATATAGGCTGAGCGTGAAATTGTTATGGTAGGGGGGGGGGGGTTCAGCAGCTACTATAGGGAGATTGGAGGACACAATTAAAAGCGATTTGTGAAGGCTCTACATTATTGAAAGCGATAGATAGAGGCTCCAGATCATGACTGGCGGTGATAAATTGAGGTTATACGTGGAGGTTGAAGGTGAAAGGTATAGGGTAAAGGACACGAATGGAAGAAATAGTTGGAGGGTGAAAGTGCTAAGTACACAGTCGGCGGATAGGACGATAAAATCGTTAGGATTAGAAATGATAGTTTACTGTTGCCTAGAGGTAGAGGTAATAGGTGGAAGTGAAGTGGTCATGATTGGAAGTGATAGGTGGAAGCTGGTAAGTTGTAAAGGTGATAGGTAAAACATGATAATCATAGGTGGAGGTTGAAGGTAACACGCAGATACAAGAGGTGAAGGTTGGAGGTTCTAAGGGCACTTATCTCTCTTACGGTTGAAGGGATAGAAGGAGCATAAAAATATTATGATTGGAAATGATGACTTGAGGGTGTTGACAATATACGGGGATAAGAGCTGGAGGATGAAGGGATAATGATTGAAGGCGATAAGTGAAGGGTGAAGGCATCATGAGTGGAGGCGATACATAGACAGTGAAGGGATCATGATGGGATGCGGTAGGTGGTGGATCTGAGCGATAGGAGAAGGGTGGAAACGATAGGTAAAGGATGAAGACGACAGAGAGAGGCTGAGGGATTTGATTGAAGATGATAGGTCAAGGGTGATAGGTAGATAATGACTTAGTGTAATAGGTGGATATTTGAGGTTGTAGTTGGAGATGACAGGTGGAAGCTCAAAGTCATAGGTGAAGGTGATAGGTAGAGGATTACATAGGGATTACATAGGTTTACTTGAGGGTATTGATAATATGCGGAGATAAAAGCTGGACGGTGAAGGGATATGGATTTAAGGCGGTAAGTGAAAGATGAAGGAATCATGGCTGGAGGCAATAGATGGAGAGTGAAGGGAACACAATTGGAGGCGGTAGGTGGAGGGCGCAAACGACAGGTGAAGGGTGGAGATGATCGATGGAGCCTATGGTATGTGATTAGAGATAATAGGTCAAGGGTGATAGGTGCATCATGACTTCATGCAATAGGTGGATGTTGGAGGTTATGTTTGGAGATTATGTGGAAGCTCAAAGTCACAGGTTCGATAGAGGGTTGTATAGGAATTACGTCATAGCTAGAAGATTAAGGTCATGATTGGAAATACAGGATGAGCGTGAAATCGTTATGATTTGAAATGATGAAGTTGTAGGTCTGCAAAAAATTAGAAATTGAAGCTATGGGGGTTGGCGAACGGAGCGAGCAGGGGGACCCCCCTAGTATATATATATATATACACATATTCCTATATTATATAGTTGTTTTGAGAGGAGGGGGAATTTTCCCCCGCCACACCCCCACCCCACAACCCCTCCACAAAATAACCTAAAATTGTGTTAAAAATTTGGTTATCACGCCCCCCCACTCGTCCCCACATAAACCCCCTTCTACACCCCCATAGCTCCCCACACATAAACCCTCCCCCTATACTCCCAGACAGCCCTTCCACCCATATTCCTTTATCATATCATTCATATATTGTTCTTCTGTCTTTAAATATTCATCAATTTCTCTATTTAATTCTTGTAAATTCTACGACTGATTACACAAAAATGTGCATGTCAAAACAGCCCACCTTTATTCCCAGATTACAGTATACAATTTTTGGACACACCCTCAATTAGAATGCGTACGTTTATAGAGTAGGGTTCGTAATTGAACGCATAATTTTTTTCTCAGTTCGTTGGTGATAAAGTACGTACTTTAGATCAGGGTGTATTAAAAATATACTTATATTTTGTATTATAACGGCCACATATATAATACGCACGTTATAGCATCTCCGGACACACGCCGTATTTACATGTACTAATACTTATTCTGTTCTAGCGACCACCAGCGGACACTGGGTAAGCGAGAGAGACAGAGAGAGCTAGAGAATGTCTACTATTAGGCCGATACAGAGAGAGAACGCGCGTTAGCCCATTTGCAACGTTGCCGGCCCATCAGTCACGCGCTGCCAAATATGACAACGCCGTGACAGGGGCCGGAGCGTTCTTCGGTATCACGCGCGGCCTTGTAATCAGTATTGCGGTAGCGTTAGATCGATCTAGATCGACCCCCGTGCCGGTCCATACATATTCTTGCCGTTCCCCACATTGTGTATCTTCGTATGACCAAGGCGTTCGTCAAGCGTTCAGAGCCCTACGTTCACCTTCGGCAACCCTTGCGACAGCCAGGACGACTGCAGCATCCGAGAGCGAATAGACCCCCCAGCACCGATGTGCAACTGTGAGTACCTCCTTTCTCTCACTCTCCGTATTCAGGCGATTGAGCTCTCTCTCTCTCTCTCTCTCTCTCTCTCTCTCGCGTAGTGTGCGGTGACGCACACACGCTCGTGTGATCGAGTGTTGTATAGTATTAATTCCTTACAGTATATGTTTCTAGTTCTCTTTACTTCACGCGTGTTTAATTATTTCGCCACTCCGTTCCCTGCCGCCTTCGCGATCCTTGTACATCCGTACGCGATAAGATTCGAAATGATAAGTTAAAGGTATTTAGTTGAAGGAATGAGTGGAGTCTTGATTGAAAGCGATAAGTGGAGAATGGGACTGAAGGTGGAGGTTGGTGATGATTCGCTGAGTTATTTGGATAAATGTGTTTTCTGTTGTGGCTGGACAAAACAATGTAGAATTCATCCCTCATTGTGATTATTGTTGTTGTTGTTAAGAATCCAGCCTTTTCAGAGGACCAGATATTCTTTTCTCGCACCCCTACTTCTACTCTCCAACACCTTGTCTATCTCGAAAGTCGTGCTGGACTAGTCTTTATGTACCCGACTCAGCTGCTGCTTGTAGAAGAACCCTTCAATTTCCTCGGCAGTTAGATCTTCGAGTGTGTAAACAGGTGGCTATCTCGCATCGTTGACTCTCACAATTCTAAATAATTCCAGTGTCCAGCCACCCTCGTAAGCTTTTCGAAAGGCTGCCCGAGCACGACTGACTCGAACGAAGTCACCCACGCTGTATTTATGCTCATGATGACGTTGTCGTTTCCCGCCGCCGCCGCCGCCACCACCACCGTATCGTCGTGCCATAATTTCGCGTGCTATAGCGGCATTGTACATAGTCAGACTAGCTGGCGCCATTTTTATCGCACTATGTCACGAATTATTGTACGACTTGTACAATATTGTCCAGTAAATCGAAATAGCGCTACCTACGCCCTTTCAGCGTTCTGAAAAAACGTTCGGCAATGGCCGCCTTCACATCGAAATCGCGCACAGTACGGTAAATAATTTCCCATTTTTTTCAGAAAATGGAGGTGGAGGTGGAAAAAGAAGAAAAGTTAGAAGAGGAACAAATGGAATGGTACGGCGAAGAAATGCGGCTCCGTCATCTAATATTATTATAAAAGAATTTTTGGAGAGTCATGATGCGCTCTGCACGATTAATTAAAAATCAACAGTTGCGTAATCTTAAAAATAAGTTTCAGGGTATCCACAACTGTCTAGGAGCCATAAAGAATCATCGTTTTAAAAATCTCCACTGCCCACACCGGAATGTAGATTTGTGTTGGGGTTGTTGGGATCATGTAAATAGTTTATATATATATAGTGCTAATAGTATAGATAGATAGACTAATAGTATAATAACCTAAATTTAAAAAAGAAGGAAGAAGAAGTAACCGCCTACATAAGACGGGTAAGAAATAAAATTAAATAACATTAAATAAACCAAAATTAAAGTTCATGCCGTGAGAAAGCGTGGGAATCTGATGTTATCGTCTCTGCGGCCAGGATTTCGTTGCCGAGTGCGCGCTAGATCGAGCGCGCTTGCCGGAGAGCGCGTCAGGCTGCGCTGGGACTTTGGAGAGCGGAGCTCTCTCCAAAGTGTCTCACTATACTTATACCAAAAATAGAGGGAGAGGGGGTCTCTCCCAAGTGGCTTAGGCACCATGGCGAATGTGAATAAATATAATCTTGACTAAAGAGACATGGACGAGAGGTCACAGAGGTCAAGGTCATTTGTTTACATTCTCCATGGTACCATTTTACTCTTCGGTTATCTCTCAAGCGATTATAAAGGTTACCTCGTCTGCAGTAATCAGAGGCTATCTGTTCGTGTTGTATCTCGGGCGAATCGGTTGAGTGATTTTCGGTTTTAAACATCGGCGAGTGCAAGGGGGACTCGTCGGACATTCGCGGATTTAGGTTACGGAGCAAGGAACGTCCTGAGCCATCGAACGCAGATGATCCTTGGCCAAAAGTAAGGTAAACAGGAGCAATCGAGCTAGGCGTGTGAGATCGCCACTATAGGATAAGGTGCGAATGTGCGGTCAGGGAGACCAAGTATAAATGTACAATTTGTCTTTGGGCAAAGCGTGACTGTAGTGTCGCGGAGACACGCGTGTCTGAGACCTCGAGACGTGCGAGAGTCGAGTTGTTTTAGCGAAGGCTATCTTATGCAAAATGCAGTTTGATAAATGATTTTTAATAACTTGCAGAATTTAAGTTGTTAAGTGTTACGATAAGCGGAAATACGGGGAAATTCGTGTGAAAACTTTGAGTAAATAAGTGTGTTTAATAAATTGAGAGCTCTTCATTGAGACAGCCGTGTCGATTTCTATCCCGAACCACCCTCTCTCCTTACCCTAAATCAGGGCTGAGCTAGCCACGACAAATCCGCCTGACTTCTCGAATTCGGTAAAAGAATCGCAAGAATGGCGTTTTAAGGTAAATGTATGGCGCCACCGAGTTAAAGAGAACTAGAGGCGAAGGGCCGTCAATATAACGTTAGCTGGGCAGGCAAAATATAACGTTATACGATTTATTATTAACTTTATATTGTACATTTATCTTTAATGTGTGGCAGAAGAAGGTTTATATCAATATTTTTAATTATAATAATCTATTTAATATGTTTTTACAGGAGGTTAGAATAGCAAGTTTTCTTGCAGACCTTGATAAGGAACGAAGAGGAGCAGGTTTTCTGCTTCGCAAAATGCCTCATATATTACCGCATTTTGACAGAATTATTTTGTTTCGTAAATACATAACGGAAGAAAAAGAAATGTTAGGATTAAGTGAAACCACATGCAACAGTCCACCTACTACTCTAATAGCTGTACGCAGGTATATTCATTCAATTACAACTTTTGCATATTGTGATGGTTTTCGTTTTGATAAAGATAAAGATATTACCTAAGAATTTCTGACTCCATAATAATCTTATTGTTCAGTATGAGTTTGAAATGAACAAATTCATAGCTGAGTGTACATTTTGACAGTTTTGACACTGAATATTATCTTAGATGTTATTTTTCATCCCTGTGCTAGATGTTGATTGTACACAACATAGTTACTTTCTTATTAACAATTTAATTGTTAAATGACAATAAAATAATAAACTATTAAATTGCAAGGATCTACACGGTACCACCACGATGACAGGTATAAAGTATGTCAGTACGTACGCCGTAGTTGGGTACTGCCAGACCCTATTATACTTTTTATAGGCCTTTTGGGAACATAAGGTATGGCTTTCTCTGCTTTGACAGTTTTGTTTCTCACATATGAGAACTTCAATAAAAACTTGCGATAAAAGTGTCAAAATCACGTTAGGGTCATATTTTGTCATAATGCTTGTATCAAAAGTTATTGTGAAGTGAAAATTGTTTTTCACGGAGAAAAATACGTCATCCAGTGACGTGAGCTTTACGTAATTCTGGGCTATATAAATATCAAGGGGCGCAGTAGCGCCACGATGGCAAGTATAAGGTACTTTAGTACGGGCGCTAGCCACAACCTATTATACTTTAAATTTGCCCTGTTGGAACCTTGGCGTACGGTTTTCTTCGTGTTGACAGCTTCGTTTCTTACATATGAGTACTTAAGGGGTTATTACAGGGTTAAAACCTAGAAAAAAAAGAAAAAGTATTAGTGCTGTAAAAAATAAACATATGTAGGTGCTCTAAAAGCTACATTTTTCATTTGAAATCTAAGTATTATACATCACTTTTATGCATAAATAATATGCATAAAGTGAGTATAACATTTAAAAACAATTAAAGATATTTGCTTACCAAAAATCATGATTTTCATCACTTTTGTTTGCTTGCCGCATGTTTCTGATGGAACCGTACCATCAATCCTGATGAGTCAAAGTGCCAAATCTTCCTTATGAGTCTAGTCTCAGACTAAGCCGAACAGATTTCTGAAAAACACAAAATTAATATAATTAATTCAACATATATTAACAATATTAGTAATTATAGTGAATGTTACATATGTAAACATACGTAACATTCACTTTGAACTTATATTTGCCAACTTTGCTCGGCTCAGTTTGTGATCATACTCATAAGGAAGGTTTTGCAATTTGGTTCATCGGGATTGATGGTACGGTTCCTTCAGAAAGCTGCGGCAAGTACACAAAAAGCATGAAAAAACTAAATTTTACTAAAAGGCATTTAAAGTTTATAATATAAATCATACAAATGAACTCAACTATACTTATAGAAACTATCTGGCATACCTTGATTTTCTTTTGGAACTCAAATATACATACAATAAAGTATATTTGGTGGTACGCGCATGTCATGCTGTGCGATAATAGCATTTTGAAGCTGAAAATAAAATAAAGATTATCGTTAGCTATTCATAATCAAGTTATGTTTATGAATTACAATTACATGCAATACTTACCATTATTAAATGCACTTCAAGTTATTAAAAAGTATGCAAAATACTACTTCAGACAGTCAATATAAACTCCCATCTTGCTGACTTGCACCCATATACCTAAAAGCAAAAAATAAACCAACAAAGAAAAAGCTCATTATGAACACAAATATTAGTAATTAGTTTCCAATACTTATCTGAATAATTTTTGCACTCTGCAGAAGCTCTTGCACTTTTACAACACCACTGAGGTTATAAGCATTAGCAGTTAGCAGACTAACTGCACTGATCTAGTGTCTTGGATGAAAACAGCTGTTTGGCTGCTTTCTGCTGCTTTACAGAAAATTCTACTATACCGATCAAACAGTAATCTTCATTCTCGACCGAACGCTGTGAGGCACAACTTGTTCGAGTGGCAAATTCAAATTTGTTGAATGCCTTTACTTTAACACATTGAGTTTAGTAATATAAAATCACACATAGAAAAATTAATGTTACGGATTTTATTATATTTTACGGAAATAAATTAATAAATCTTTAGAGAAAAACGGTTTGTAAAACGGTTTTTAAGTCGTATTTTCAGTAAGATTTCTTATGAAATTACTCTTTAAAAAGTGTGGTAGAACAATCCTTTCCACAAGTTTGGCCTAATTAAAATATTTAAATATCACGGTTTTTCAAAAATTTACTTGAAACAGATTAATCAGTTTTTTGGCAAATATTTTGAATAAAAAACGGCTTTCAGGACCACATTCTACAGACTGTTAACTGTGAAAAAATTGAATAAAAAAAATTGATATTTTCATAATTCTAACCCTGTCATAACCCCTTAAATAAAAGCTTGCGACGAAAGTAATAGAATCACATCAGGGTCATATTTTGTGAATCATATATTGCTTCTATCGAAAGATATTGTAAAGTGAAAGTTCGGGCTCCTCAATTTTCCTCAAGGGAGAACAATTATTCGACGGATATCCGGTGACGTAGCATCTACGTAATTCTGGGCTATATAAATACACTTTAATATACGTTGTTTTTCGCAGAAGACAGACGATGTTTTCATACAGTGTGTTATTTTTTATCAACGTGAATTTTCTTTTGCTACTAGGTTTGATACTTAATTAGTGAGGTAATGTGATCGGTTGAATTAATCACAGGGATTCCATCACAATATTAAAAGGTTTATTCGTTGGACCACCTTTGCAACAATCAAATATTACAGCTTTCAAAATTTATTAACTCAAATCTGGTCCAGCGGATAAACCTGAAACTTATTATGGAATCTCTGTGACTAATTTACTTAATGAAAAATTAGTTCTTTTCAATATCCAGGGAGTACGAATTACAACCAGCTTCCAGAATACAGATGAGCGTACCTTTCTTTTTAGGGAAGTATACTTTCTGCTATCTAAAAGGCAAAAGCACACATGAGTTGTTAAACCCATCAGTTGAAAGAATAACATGAGAAATTTTAAGTTGATACCATTGACCAGTTTTGAATATTATAACTTTCAAACTTGTAAATGTTACTATTTCAAAACTGGTCAATGGTATCAGCTTAAAATTTCTCATGGTATCCTTTAGAAATATGCGAGGGGAATTTTTCACGATGCTGCTGCCGTTTAAAAACATAAATCTCCAAACGTTTCTCGAATAAGCACGCACGATCGGAAGGGCATACGAAACGGGTTTACGCACGAACGAAAATCGAAAACCAGCTAACATTGCAAGTGTCGACGTAACAGAGAACGCAAAAGATAACGCCGTGCCACGCGCGGAAATCAACGCGATATCTGTTCCACTGATGGAGGATCTCACGAAAATATTGAATAAAGAGTTAGGGAAATTACGCGAATCGTTCAACAAAGCATTTGCAAACCGTAATGTGCAAGCACCCAACAAGATTAACGCGATCTCTCAAGCAAACGCGTCGAATTCTGAAAATCTCAACACGTATAGCAACGCGAATCGCGGTAAAAGTAGCCAAAACCCGGGTGCGCAAAACAGCAATAATAATCGCACTAATTCGACTGACCAAACCGAGGACAGCAGCAATCAGGAAAATCCCCCAACCGGTAATCGCGGAGGTTATCGCGGTAGAGGTGAACGCGGCCGAGGTCGTGGCAACTACAACTCGACTCAAAGTCGGAATAACACCGCATCGACGAACTTCGTCAAAACCGAAGAGGCGGAAAACGAGGAGCCGGCAGTGTGAGCGAAACCGCCACACTAGCCGATGTTCGAGAGATCTCGAAAAAACGCGAGGGGGCGAATCAGCGCGACGTAAAGCGGATCAGCGGTAACACGCGAAACGCCGTGGAGGTACCGGACACGGGAAACCCGGCAAAATACACGTGTTATTTGCTGAAATTGAAAATCGACGATTAGGCATGCAAATGAACCCTACGATGTTAAAAAAACCCGTAATGGCTAATAGCTCGACAAAGTTTATCGAAGGTAAATGATTGTGCCAATCGAAATAGCAGGAATATCGAAATCCGGCCAAATTCTCGTTATTCCTGGAATTCGAACAAACTTAATTCTCGGTCTCGACCTAATACGTCTGTATAGTATGCAAATAAATGCACAGCGCGATTTTTTATGCTCCATCTTCCGAAAAAAACGGAGATAGCGTTCGACGTGTGATCAATTTCTTGCGAAGAAAAAACCAACATCGTGAGCTGCGGATTATCCGAAATCGCCAACAAAGAAAAAATAAAGTTGGAAAATTGTTTGAACAAGTTATTGACACACTACAAGAACGAATCGAAACTATTAAAATCAACCAACCTAATCGAGCACGAAATTCAGCTATTACCGGGCACGCATTCGATAAAGCAACGATATCACCCGGTCTCGGATAAAATGCTTAAAATACAAAATGAACAGCTTGATGTTAATTCAACAGGAAGCAGTCGAAAAATCGCACAGCCCATGGAGCAGCCCGATAATCATGGCGAAAAAAGACGATAGTACACACCGAATGTGCGTCAACATGCAAAAAGACGTTTCCAAAAAAGACGCATATCCGCTATCGTACATGGACGTAATTTTGAACAAATGAAACGCACGCGATACATCACAACGATCGACCTGCATACGTGAGCCGCGCGCTTCAAAATGCCGAGCTAAATTAGAGCATGACCGAGCGCGAGTACCTCACGGTAAAATACCCAATCGAAAAATTCCGACCGTACATCAAAGGCGATAAAGTCACTGTCGTAACAGACCACTTAGCACTGTAGTAGCTATTGAAGAAAAAAGAACCGGTCGGAAGGTTGGAAAGATGGACGGAAGAACTACAATCACACGATTTCGACGTAATTTACAAGCGCGGAAAACACCACGTGGCACCCAACGCTTTGTCGCGATTATACGGAAACGATGACGCGACGGCGGAAGGCATGCCGAAAATCAACGTGATCGAAATAAAAAAACATACGACCGATAAATGGTACAAAAACCCAATTTTCCAAATACTCAAACACCGTAAAAGGTTCAAACATTGGAAAATAATCGACGGTAATATATATCGATACAAACCAACACAAGACATTGATGACATTATACCCGATCTCGACACGTGCAAACTGGTAATTCCGAAAGACACACGCGAGAAAATCCTAGAGGACGTGAACTTAGAGCCTACGTTAGGACACTCAGGCGAAGAAAAAACATATAAGTGCCTTACGCAGTCTTATTATTGGCAGGAAGCATATAAGGACACAGTTCGATTTGTGCAAAATTGCACAATTTGTCAACAAACTAAGACTCAGCGACGCGCGCAAATAAATTTAATGGGTTCACGTAAAGTCGACCGACGGTGGAAAATAATCGCGGCAGACCTAATGGGAGAATTCCCAAAAAGCCAAAACGAAAACGAACACTTAATCGTATTCGAGGATCTCATTACGCGATTTGTAATATGCGTACCGATACGAAAGCAAAATTGGCGCAAGTATGAAAATCGCACTCGAAAATATTATCTGTGCGCAATTCGGTACATCGGAAATTTTTTAACTGACATCGGGAAAGAATTTATCAACGATACAGTCAAAAAATTTTTACAAGATAACGCAGTAACACATGAGCGAACCCCTGCATACCATCTGCAGAGCAACCCAGTTGAGCGCGTAAATCGCGATTTAAAAACGCAAATAACAGCTTTTGTACAGTACAATCACAAAGAATGGGATAAATACACCCCGCAATTTCAATTCCCACACAACACAAACACACGCACAACTACGAGAAGAACACCCGCAGTCCTAATGTTCAGCAAGCAATTACACCCACCGAAAATGTGGCGACAGACACACAGACACACACTCACACACACACACACACACACACACACGAACACCCACACCCACACCCGCACGCACGCACGCACACACACACAAATATAACACGAGAAAAAAACGATAAGCAACAAACAACCCTGCAAAAACAAAAGCGACAAAAATCAGCAACATCGATATTCAAAATATCACGAATAACAATACAAACGAGACAAAATCGACAAATGGTCAACGCGAATGCAAAATCTACAACACGTACACGACTACGTACTGAACTAAATCGACAAAGAAATTAAAACAAGAGAAACACTACAACAAGAATAAAACAGAGAAAACGTTTAAACCAGGCCAAATAGTCTGAAGAAGAAACGAATATTATCTTCAGCGCAAAAGAACTACAGCGCAAAATTAGCAAAACCATACATAGTGCCGAACACGATCTTGAAACGTACGGGCAATAATATATATGTCATCTGCGATGCGAATGGAAAAGTCGTAGAGAGCGCCGTCCATGTGAACGATCTCAAGGACGCGGAATTCGAGAAAAAAAATTATAAAAGGACTTTTAGTGACATAAGCCCGTTTGACTTTAAGGGGATCCATAGCCACTAATGACCCGTCAGTAATGGTACGATCAAGAAGTACTGAGATCGAATAAATATAAGGAATTACGCAAATTCAAGAGATACTTGCCCTTCGTCTCGGTATTATCTATCGGCATACACGGTTTAGAATCAAAATGTTCAGGTATTGGGGAGAAAAATGCGAACGAAAATCAGTTACGTCAGGTTACGGCTACTGATTATCGTTCGCATTTTTCTCCCCAATACCTGAACATTTTGATTCTAAACCGTGTATGCCGATAGGTAATACCGAGACGAAGGGCAAGTATCTCTTGAATTTGCGTAATTCCTTATATTTATTCGATCTCAGCACTTCTTTATCGTACCGTTAGTGACGGGTCATTAGTGGCTATCGGATCCCCTTAAACGAATTTATCGCTCGACTATAATTCTATTAAGGGGTTATGACAGTGTTAAAATTTCCAAAAAATCGATGTTTTTTTATTTGCTTTTTTTGTAGCAAATTTAACATAGAATATGCTCCCGAAAGCCGTTTTTCGATACAAATTTTTTTTTTAAAATTATAGGCATAATACTAAAAAAAAATTCATGATTTTCCAAAATTGCATATTTTTCGATAAATACAATTTTTATGCTTTGAAAGTGTTTTTATTGAAAAAGTATATAATATTTAATATATATCATCACGTTTCTAAAAGAGGAAGACACATTGGAATGTGTATTCCAATGTACGACGCATTCTGAAAATTTTAAATTTGGCGGTTATCGACGGAGGTGAATGCCTATACACAGTGAATGGTACTTTAGCCAGAATCCTGTTTTACCATTCTACTTGCAGGTTATTGAAGTTTTTATTTCATAATAAACAGTGACTTTATTTGAGTTTAACTAAATAATATTGAGATCGGTTTTTCAGTTAAGATTTTAGTTATAACCTAATAATTTTAACTGAAAATTGCTCTAGTATTTTATTTAGTTTAAAATCAAGTTTTTTGCACGTGAAGTGTACTAGTGAAAATTCAAGATTTGTTAAAAAAACAAGATGAGTGGTTCAAGAAATAGAAATCCAGGCTCATCTGCACATGGAAAGCGCAGGTTTGGAAGAAAGAAGAGGAGGCAACAGAGATTTTTTGGAGATCAACCATCGTCAACCTCCATCCCTTCAAGAAATGAAGCATCGCCTGAAGCAGTTCCTTCAACATCTACTGTAGAAGCCCCACCAGAGAGAGAAACGCTTCCTTCAACATCTACTACAAGACGTCCAAACAGAATCCCTCCGGAACCATCAACATCAGGTACAGCAGCTACGCAACCAGAAATTGCACAGCCAGAAATTCCTGTTTCGAGATCAAGACAAAAATTAAAATCAAGTTATGTACAAGCTGGTCCTATTCAGTATAGAATATTTGACACTTCGTTACTTTTACCAGGATTACAGGAATTCCTGGCTTGCAAAAATTGTGGCGGTGATATTACTTTCAATGAAGTTAATATCAGAGGCCTTGGTAGCAAGCTATCTATTACTTGCACCAACTACTATAAAGTTGCATTCATAGACTCGAGTAGACAAATTGGCACTAAACAAAATGCCTTTGAAATAAATAAAAGAGTAGTGTTAGGAATGCGAGCTCTTGGTCATGGACACACTGGTTTAAAAACCTTTTGTGGAATCATGGATTTTTTACCACCAGTTGCTCATAGTTATTTTGGAAACATCAATCATGAATTGAAAATTTCGAGTAAAAAAGTAGCTATTGAGTCCATGAAAGCAGCTGCGTAAGAAGGTTGCAGTAGTAGCACAGGTGAGACTCAAGAGAATGGCTGTGACACTGTATCTGGTGACGGATCTTGGAGGAAACGAGGATTTTCTTCCCTTCAAGGAGTATCAGCATTGATCCGCAACGATACTGGCAAAGTGATTGATGTTGCACCGAAGCAATCATTTTGCAAGGCTTGTGATGCGCATCAAGAGAAGGACACTGAAGAGTACAGAGAGTGGTTTGAAGCACATCAAGACCAGTGCTCGGCCAATCATCAAGGAAGTTCTGGAAAAATGGAAGTAGATGGCATCGTGGAAATGTTCAGAGGCAAACCATGGAATCAAGTATAAGAACTACATAGGAGATGGTGACTCGAAAGTATTCAAGGCTCTCTGCGATGCCAAGCCTTATGGAGAAGATTTTGTCATCAAGAAGAAGGAATGTGTTGGCCATGTACAGAAGAGGATGGGGACGAGATTGAGAAATCTGAAGAAGAGTTTGGCTGGCCAAAAACTATCTGATGGTCTAGGCATTGGTGGGAAGAACCGTCTTACAGCTCAAAGAGTCGACCAGCTGACTCAGTATTATGGCAATGCCATCAGAGGCCATCATCGTTCTGTTGAAGAAATGTCCAATGCCATCTGGGCGACATTTTACCATAAAGGATCAACAGACAAGGAGCCAAGACATCACCTTTGCCCGCCAGGACCAGACAGTTGGTGTAAATGGCAAGTAGCCAAAGCCAAAAAGAAACTTAAAACTTTTCACCACCGAGATAGTATTCCTGGAGCCATCATGGATGCAATCAAGCCAATTTACCAGGACTTGACACAAGCTGACTTACTGGAGCGATGCGTTGGAGGCTTCACACAGAACAGCAATGAAAGCTTCAATCAATCCATTTGGAAGCTCGTGCCCAAGGAAAGTTTCAGTGGCCTCACAGTCTTGGAGATTGGCATTTACATCGCAGTTGCTTCCTTCAACGATGGAAAAGCAGGAATACTTGAGGTGATGAAGGGCTTTAACGTTAATCCAGGACTTTCTGCAGTAGACTGGGCAAAGAGTGCTGATGAACAGCGTCTCTTTTGGTCAGATAAGAGAGCACTGGAATCCACTCTAGAAGCTCGAAAAGCTAAGAGAAGGAGAAATAATCCAGATGATGATTCCTACTCAGCTGGAGCACACTGATTTCACAAACAAACATTTTCACACATACCCTATACAACACTCCTAACCAAACACTGAAACTAGCATGAACACTACAAGCTTCACATCACTTCAACAACACATACACTCACATTGCACAAAATCTGCTGAAAATTTGTTCAGAGAGTAGCTAGCAGCTTTTTTAGTTTTTTTTATGTGCATTTTTTGCACATGCACATGAGCATCTAAGTCTAGTTTAGTCTGCTGCTAGCTCAACAGCTGATCAGCTGTTCTCTGACCTACTTTTCACAAATCACATCTGGACAAATATCCTTCTAGCTTCTAGTGTGCATTTCTTCTGCTCTTTTTACTACATCACTACATGGATGAGCAATGGCATTTGTGAGTATATTTTCATGTTTATGAATTTTTTTTTTAAAAACAGTTTAAAAATACTTCAACTCAAAGTATGTTAAATAATTTTTTACATAAATTTTCCATACTTTGAGTTTGAATTATAGAAACATTTAAAAATGTGTAAATTTAATTTTTTAACCTATTTTCAATTTTTGTTTCAGCAGACATAAGCTTCCATAAAGAAGCTTTTTGTAAGGACCTACTCTGCAGACACCATCCTCAGATGACTACTTTTGAATAATATTAGGTCTAGACGCTGAAAACTATTTGTAAGTACATTTTATTTTATTAAATATTAAGTAAAACTTTAAATGCCTTTTACTCAAAATTAGTTTTTTCATGACTTTTTTTCACTTGCCGCTGGTTTTCTCAGGAACGGGTCAACCAATTGGGCTCAAATTTTGGAGAAACCTTTGGAATAGGTTTCTCCACAAACTGAGTGGAGCAGAATTATCAAAGATAAGTCAAAAGTGAATGTTACGTATGGTTACATATGTAACATTCACTATAATTACTAATATTATCAATATAAGTATAACTAATTGTATTAATTTTGTGTTTTTTAGAAATCTGTTCCACTCAGTTTGTGAGAACACTCATAAGGAACATTTTCCACTTTGTTTCATCAAGATTGATGGTACGGTTCATCCAGAAGGTTGCGGCAAGTCCAGAAAAATGATGAAAATCATGTTTTTTGGTAAGTAAATACCTTTAATTGTTATCAAGTATTACACTCACTTAATGCAAATTTCTAGTGCATAAAAGTGGTGTATAATACTTATATTTTGAAGGAAAAATATAATTTTTGGAGCACTTACATATATATTAATTTTTTATGATACTAATAATTTTGTTTTTTTTCAGGATTTAACACTGTCATAACCCCTTAAATTAAGAATTTATCTGTCTCTTCGAGCCAAAGAAATTAAAATTACAAAGCTTAAATTTACTGATTTCTAAAAAAAACTTAATATTAGTGCATTTCGCCCCAGACCACTCGTTGGGCTCATCAGTAAATTCATTATCTTTAAAGTATAGTATGGATTATGTACGTAGCGCGAACACGTAGGCGCCCCGAAAACCGACGGGCTACTCGCTAGATTAAGTTTCATTTTTACCATTAATTTTGTTTACATAAAATTTTTTTTCCTTTTTTAACAATCATTCTATATTACGAAAATAAGCGTAAAACCAACGCGAATACAACACAACAATCATATTAAATCAACATTAGATTAATGATATTAGGTCCTCGTTACTGTGAATTTCCATCGGCAAAAAATCTAAAGGCAAAAAATCCTGGTTTTAGCTCCAATTTTCTTCGTACTATTTTCTACAAAAAGCACAAAAATAAGCGCAACGATTCAACACAAAATTTAGACAATTATTTTTGTTATCATTATATTCAAACTCCAAAAAAAAAGATTTTCTTTTGTATGTACTTATCGTACCCAAACAGCGCACAACGCGAACAGTATTATAAAATTATATTTATTGCTCAAGAGAGACTATGTAAACAACTGAATAACAACATGTAAAATAAAACAACAAACGACAAAATGTAGATGCCACAATAAACTCAAGCGCACCAGCGCGAGTCAACATACAAAAAACGTATAAATCATTTGCGAAAGAAACCGACAATCCCTCCCCCCCCCCCCCGGGACAGTGCAAATCGCATATACAGAGAAAGTAAGACAGGTCCGATTACATGTCAGACTTCTTTTTTCAATAATATACAATTTATTATTTATTTTACAAATCAAGAAACCGACAGGCATGTCGTTTGAGGCACATGCGATTTCGTGACTCTTTACCAAGTAAAGAGCTTCAGCAGGGGGCAGTGCGACAAGGCGCCCGTACGCAAGCATGTACAAACTCCTAGCTTAACGCCGTGTACATACACAAGCGTGCAAGCACACGGGAACGGAAGGATCGAGACGACTGGAGCCGTACACGAAACCTCTAGAAGGAAAGGGAAAGATTAGAAGAAAGAGAGAGTTGGAGGTAAACACAGCATGAGAGAAGGAGAGCGCGCTAGGAGAAAAGCGCGCTATGAAGAGAGTGAGAAGTAGAGATGCGACAGCGCGAGAGAAGACGCTGCCGCGCCAGGAGCAGTGGGCTCCGAGAGCGAGACGAAGCGACCACCCTCGAGAGATTGACACCTCAGCCCTTGACCCGAGCGCATGCACTGCTAATCGCCATCATAGAAGAGGGATCGCCCGCCTGCGGGGAGGCCCACGTTGTCGCGAGACCCGAACATCGCCGACGTCAACCTTGTCTCCCAGGGACGTAGCCCGTAACCGCCTAGAGGGAACGAAGCCAATGGAAGCAGCCAGGCCAATCCCACTGTCTCTCGCCGACCCGTGAGCCCCGGCGACGCCAGCTATGAGAGGACCGACAGTGGAGACGCAATCTTCAGCGACGCGCGAGACTCCGAAACTTGCGCCTCTGTCGCTCTCAGTCTCGCGACGTATGCAGTGGAACGATACCGACCCTGGAGCGGTGATGTTGCGCAGGATAGAACGCGGTGAGTACCAGGGGGCTCGTCCTAGCCGCGCCGGCCTCAATCCTTGCGGTGTCCAGCGCGACAGTCGAGCGCGGTTAATAACCCAACGCGAGCGTGCGTTGTTTGTTATCTTTCTTTGAGTTGATTATACGTACAGGTGAGTGCGTTCTGCTCACCCGCCCTTACCATGAAATTGTTTACGTAATTTCACGCACTTCTCTTCCTAGCTCCCCTGGAGAATCCCCCATAGCTCGCCGAGGAAGCTGAGCAGCCGAGCAGGGTCAGGAAAATCTTTTGTGCGCGCGGCCCCCTCTCAACGCGAGCTACATCTAGGAGCAGCCCGAAGAAGCCCAGGCAGGAGCCGCGTCACAATTATTAAATATTAATACAATTTGTGACGTTATAGATTTTCCGCCAAGATTATGACGGAATCTTTAACGCGAACGCACCCTGTTATCGGGCTGCCTCGGTGAATCGTATTTTAAATTAACAATAAAGTTGGACGCCAGGTTCACTTATTCGCTTCGCCGGCTGCTCAGCGGTGGTAGAGACTGCTTCCCGGGCTGCGGATTATGAAAAAATGGGGAATAGGGAATGTACGCGAAATAACTACACACAAGATTTACTTTAACTGCCTGGCATTTATTTAAAACACATAAAAGAAAAGGAATAACGGGCGACTGGCGACCGGCCGTAACTCGTGAGCGCGCACTGACAAATTATTTTCAAAATTGTCTACCTGGCTGTTCTCTTGGTTGGCTCTTCCTCGCGTGCTGGTGATGCCTCGTGCCCTGTAATACGCGCGGCGCAAACTCTCACGAGGCTATCTCTCGACACCGTTTTGTGGAGAATCGGACAAGTAGACGAAATCTGTCAGAGGGAGTCTTCGGTAAATCCTTATGTCGTTGCTATCGCTTCCTTGCTCTCTGCTGTCCAAGAGATACTGTACTGACTGTTGTGCCCGGCTTGCTCGCGGCCGCGGCGTCTCTTCCTATTTCGCTCGCACGCGTTTCAATTTCTCTTAGATCGCTCGTTTACGCCAATCGCTCAATTACACGTCTTTTGAGTGATATATCGCATGCTTGCTCGCTCGCTCGCACCCACTTAACAATTAGTTCGCCCGCGCGCGAAATTCGAATTAACTCATTTACTCTGCCTGGCTGTTACTCTAGTATTTGCCTATATCTGGCTGCACTCGTACATATTTCTTTTACATTTTCTCTGATTTTTCCACCTATTGCCAATAACACTCGAGGCACGTCGCTTGCCTCCACTCGTTCGCTCTCATTCTCATTCTCTTTCTCTCACTTACAGTATCTATCTCTCTCATACACGCATTCTCTGCCGCTCTCGCCAACATGGCGGCGGCCGCTCGTGCGCGTACGCCTCGTGGCTTCGCTCGCCGTGCTCTCAGCTGCTAATTGGGTAAAGGTGAATAAATATAATTCAATACGTGTGGTGAGGTTTAAATTGGTCAATTTGTAATTGCATCAATGGTATAAATTGGTTGCAAAACGCAAAAAGTGGGTTGCGCGCTCGTGAGTGATAAGTGCATATGCTTCTTCTACTTGTCCCGGCCGACTATACATTTCTTTAACGCGGATATACTACTTTAACGTGTATACATCTCATCCGCGGACACAAATTGCTAACGCGGACACATTGTTTTAGCGCGGACATTGGAACCGCGGATACAAATTTGATAACGTGGGCATACTTCTTTAGCGTGGATAATTATTTATGAAGCGAATAATAAATTATGTATAGTAAGTGATCAGATGAGTGATATAGATAATAAAATCGTTAAAGATTCTTTGTAATTTAAAAAATTAACTAGGCAACAAATTCAGAAAAATCCATCATTCAAAGAATATGTTGAAAAATCTTTAAAAGATAAAGCTTTTAGGAAAAGTAGTAAAATACAAAGATCGCCTACAAAAGCGTCTAGTTCTGATAAAATATCATTTGATCAAATTAATTCTGATACTGGTGCTATAAAGATAATTGTAGTCCAGTAGTTAAGGAAAATCAAAATTCAACGCCGAAAGAAAATACAACTACTTCAGGGGAATTTTTTGATACTGCACTAGTAGTTTGAATGAAACATTTCAAGTTGAAAATAGTAATAGGTATTCAGATATTGGAGGGTTTCAAGCTAAACAAAGTTTAATAATTGGTACGTCAAAAGATACTTTACCTACATTTGATCAGCGGTATAATTCATTGAGTAATACATTTTTTAAGAATATTGATGAAATAAGTAAACAGCAGGAAAATTAAAAAAAAACAGAAAATTTAGAAATTGACAAATTTTTAAATACAATAGTAAAAGATATTACAACAGTAGAAGTTCAAAATTATACAAAATTTCAGATTCTATATCTAATACAATTAATAGATCGGTTTTAGAACAACAGCTTGAAAAATCCAATGCTAATTTGATTGAATTAGATAATTCAAAACAAGAGAAAATTTCACAAGTTAGTGAGTTTCCGGATACTAGTAAGGTTGCTCAAGTAGAAATAAATTGCTCTCGTGAAAATTTATTGAATATGGCTCCAAATAGTGCTGGTCACACGGGTGACCAATCAGAACGAAAGCGAAAAAATTAAGTTTGAATGTGATTGCTGGTTATGTACCGGATTTTAATGGTAAAAATATGTCACATACAGATTACATAGAAACATTGAAAGGTTTTAGAAGATATTCATGAATTATATGCAAAAGTTGTAAAAATTATCCAAGGGGATAAAGAGCCTGTTTTATCTTATAATAATAGAGTGAGGGGATTAGTTTTCAAAATCAAGGAGTTAAAAAAATTGGAAGGCCCTTATGAAGCTGAGGAATTAAGTTTTGCAATAGAATTAGATAATAAAGTAGCAAGTAGCTATAAAAATCATTAAAATCTGAAATATAATATGAATTAGGAAATGAAAAAATATTTTCTGAATTATCACAAGCTGCTCTTAAAATAGAGAAGGAATTAGAAAAGCGAAAAAGTTTTCGTGAGAATTTGATTGACAATTTATATGGAGATAATATTGAGCAAATTAAGAAAGTAATGTTTTGTCAAATGTGTAAGGACCGCGACCATGAAGCATTATTTTGTAAAAATGCCGGATGTGTATACTGTAAAGAAGATGATCATGTTTCCAATAATTGTAATGCTGTAAAAGATAAGATAAAATTGATTTGTAATTTTTGTAGTAAATCTGATCATTCAATAAGCTCATGTAAATTGAATAGGAAACAAAATTTTCATTGTCAGTAGTGTCAAGAAATGGGGCATGAAGCTTCGCAATGTACATATATTTCACAGTATATATTATGTTCGAAATGTAAAGAACCAGGGCATAATCCGAATAAATGTGTAAATTCGTCTATTCAAAATTCAAGGAAATGTAGTTTCTGTAATAGCTTTGATCATACAGTTCAAAATTGTCCAGAAGTATATTGTACGCGATGTAATAAAAGAAGTCATACTACAAAATTCTGAATGTTGGGTGAAAATAAATTTAGATTTCGTACAATTTGTGAAACTACAGAGCATGATAATAATGATTGTGAAAAACTTAAAATTCTAGTACAAGATTATAAGACTAAGCAGCAAGTGAAATGTAAATTATGTGAAGGTTTAAGGCATGAAGTAAAAGACTGAAAATTTTAAAGCAGTACAAAGTAATCAACAAATTAAGGGGTTATGACAGTGTTAAAATTTTGAAAATATTAATTTTTTTTTATTCACTTTTTTCACAGTTAATAGTCCGTAGAATATGGTCCTGAAAACCGTTTTTTGCTAAAAAAATTTGCCTTGAAAATATCGACAAAAAACTGATAAATCTGTTTCAAGTAAATTTTTGAAAAATCGTTATTTTTAAATATTTTAATTAGGCCAAACTTGTGAAAAGGATTGTTCTACCACACTTTTTACAGAGTTATTTCATGAGAAATCTTACTGAAAATACGACTTAAAAACCGTTTTACAAACCGTTTTTTTCTCATGAGTTATGAATTTATTTCCGTAAAATAAATAAAATCCGTAAAATTAATTTTTCTATGTGTGATTTTATGTTAGTAAACTCAATGTGTTAAAGTAAAGGCATTCAACAAATTTGAATTTGCCACTCGAACAGGTTGTACCTCACAGCGTCCGGTCGAGAATGAAGATTACTGTTTGATCGGTATAGTATAATTTTCTGTAAAGCAGCAGAAAGCAGCCAAACAGCTGTTTTTCATCCAAGACACTAGATCAGTGCAGTTAGTCTGCTAGCTGCTGTAACAATGCTTATAACCTCAGTGGTGTTGTAAAAGTGCAAGTGTTTCTGCAGAATACAAAAATTTTTCAGATAAGTATTGGAAACTAATTAGTAATAATAGTGTTCATAATGACCTTTTTCTTTGTTGGTTTATTTTTTGCTTTTAGTTATACGGGTGCAATCCAGCAAGATGGGAGTTTATATTGACTGTCTGGAGTATTATTTTGCATACTTTTTAACAACTTGAAGTGTATTTAATAATGGTAAGTATTGCATGTAATTGTAATTCATAAATATAACTTGATTATGAATAGCTAACGATAATTTTTATTTTATTTCCAGCTTCTAAATGCTATTATCACACAGCATGATATGCGCATACCACCAAATATACTTTATTGTATGTATATTTGAGTACCAAAAGCAAATCAAGGTATGCCACATAGTTTGTGTAAGTATAGCTGAGTTCATTTGTATGATTTACATTATAAACTTTAAATGCCTTTTACTCAAATTTAGTTTTTTCATGGTTTTCATGTACTTGCCGCAGCTTTCTGAAGGAACGTCACGGCTCCTCGTATAGCGAGCGCCACTGGTGGGGGAAGCCGTCTGGGGGAACACCACGTGACCACCACCCACCGGTCTGTCTCGCTATACGGTCCTACTCTCTATTTTTACATTATAAACTTTAAATGCCTTTTACTCAAATTTAGTTTTTTCATGCTTTTGATGTACTTGCCGCAGCTTTCTGAAGGAACCGTAACATCAATCCAGATGAACCAAAGTGGAAAACCTTCCTTATGAGTACGGTCACAAACTGAGTGGAGCAGAATTGGCAAAAATAAGTTCAAAGTCAATGTTACGTATGTTTACATATGTAACATTCACTATAATTATTAATATTGTCAATATATGTTTAATTAATTATATTAATTTTGTGTTTTTCAGGAATCTGTTCCACTTAGTCTGAGACCAGACTCATAAGGAAGATTTGGCACTTTGATTCATCAGAATTGATGGTACGGTTCCATCAGAACCATGCGGCAAGCAAATAAAAGTGATGAAAATCATGATTTTTGGTAAGCAATTCCTTTAATTGTTTTTAAATGTTACACTCACTTTTTGCGTATTATTTATGCATAAAAGTGATGTATAATACTTGTATTTGAAAGGAAAAATATAGTTTTTAGAGCACCTATATATCTATTAATTTTTTACAACACTAACAATTTTTCGTTTTTTTCAGGTTTTAACGCTGTCATAACCCCTTAACAGAAATAGCTATAGGAATAACTATGCAAACAATAGGACTAATTATAATAATGGTAATTACAATAATAATCAACAGCAACAAAGATATGGGAATAGATTTAAACAGCAAAATCAAAATAATTATAATAATGGAGGAGTAAGAAAAGTGTGTGAATATTGTAACTGGGGAGGACATTCAATTGATGAATGTAGAAAATTATCAGCTTTAAAAGCTTCGCAGGAAAATTGTGAATTTTGTAGTAAAGTAGGTGATAAAGCTGACAATTATCATCAAATAAAAAAATTAAAACATCAGCAAAAACAATTTAGTTCAGGTTGTAGGGGTGTTGGTCATACTCTAAATAATTGCTTGAGAAGAAATCAGGGAAACTTCAATTCTCTTCCTGGAAGAATCGCGTAGGAAGGGATTACAATAATAAAGCTTTCCCATTACAAATTAAGAGTAGCGAAAATGATGAAAGTAACAGTAATAGTAAGGATTTGTGTAAATATAATAATGGTATGATAGATTTATTATTTGAAACATATTTACTAAAGATAGAAAATCTTTTACAATACATTGAAATTACAGATGCATATTCTAACATTACATATAAATTATTAGTAGACAGTGGTGCTCAATGAAATATTATAAAGAAGGATAAATTAATTGCTGATGTAATTGATACTAGTAATAGAATTTTGATTTCTGGAATTACGGAAAATTCCATTAGAACGTTAGGAACTGTAAAATTATTCATAAATGAAACAGATTTTGATTTTCACGTAGCTCCTGGTGGTTTTTTAATTCCTTATGATGGTATTTTGGGGGTAAAAGTATTATTAGAGCAAAAATTAAGATTAGATAAGGGTTATTTGTAAAGAAATGCAAAGAAAATTCCATTAAAATCAGCCATAAAAAATTATAAAAATAATATAAATATTGTAGATTTAAAGGAAAATATGGGGATTCATAATTTAATACCGATTTTTGATGAAGTTGTAGAAAATATGAATTTAGAATTTTCTTTAACTGATAAAATTTAAACTGTGACTAATACTATAGAAGTTGTTAATACATGTAATATAATTATACCTATGATTGGAGATTTAAGGGATGATATTCATGTTATTAATGATAATGTAATTAATAAAGGGAATATATCTTTACAGCAAGATTTAAAGAAAGTTCTAAATACGGTGAGTCAAATGCATAATAATATTGAAGAAAATATGTTGTTTGATCATGATGTTTTAGAAAATAGCGGTATAGAGCAAATAACTAGTGAGCAACAAGAATTTATGAATCAAAATTGTGAATAGAATAAGCCTAAATTGATTGTATTTTCAAATAATTCTAAAATTAATATTGAAATATAAATAAATGTCTAGGAAAATATGAATTAGCTAATCAAGATTTCACTATTAACTATTTAGAATTTATTGAAACATTAGAAAGTAATAATATACATTTTGAAAATGATAAAAAAAATTGTAAATTAAAGACAAAGATAAATTATTTGACTTTTGATATTCAAGATATGCCAGAAAGTTTTGTTGCAATACCAGGTTTAAAATTTCCAAATGATGAAGAAACTTTGCATTGCGGTACTATTTATTTAAATTCTGCAAATGAAAATATTCCGAACAAATCGAGAACTTAAATAAAATTGAGAGGCAAAGATTAATAAGGAATACTATTTGAATCATTTGTCGCGGAAAAAGAGGAAAGTTGTAGAAAATTTAATTTTAAAAAATGATGATATTTGTTGGTTTCGAAGGCGAGAATTTTGGGGTTTGTGATGTTGGGAAGCATGAAATTAATTTAACGGATGAAACACCAGTATACGAAATACAATTTTCTTTAGCATACACGTTGAAGCAAATTGCTATTTTAGAAACGAAAAAAATTATTGAAAACAAATTGGTTAGACCGTCAACAAGTCCTTTTAATGCTCCAGCCTTTGTTATTTCTAAAAAAGGTTTAACAAAGGATGGTAAGAAAAAATGGAGATTCGTAATAGACTATCGAAAATTAAATGCTAAAATTGTACCAGATCCATATTTGTTACCATATATTACGGAAATTTTTGATAATGTGGGTAAGAATAAATATTTCAGAACAATTGATATGGTTTCTGGATTTCATCAGGTAAAAATGAAAGATGCAGATATTCATAAACCTGCTTTTAGTGCTTATCCTTTAGGTAGATTTGAATTTAAAGTACTACCCTTTGGTTTAGTCAATTCGCCGAGAGTTTTTCTGAGAATTCTTACAAAAGTCTTAGGCGAATTAATAGAGAAAGGATTTCGTTTTGTGTACATTGATGATATTATTATAGTTGCTAATTCAATTCAAGAACATAATGACAGATTTAATTTAGTTGCAGGAAAACTTAGAGATGTTGGTCTTATATTAGAGAGAAGTAAATGTAAATTTTTTCAGACAGAAGTTGAGTTTTTAGGACATATAATTAGTGAACAGGGTATTAAAACTGATCCGAAAAAAATTGAAGCTGTAAATAAATTTCCAATTCCAAGAACACGGAAAAATATTAGAGAATTCTTAGGTTTAGCTGGTTATTACAGGAAATTTATAGAAAATTTCGCAGATATAGCAAAGCCATTATCATTGCTTCTGCAAAAGATAGAAACATTTGTTTGGACTGACGAAAGACAAAAAGCTTCTGAAAATTTAATGCATGTATTGAGTTCTGCACTAATATTACAATTTCTAGACATGGAAAAACCTTTTATTATTACGGCTGATGCGTCAAAATTTGCAGTTAATTGTGTACCCCCTCCAGGGGAAATTGGAGAAGATAGACCAGTAGCATTTGCTTCGAGAGTTTTAAAGTCAGCAGAAAAAAATATCATACATATGAAAGAGAAGCCTGAGCAATAATGTTTGCTGTTAAGACATTTCGATATTAAAGAGAAAATTTGTATAAAAAGGGGAAATAAAAATTAATTTATTACAAAGAAAAATAATATTTTGGATTTGACAAATATAGATAAAAATATTAATGATTTATTGTATAAGTCTGTGGGAAAAAATATTGTGTATACTAAGAAATTGATTCAAAATACAAAAGATTATATTGTACACTTTATAGATAGTAAAGGGGAAGGTTTAGATATAAATAAAGTCTAACGGGGCGGAGGAAGAAGGAATTAGGACATACAAAAGTAACTAGACGCGTGCTCTACCACCGGGTCAACAACGCACTGTCATATGTCCCGCGCTAACTAGTTCATACGGGCGTACCGCCCGTTACAACTAATAATTTTATTAAGGAAAACAATATTTCCTTTAATATACAACTAAATGAGGTAGAAATTATAACTTTCAAAGCATTTAATATTTTTATTTTATGTATTAATGTAGCTCAATCAGTTTCTATGATTAAAGTAAATATATTACAGATTTTTAAGAAGTTTAAGGATATTTTGTTGACAGAAAAAATAGATCATTTGAGTATTTGCAAAATAGCAAAAGATCATAAAATACATAGTTTAAATTGGTCAGATATTGAGGAAATTTTAGTACAAGTTTTTGAAAATTCTGCAATAAGAATAGTAGTTTGTTTGAATTATAATGAGTATGTAGCTTTAAAGGATAGGGATAAGATTTTTTAGGAAAATCATGATAGTTTATTAGGAGGACATGCAGGTGTAACCAAAACTTTTAATCGTATAAGCTCTAAATATTTTTGGAAAAATTTAACGTCCAAATTTTACGAGTAAATTAATGAAAGCCGTAGCTAAACGATTTCAATTTTCAAAAATAGAAATAACATCTTTTTCACCACAATCTAATGGTTCTTTAGAAAAAGCGCATCACCCATTGTGTGAATATTTAAAGAATTTCTCTTCTAAAAATATTTCATGGGAAGATTAATTGGAATTAGCACAATTTCAGTATAATACAAGTATCCATAGTACACATAAGTTTACGCCATATGAATTAGTATTTTCATATCCACCAAATTTACCTTCATCTGAACCTTTGAAAGTCTCAGAACAATTACCTACTTATAATAACTACCTGTCAAATTTAATTTCGAATATGAAAGATATT
The DNA here is from genome assembly GCA_018906965.1 of Philotrypesis tridentata. Taxonomy (NCBI): domain Eukaryota; kingdom Metazoa; phylum Arthropoda; class Insecta; order Hymenoptera; family Pteromalidae; genus Philotrypesis; species Philotrypesis tridentata. The sequence continues at coordinate 54,306 of JACCIB010000124.1, forward strand.
GCTAAGTTAGCACGTGAAAATTTATTAGTTTCAAAATAAAAGTCTAAAACATACTATGACAGATGTATTAAACCAGTAAATTTTGAAATACGAACCAAAACCTGGGAAATTAGAAAAAAATCATAATCTAGGTCCATTTGAAATTATAGATGTACCTAAAAATGGTAATATTACTATAAATAAAGAAGGAAAGCAAATAGTAGTTCATGCAAATAAGTTGTTATTGTTTAAAAAGAAAAATTAATATATTCAATTTGATTTTAGAATTCAAGATGGTGTTTATCTATATTATTATTTTACAAATATTCTTAAAAGTTAATGAAGCTACCATAGGCTATGATTGCGGTTTATCGGCGCCTAATATTACAACCTATTCACTGTTGGACTCTGGAGACTGCGACTTTCAAGATAATCAAGTAAATTCATGAAATGCTATTATTGAACTTATACAAATAATAGACTTTCGGTCGATTCCAATTATTCAGTGTAAAATTGAAATTCATAGAACTATATTTTCTTGTGGAATTTTTGGACACTTGATACCTATTGAAAATGCGGAACAACAATATATTAGAGAATTAAGTCACGAACAATACAAATTTATTCATGAAACGGGTATTTTTAAATATGATAACGTTCATACTACTTCGGATTTAAAAATTAACTCATCTATGACAAAAGGTATTGATTTTGCGGGAAGTGCGGCAGATAGATCGTGTTCTGGTGCTGCTTATGCAGACAATTTTGGATCATGGAATAATGTTTTTGTTCGTGGATTAATTAAAATTACACTGATTCAAAATAATGCAAGAGTAAGTTTAAAAAATGATAAATTAATATTAAGTTCAGGCGTAGTTTGTAAGTTTTTAAATAAGAATTGTATGGATATGCAGGGAGGACGTTTTGGCATGTTTTACCAGAAGGTCAATGCTTCGAAAATTCATATGAAGTTTTATTTAAAGGTATAGCAATGAAATATTTTAGTAAAGATAGTAAAGAAATAGTTTAAGCTGTATATGCAAATAAAATTACATTTGTATTAGCTACAAATAATGTAGAAGTCCATTGTAATAGAGAATTAATTCGTACTGAGCATCCAAAATTATTCATTGCAGAAAAATATAATAGTGTAAATAAATATTCTTTTGATTTGGATAAAGTAAATGGAGAAGTAGTTAATAGAGTTAATTTAGATTTGTTCACTTATATAAATTCTAAGTTTATATATGTAGAGAGACATTTAAGAAATCAGATTAATGATTTATATATTAATTTAATTACTGAAAAATGCGAGCTTGAGAAGAAGGTAATCCAAAATTCCTTATCCTTGGCCAATATTTCTTCTGATGAGTTTGCTTATAAGATTATGAAAAAACCAGGTTATATGGCAAAAGTTGCGGGAGAAGTTGTACATTTAGTTAAAAGTATACTAAGACCAGTAGTAATTTTACATACGGAAGAATGCTAGAATCGTTTACCAGTTTCTATTGGAAATGAAACGCCAAAAACCCACATATTAATCAAGAAAAGTACTAAAGTAGACTGTAATACAGTTGTACCAACATACTACGAAATTGATGGAAATTGGATTAAACTTACACCGAAGCCAACAATGTGTATTCCACCAAATGTTATTAAACCTGGTACCCATTTGGGATAGACATTTCAAGTTGTATAAAATTTAGCAAGAACTTTTACTCACAAGCAGATTTTGATAAATTACAGGAGCAGTTAATGTTTCCCATGGAAAAAATACAACTTTTGAATGTGATTTCAAAAGATATGGCTGGTGATGCAACGGATACAGTTATCTTTTCGGAAAATACTTTAACGAGTATTGCAAATAGTACTTGGAAAACAATATTTGAAGAACTTACTACATGGGAATCTTTTTCATCAGGAATTTTCATGATTATAGTAATACTACATATTTGTAAATTGATTGTTGCAAGTTATTGGCCTTGCGTGGGTTATGAGGATAAGGTAGGTTTAATAATAATTCATCAGGCTCTGTAGACTATCTTTATTTCAGCTCGTGTGAGCGCCACGTGTGTCGTTCGGCGGTCGCGACTACAATGTCCCTCGCCTCGCGCTTACACGCTTGCGCCGCGGCTTCGGTCGTCGTGTGTGTGCCGCGGCTCACTCACCCCGCGTCACACCAGACATTACAATTGTTGATACTATAATAAGAGGATATGCTTTGCATGCAGTTTATGAATGGTCTATTAGACTATGTGGAGCCGTTTTCAGTTCTTTAACCTATTTGTTCATTTCTTTGGGCAATAAAGAAAATATAACAACCTTTGGAAAATCAAGTAAATATAAGCAAGAAAAAGAAGAAGAAGAATTGAAGGAAGTTAAGATTATTTCGCAAATTTCTCAACATGTGAAAGCGGTAACATCGTTTACTATTCCTAACACATCACCTTATATTTATCCATCAAATACAAAATCAAATCCCAAGAATCTAATGTTTCTCTGAGCTCGAATATTGATATTTTTTCATTGACACTGCAGAAGTTTGTTGATTATTTCTTAAATGTCTTGCATTTATAAAGGGTAAAGATAAAAAAGAAAAGCACTTGGAAAATAATGTTGTTTACGAACTTAAATGTAATGACTACACTGCCACATACGTCGGCCAAACAAAAGGAAATGTGTGTACACGTGTTGAGGAGCATAGAAAATCCAAAGACAATGTCATCTCCGAGCATAAAGAAAAGTACAACCATGTTTTCAACTTCGAAGATTACCGTATTAAAGACAGGGAGAGTAATCTAAATAAAAGATTGATCTCGGAAATGATGTACATACATTTACAGAAAAACGGTATAAATAAAAAGGAAGATACCCAAAAACTCAATAATGTGTACACACATTTGATTTACCAGCTGAAAAGTTAAATGTGAATACATGTATTCTGTTTATATACATCGAACAGATGAGGTGATGTGTGACGTCACTTGTAAACAAAACCGCGTTAAAGATCATGAGTCGTGCACATTATATAAAAGCGACGGCTGTTGGCTACTTCCTCACTTCTGAGAAATTAGCCGACAGAGAAATATAAATAATAACGGTGTCGCTCGGCGTCTCTCGTCCCCCGCTATTAAATAGCCGGGGGGAAAAACATCATTGAGATGTACAAAAATCACGACAGCTCCGATATGTAAGTTCTCTAAAAATATTGTTTTAAAAAATTGTTCTGTAATTTTATATTTATATTTATAATAAAAACTTTCGACAGTGTCCTGATGAGGGCGACAATGTTCGCCGAAACGTTGATGATATAAGAAAAGGGCCTTTTGATTCTAACCCTTTTCCACATGATTGCCTCGGAGAGATCGATAAAGCCAACAAGCACATTAAACAACTACCGAGGGATAAAGTCATATTTAGATTGTGTGACATACACATCTAAAATACATTTACATATATACTATCTATCATAACTTTTATAAATCATATATATACTATGTATGGAGCTCTGCCTAAAAACGCATGTACGGTAGCAGCGGCTTCCTTTCTCCCCAATCAGCATCCTCGTTACGGACCCTTTGGACTTCCAATCCCTTCCTCTGCATGGGCGTACCGCCCCGCTGGCATCCTAATTTCCCATATATTACTATTCACCCTAGGCCTAGAAACCTAGACAATAGCAGACAAACTGCAACGCTCGACCGGCGCAAATTTCCCCTTTTAGAATCTAGCAAGCATCTTCTTCAAGTCTATTTTTTTACGTTTTTATCGTTTTTTTCACGGTCGCGAGGGTATAGCCTCAGGTGACTACCGTGTTCGGTGACCGGAGCTAGCGATGCACCAAGTGCAGGGTCAGCAGGGAACGCGCCGGCCGAGAGCTTCTCACGGCCAAGGAGTGCAAGCTTGCACTTTGACCGTGAGACGGCGAGCCTACGAGCTACGTCTCGTGGACTGTGCCGGCTGATACCCGGCAACCCTCGAACTGGGCAGAGCTCCTCCTCGAAGAGCTAATAAACCGCTATCACACCTAACTTGTCTCGTGTCCTTCGGTCCACCCCCAAGATCTGTAACAATACATTTGAACTCCCTGATTCCGGGACTACCTTGACAATCCTCGTTCCTTCCGGGCTACTCTACAGTTTATGTTTATGATTGGGTGTAGGTGTCTTTTGAATAAATGGTTGATACACGAATTAATATTTTGTGCTTGTTTATTTCGTCCCAGTCAATAGTCATTTAGTCTTGCAATTCTTTTACAAATAGTATTGCTCCTCTTATGTATTACGTATTACTTAATCTAGTCTGGAATTATAGTCCAAAGTTGTTATAATAGAAGTTTTCTAGGCTTCTATTATCCCAATATCTGATCTAACTTAGTCTATACGATTTATCGAGGTAAGTGTTATGTCTTTGTGCAGTTTGTGGTATTTTACGCGAGGAGAAAGGACAACGGAAACTACTTGCCACGTCATCGGCATATCTAAGCGACTATCCGTGAGTATTGTGCGATTTGTGAAGTCAGTTCCCGCCGTTACAATTCGCATTTTTACCTGTTGCAGGCTCTGGGATGCCCTAGACGCCACTGAGATGTGCGCGCCGCAGTACGGCCGCTACCTACATGAAGCTGGGACTCCCGACGGGTACGAGGCTACCTGACTTCGCACCTGGGAGAATCTTGCCTGCCCGCACTGCCGTGATGTGAGTATACTTTTGCGTTTCCGCTCACTACTTTGTTTGCTACTTACAGGCCGCGCCGGCTGGACAGTCCAGCTGCCCTCTACGTTTTACTTACTACATCGCACTGCCTGCGTTTCTTCGGAGCAGCCCGGCGATGCTGTGGGGTGCCCCCCCCCGGATGGTGCGCAGATGTGGGTGATTGACAGCCCCTGGGCTGTCCGTATCCCCGTAATATGCGAGGTGCATGGCAGGTGTGAGTGCGAGATTTGTTACTTTGTGCCGCGCGTTCTGAGCCCATTCGTTTCTTTTTATTGCGTCGATCTATGCGGCCGCTTGTGGTGGGCGCCAGCTCGTTCTAATCGTATACTCCTTTTTTTCCAGCCTGGGTATCACCGCGTGAGCGCCGCTCGGAACCATTGGACGGGGTGGTGCAATCCCGCGCTTGTCCATCCTCATGGCGTCTCGCACTGTGCGTATACCGTGCAGTGCCTGCGCGGCAGCGTAAGTCATCGCTTCATCCTTTTTCCGTTTTTACGGAGTGTTCTTGTGCTTCTTATTTTTTCTGATTGTCCGTTATTTGTTTCAGCCTGTCCAGCAGGTCCTGCATCGTGGGTACGGGACCGCCGCTCCGAACCGCGACGAGCATCGGAAGATCCAGGGGCTGCCCGGCGGGGCGATTCATTACTGGGACGTGGGGGCATACCAGCCCGGGGATGTCTTCCAGTGCGCCGTCCCCTGCACTTGTTGCCCACGGCGGGGTCTACCGGCCCGTATCAGCATCGTCGAGCGCGACCACTAAACGCCGCCGCATGTTTCCAACGGGCCCGTGTGCGAGTACATGATGTAAAAAGAGAGAGAGAGAAAAAAAGGGAACAAAGGCTCGTATGTAATCGGTGTTGTTTTTTTTCCCATTGCGTGCCTCATCCATCTCCTTGTGTGCAGCATCTTTCTCGTCATTCGCAAGTCTGTTCCGACGTCACCGCCGTTGGGTCGTTCGTTCGTTCGAGATGATGCTGCTGTCTGTGGTGCGATGTACCTCTCATGTTGGAGGCGGGGGGGGGGGGTGATGTTTAAACTAGAAAATACCGTTCCACCTCCTTGGACGTTTGGCGCGCACTCCTGTTGCGTTGTTACTTCTCTTGACCGTCCGCGTGCTGCTGCCGGGCGCAGTCGTGCGGCCGATTGTTGCGCTGCATTAGCCCTTCGGTGTTGACAGCATCACTGCAGTACGCATGGATTGAACCTGCTTTTGCTTGAGATTAGGTCTTGCGCTTCACCTTCTCTGCTTGCTCCAGTGTTCTCGGGGCGTTCGGTTGTTTGCGCGCCTCGCTGACCTTCGTGTTTTCATGGCATAAGTATCATGTGTTTGTAACGTTGCTTACTCGCGCTGTCTTCGCTGACGCTTCGTCTGTTTCTTTTTAGACCTCTGCGGCGTGCCCATGCTGATGCCTCGGCGCGCCCGCGGTCGACTCGCTCCGGAGGCGCGGCGCCTGGGCCTGGCTTGGAATTGGGGGGCAGGTGGGTTGCTCGGTTGGAGCTGCGCGAACCCATGCGCCGACTAGTTGCTCTCTATTTCCCTGCGGAGGCTCACTCCGCGTTACTTGGCTTCACAGCGGAGTGGGTCAACTACCTCGATCCAGATGCCCTTGGTGACACTGTTTTCGGGCAGGGCCGCGTGCGGCTGAATTGGCCTGTGCTCAAGGCCACTAGCCATCGGCACCAGGAGAGCGTCCTTCTGCATGAGTTGGTGCATGTGTACCTTTCTTTGGCGCATTGCGATCGGGAGGATGGACGCTTCTTCCGGGACTGGTGTCGCCGTATAAATGCTGCTGGCCGGCACGACGTCTTCCCGGTCCATCCCTGGAGGGCCTGTGCGGACTAATGGTGTGGACGTAGGCGGTTTTGCCCGCACTTTTCACTGCCTTTGAAATTTTCCTTGTTTTCATGTGTCGGAACGTAAGCGATTGCCCCAGCGGGTGCGCTTGTTAGGCGTACGCTCGCTATATTGCGGCACCTCTGCTTTTGTTCAAAAATAAAAGCTTGATTTCGAGATCTTTCTTTTTTTTTATTTCCCCTCTCTCGTCCTATTCATGTGCTTTGGTGTGCGTGCCGTGGAACTTGTCCGGCCGCCGCCGCTTGGCTGGGGTGCTCTTGCTCCGTGACTGCTACCGGTGCGGCGACGCGCCGCGGATTTTCCGGTTCTGGCCTCTATAACTCGGAGGGTTTTGCCTGCATCGAAATTCTACTCTCTGACGGCCTATATGTCGAGGTGATGTTCTTTCGAATGGGCCCGTCAGCGCCCCGATCGTCGTCGATCTGCGCCCGGGAAACGTTTTCTTCGGATGGCGTCGCTTCTCGGCCGTCGTGGTGCTGCAGCCGTCGCCTACCTATTCCTGCTAGCGACTCGTTTGCTTTGCGTGGGGGGTGAGGGTGAGGGGGAGGCGATGAGGGGGGGGGGGGTTTGCTGCTAGTTTGCGCGTGTATGTGGGTGCGCCCTAGGTGCTTCCTGGAGTACCTGCTGGCGCGTCGCGAGGAGCTGGGCGTGGTCGAGAGCGATCAGCTCTTATTGCTGCTTAATTGTTCTGTTGAGCGGGCCGCCGCGGTGCTTGTGGTAGCATGCACAGGCTACGGAGCCTATTATCGCTGCTATTAACAGGGCCGCTGACATAGAGTAGCCGAATGTGGTTCAACCGTCGCTTAGCTCGCGCAACTCGAATGACGTTTTCTTTCGATTGGCAACTTCTCGCGTTCGATCCGCAATCTCGTGGAGGGCGACTCCTACCCTTAGGCTTGCCAGGTTCATGCCGTGCTGGGCTTCGACGCGGCTTGCCGCCTGCTTCTCTATCGCCTCTCGTAGCTCGATTTCCGCACCAGCTGCCCCTTTTAGGCTGCCTTCCGGCTCCAGCCATAACATTTCATACTGGGATTCGTTAAGGAATGCTGTGATGGTCCTGAATACTGTGAAGCGTAAGTTCGACGTGTGTGCGGAACAGCCTGGGCGAAGCTCGATTATACCGACTCCCTCTATGTCGTCGGTTAGCTGCACCGCGTGCGCACAGGTGCAGAAGATCTTTTCCCTGCTCCTTGCTGAGAACAGCCACGCGTTGGCGTTGTGCAGTCTTAGCGAGAATGTGCCCTTCAACTGCTTGAGGCGTACATCGCAGACCGCGCGGTCCTCGATCTCCTTGCCCGCCGCGATTTTCACCTCGCACGAGACAGATAAATGGGCTCCGGCCAAATGTAGTCGGCAATATTCTTTGCGCCTAATATGATTTGCAGGGATGGGACAGGCGTGGCTTTGAACAGATGGTAGCTGTCCAGATCAGGCAGGGGGATATCTATGCGATAGACCAGTACGCCGTTAATGTAAAGGATGTTGATTTTAGAGATGTCGATGATCGACATTATTGACAATTTGTCGCCAGGAATGGGGAACTTGACTTCCGTCACCGAGTTATTCACCACGATCATGGCTTCGACAAAGACATTCGGGGAAATCAGTCGCGGGTGGATCGCCCCGTTTTTGGCAAACAGGATCGCGTGTGTTAGGGTGTCGGTGTCCTCCCTTAGCTGCTTGATGCTGAGCCTCGCGCTGGTTAGCGCGTTGAGGACCGCGATTTTCCAGTCGTTAGTCGTTGTTCTATTCACCAGTACGTCCGTTGCCAAGTCTAGTCGGTCTAGCCTCGCGTTTAATCGGGATAATTCGCGCTCTACCACTTGCGTTTACTCCGATAATAACGCCGCGGTCTGCCGCGCGTCATTTGCTACTGCTCTAATGGATTTTTGGATCTCTATCGCGTCCTCTTCCGTCAAGGTCCCGTACAAGAAAATCTGTATTGGCCCACCGAATGGCACAATACCCGACCAGCGACGCACGCGTAGTTTGTTAATCCCCGATTTTTCAATCAACTGTTCGTTTAATAGGAGGAGCTCCTGAACGCGCTGTGCTTGTTTCGCCGCGATTCTTGCCTCCGATGCGACTGTTTCATTCTCGCAATGCCAACCGTACGCCTCTAATATTAGCGCCACGTTCGACTCGATCTTCGTTGCAGCCTCGAAGAACGGCTGCAGGTCGATTTTCTGGATTATTTTCCAGTCGGCGCTAGAGGTGACCAGCGGGGCTATTTTTTCTGTTATCAGGCCTACATTTCCCTCCAGGTTGTGGATCTTCCTCTCCGGGCTGCGCGTTTGCATGGCTGCTCGGCTTAGCCTGCGAAACAGAGGTTCATGATATTTCTGCGCGGTTTTTCGGCTGGTCGCTGCTGGCGGATGTGCGTGCTTGCAAAGGCATCTGCTAATGCCGGAGCCAAGGTCGTTTTTGTTTTCTGGTTTTTTTTTCTTCAGCGGTGCGTCCGATGCTGCGGAAAAAAACGGAAAAAAACGACTATGCTATGGGTCTTCTATTTCCGACTCCGATTCGTTCAAAAATTCCGCTGCACGCTTTATTTTATCTACGTGCATGGTTCTTGTTTCGTTGTCGATACGCAAGGTGACGTTATTTGAACGGCTATCGATTTTTACATTTTCGAAGGGGCCCGTGTACTCTAGTCCAAACTTCTTGTGCTTGGGCTCTTTGAGTAGAAAGACGAGTTCGCCCTCATGCGGTCGTAATAATATTTGGACCGGAACTTTGCCTGGACGAGGTTCATCGCCGCCGCGGTCTGCAGCACTGCCAGGTTATTGGCGAAGGAAGGGCGTCTTCCTCCAGGGCAGTATTCGCGACCCCTGGTGAATTGCTGCTTGCTGCCGATTCGCTGTCCGTCGGGCGAGTTTGTTCGGTCTGCGCCGGCGACTGCTTGATGACTGGTGGATGGTCTCACATGCGTTACTCGTCAAGATACGGCAAAAAGTTGTCCGGACCTCTGACGTAAATGCACACGTTTGCTCTAAACTCGTGAGCGAACAGAAATGCACAATCTACGTTTCCCCACTCGCTATCTGCCTGTAGTATGGCCTTGGTTGCCACATACTCGCCGCAGGCGAGTAACTTGTCAGACGCTAGTAAACAACTGTGTGCGCGTTCGTGGGGACCGGATAGTTGGCCATCGCGTGAGTTTTGGCTGGGTCTGCTTTGATAAAACCTCCACCGACTATGTGACCGAGCACTTGGGCTTCGCGCTTCCAGAATTGGCATTTCTTTGGTTCGACGGTCATGTCGGCGTTGATTAATCTCTGCAGTATGCGCCTTAACTGGTCGCCGTGCTGCTCGAGCGTTTCGCTGAAGACCATTAAGTCGTTTAAGTAAACCTCGACCTCTTCTCCCTGCAGGCCCTTCATCGCCAAGCTCATAGCACGGGTGAAAGTTATTGTGGCTTCCTTGAGGCCCATAGCTAGGCGCTTGAATTGCAGCAGCTGATTGCCGGATTTTCCGTCCGGGGCGTAGAAGGCCGTCAAGTGTTTGGACTTCGGGTCCATCACGATCTGGTGATAGCCCTGCTTCAGATCCATCACCGTTATGTACGACGTTGCAGCTAAGTTCTCGAGGATATCGCTTGTGAATGGCAGGGGGTGGCAACTGCCCTCCGTTTCTTCGTTGAGCGCGCGAAAGTCTGTGACCAGCCGGAAGCGTTTGTTGCCTTCCACGTCTGGCTTTTTTGGAACTATACAGAGTGAAGATGAATAGTTCGAATTGGATGGTTCGACTACTCCTTACTCGCGGAGTTTCGCTAGCTCTGTGATCATGTGCTCTTTCATGGCCGGCCGGAATCTATAGCGTCCCGTTCTTACCGGCTTGCTCGACTTTAAATTTATTTCGTGTCGGAGCAGATGTGTTGCTGGTAGCGGCTCGCCGTCAAGACCGAACACGCCGGCAGAACTCATCGACGATTTTTCAGATCAATACGGCCTCTTCCTCGTTACAGCTCTCGAGGTCGGCGAGCTGCAGGATCTTACCGACTCTCACGCTCCTGGTTGCGTCGTCCGCTTGTAGTTTCTTGTTTAGGAGCTCGATCTCCCTATAAACTGTTTGATTATTTTCGTTGGTGGCCAATCGCCTTATGTTTGCGAGGCCGTCAGATTGTTCTTCTGCCTGGCCGTCCCCATCGTGCGACAGTGAGGCAAGCAGTGGGCTCAACGATTGGCGTTGGGATCGTAATCTCCTGCTCGCTCTTGTTAATGCATTCGGCAAAGGCTCTGCCGCCCCTATTTTCAGTGACGGAATTGCCGAATAGTAAATCTGGATGGATTTGTTGCAGAGGTATTCAGCCGATATCTGCATCCGCGTTGGATACGATTGAACTGATCACCATCCTCACCCGCAGTGGTATTGTGATCTGCTCCTCTTCCACGAACGGGAAGGTCAACTCCTCTAGTCGGAGGCACTTGTTAGCCGCATCGACACTGTCCTTGAGGGCGTCAATAACGTCCCGTCCGATAATTCGTCGGTATCGATGGGGAAGTCGCTGGGCACTATATGCAAGTCGCATATCATGTCGTGAAAGTCCACGGTCGCGACTCCGAGTGTTCGTGAAAGGCCGTCGGTGACCCCGCGTATAGCGATTCTATAGCGGTAGTTAATAGGGATTCCTTTCGCCAATTTGTCGATCCTAATGACCGAAACGTCCGCGCCCGAATCGACGTACAAGCTAGCTTTCCCGCTCAGCAGTTGCTTGGATTTTAAGTGAATCACCGGGGGCCATCTCCCGGCCATGAGAAATCGTAAGTCGGCGCAGCATGAGCATGCGTCCAGGTCATCTGGTGACCCCAGGTCATTTTTCGTCCAGCGAGCCGCTCTGGGCCTCCGTGGTAGGGGTGCGCTGGGAATTCGCTGCAGTAGAATCCTGTCGTCAACTAGATTGGCCTCCTCGAAGTGTAAGTCGAATTTGTAGCCATGCTCGTAAGCTGCTCGTGCGCCGGGCTCGACCTGGGCGGCTAAGCATGTATCGATGAAGGTGATGTTGCCGTCGGTCCGCTTGTTTGACTCGTGCAGTCTTTCAATCGTCGTATACTCATGTGCAGTATCACGATTGGCGCGACCTTGGACTCGCGACACCCCATCGGCTACAGTTGGGGGCGGCACTGGCTGCTTCTCGCATGAAGACTGATCCGGTTGTGGGACTCCGGAGGCTTCCTGCTGTTGATTCTTGGATACACCGGGTGCGGTGACCTGCGTCGATTTCGCGGTAATAATGTTTGTCACTTTATCCGTTTCGTACTTGCCGAAAGCGAGAGAGTCAGATGCTCTCGAGGTTTCGATGGCGCTAGGGACGTCGCCGTTTGCTGATATCTCCTTTCTATCGCTCTTCTGCGTTCTTGTCACTTTCGTGACTACTTCCTTTTGCTTCTCGACTATGTGACGCTCATCGTCTGGGGAACGAGACGAGCGTTCCATTAGTTTAAAGGCTTCGCGGCCTGATCGTTCTGCTTGGCGTCTCGCTGATTGTTTGCGTTGTCGCCACCTTCTCTTCGATCGTCACGGCGATCGTCCTTTTTGTTGTTGTTGTTATTGTTGCTGTTGCAGTTGTTATTCAGCTGGCCATTCCTGCGAAATCTGCCTCCTCTTCGGTTGTTATATCTTCTATTATTGCCGCCCTGGCCCGGCTCCTGCTTATTGCGTTCTCCGCGCGGGTTTTCGATTCGTTTCTGCGCCGCGTCTCGCACAAGGGTCCTGCATTCGTTTAGTACGTGGCCAGGGACGTCGCAATATGAGCAGAAGGACTTCGGTCTCGCGTCCTGAGTATCGCCGCCTTTCTCCTCGCTTGGTGCGGGTGGCTACTCGACCTTATCTGCGCTCTCAGTCGCGGCCGCCGCTCGTCTTATCCGCGCCGCCGGCTTATGATTGTCCGATTTGGCGGACGTAAGCAGGCGCGCTCCCAGCCTGGCTTCGTGCTCGATAGCCGCTGTAAATGCGTCGTTCCAGCACGTGGGGCGCGTCGCCCGGACGAGATGGTCCAGGGGCGCTCTGAGGCCGTACATGAACTGCTCAAGTACGTCGAAGTCTGCTTGCCGCCCACGTGCTGCTCTGTCGAATTCGGATAGGCGTGGCGCCGAGTCGACTATTGTTGTAACGCGATAATACAACTTCTCGACTCTGCAGCCACAGTCCGACTATTCACTTGACTGTTCGCGCGCGGAATCCTTGCGTCGCCTTTCCCTTCAGCTTATTCGCGATTTGCCGGAGAAGGAAACGTTCGAATTCCGGACCAAACGAGTTGAGTACTTCCCTCACCGCCGTCGTGAAGATTGACAAGGTGTCTACGTCCCCGTCGAACGCGGAAATCATAGATAGGGCCTGCGTAAAGTGCGCGTAACACCTCGGGACAATCGTTGCTACCGACGGTGACGATGCTGCCAGCGGCGGGCCCCCGTAAGGGGCTCCTGGGCCCTGCGGGAGCTGCGGGGGTGGCTGGCCTTGATAGGGGGGTTGGGGGAATGGAGGGGGCCCTGGCGGGGGTGCCGGGGGTGGTACCATTGGCGCTTGAGGCGGCAGAAGGTTATGCGGGGGTGGCCTACAGCCATCTCTGCCGCCTTCTGTGAGGCAGTCGCGGCGCTCGCTTCTCGAACAGCAACGCGATCCAGGGCACTCGTTCCCCGTATCATGCGTGGTTCTGCCTCGGCCGTCGGCATGCGTTTGGCAACCGCAGTACGCGCGATGGTGATTGTGATCTGGGACGCATCCCTATCGCCATTCGGCCGCGTAGTAGCTGCCCCGACTGCTTCTTCCGTCGGAAGGCTCGTTGCGGCCGCGCCTGCCATGCTCGTGCGCGCTGTAGTAACCGCGTCGGCTGCCGTCTGATTCACCGGCACAGCTGCGGCAGTTGCTTGCCGAGCTGCGGCTGCCGTCGGAATCGCTCGGGTCTCCGCGGCGACGGCCTACAGCGTTACCGCTGTAGCCGCGAGGCTGGCGCGCGGGCTCTCCCCGAAGTCGAAGTCCGCCGTCCGAGCTCTCATAAGGGTTGCGCCGCTGGTTGTCGGGGGCCGCTCTCTCGGCCCTGCGGCCATCAGATGTTCTATAGCGCTGATCGCGGCGCCCCTCGGAGAGTATGGCGTCTTCTCGCCGCCGCGGACTGGGGGATGATTCCCCGCGTCTGTCCCGTCTCCTCGCGTTTTTGGCGTATCCGCGACTTCGCTCGCTAACGTCGTTTGTGATTCCCCCGCTCCGTCGCGTTAGGGTGGCAGCATGGCTCGGCTGCTGCTCGTCCGTAGCTCTCTCGCGTGGCTTGCGCGAGTTTTTACAGTGGCTTCGGGGCGCTGCCCGCCGTCGTACGATTCGCCGGTTCGCGCCTTCTATAGTCTATTTTATTCTTGAATCTATAGTTTATTTTATTCTTGAAATACATTGGTAGCCACTTATTGAAAATAGCCATAAAGTCTCGACTTTGAGCTAGGTTGAGAACATTGTTATTATTGCAAAATAAGTTGCAAAAACGGATTTTTTTTATTTAGTTTTTCTTGATTCACTTTATGGTTATCCAATTTCTGTAAGAAAAAGATAGAGGTCAAAGTTGACCAGAATTGATTTTTCAATAACATACATGTATTCTTAAATGCAAAATGAATTTTTTTCATTGTTAAGTTGTTAATAAAAATTTTTTTTTTTGAATATTCATATTCCAATGGTTTTTACAAAAAATCATTTTTGTTCATCGGATTAACATTTAAGGGGTTATGACAGTGTTAAAATTTTGAAAATACCCATTTTTTTTATTCACTTTTTTCATAGTTAATAGTCTGTAGAATATGGTCCTGAAAGCCGTTTTTGGCTAAAAAAATTTTCCTCGAAGATATTAACAAAAAACTAACAAATCTGTTTCAAGTAAATTTTTAAATATTTTAATTAGGCCAAACTTGTGGAAAGGATTGTTCTAACCCACTTTTTACAGAGTAATTTCATGAGAAATCTTACTGAAAATATGACTTAAAAACCGTTTTACAAACCGTTTTTTTCTCAAGAGTTATTAATTTAATTATTTCCGTAAAATAAATAAAATCTGTAAAATTAATTTTTCTATGTGTGATTTTATGTTACTAAACTCAATGTGTTAAAGTAAAGGCATTCAACAAATTTGAATTTGCCACTCGAATAGGTTGTGCCTCACAGCGTCTGGTCGAGGATGAAGATTTCTGTTTGATCGGTATAGTAGAATTTTCTGTAAAGCAGCAGAAAGCAGCCAAACAGCTGTTTTTCATCCAAGACACTAGATCAGTGCAGTTAGTCTGCTAGCTGCTGTAGCAATACTTATAACCTTAGTGGTGTTGCAAAAGTGCAAGAGCTTCTGCAGAGTAGAAACATTATTCAGATAAGTATTGGAAACTAATTTGTAATAACAGTGTTCATAATGAGCTTTTTCTTTGTTGGTATATTTTTTGCTTTTAGGTATACGGGTGCAAGCCAGCAAAATGGGAGCTTATATTGACTGCCTGAAGTATTATTTTGCATACCTTTTAAGAAATTGAAGTGTATTTAATAATGGTAAGTATTGTATGTAACTGTAATTCATAAACATAACTTGATTATGAATAGCTAACGATAATTTTTATTTTATTTCCAGCTTCTAAATGCTATTAGCACACAGCATGACAAGCGCGTACCATCAAATATACTTTATTGTATGTATATTTGAGTACCAAAAGCAAATCAAGGTATGCCGGATATTTTCTGTAAGTATAGCTGAGTTCATTTGTATGATTTACATTATAAACTTTAAATGCCTTTTACTCAAATTTAGTTTTTTCATGCTTTTGATGTACTTGCCGCAGCTTTCTGAAGGAACCGTAACATCAATCCGGATGAACCAAAGTGGAAAACCTTCCTAATGAGTACGGTCACAAACTGAGTGGAGCAGAATTGGCAAAAATAAGTTCAAAGTGAATGTTACGTTTGTTTACATATGTAACATTCACTATAATTATTAATATTGTCAATATATGTTTAATTAATTATATTAATTTTGTGTTTTTAGGAATCTGTTCCACTTAGTCTGAGACCAGACTCATAATGAAGATTTGGCACTTTGATTCAACAGGATTGATGGTACGGTTCCATCAGAAACATGCGGCATGTAAATAAAAGTGATGAAAATCATGATTTTTGGTAAGCAAATACCTTTAATTGTTTTTAAATGTTACACTCACTTTATGCATATTATTTATGCATAAAAGTGATGTATAATACTTGTATTTGAAAGCAAAAATATCGTTTTTAGAGCACCTATATATCTATTAATTTTTTACAACACTAACAATTTTTCTTTTTTTTCAGGTTTTAACACTGTCATAACCCCTTAAAGATGACTTTTAGTACAGACAACGTAAAAATTGACGCCCGATCTCGATATTTCAAAAAGGCGTCTTATTGCAAAATTATTTACCAGAAAAATTTAAATTGCTGTCGAATCCGATCCAGGAATGATAATTATTAATATTTAACACTAAATTTTTTCATTTTGGCCAATTTTTAAGTTACAAAATCGTGATAAAATGCATCTGAAAGTACGTAAAAAACCGTGAATTTACATATAAATTTTGTCAAGATCGGAACAATTCGGAGCCGAGATAAAAAAAATTTTTCAACCGATGATTGTATCGACAGTGCTTAATATTTTCAGTTGAAATTTAACATAGTGGTGGTCGAAATAATGCTATAAAATATGACATTTTTCCGATAGCTCTAGATGGTTTAGTTCGTCTAAAACGTCCGATAAGGAATGCGAATTTCCCGCGGCAACGAAGGGGATTCATACACCTTAGTTGCAATTTGATTATCACGGTAACCGAAGCTACTATTGCAATATTTTCTTTCTTTCGTTTAAGGGTTTATGACAGGGTTAAAATTTCAAAAAAATCGATTTTTTTTTATTAACGAATGTGATTTTCGATAATCGTATATTTTATACTATAAGTACCATTTCATGTTTTATAAATGGTTTTATTAAAAGAAAGTACATAAGATGCTATGCATATATCAAATATATATATATATATGTGTGTGTGTGTGTGTATATATATATATATGCCTTTCACTGTACGACGCATTGGAAAAAATTTTAAATTTGGCGGTTATCGGCCGAGGTAAATGGTATCTACAGCGAATGGCACTCTAACTAGAATCCTGTTTTACCATAGCACTAGCAGGTTGTCAAACTCGCTGTTAAATGATAAACAGTGATTGTTTAACTAAATAATATTCAGTTCAATTTTTCAGTAAAGATTTTAGTTTTAAACTAATAATTTGAACTGAAAATTGCACAAGTATTTTATTTAGTTTAAAATCTAGGTTATTATTGTGTTATTGTGAGTGTATTATTGTGTTGTGAAATATCAAGATTATAAAAAACAATAAGATGACTGGCTCAAGAAACAGAAAGCCAGGCTCATCTACACAAGGAAAGCGTAGGTTTGGAAGAAAGAAGAGGAGGCAAAGGAGGTTCTACAGAAGTGAACCATCGTCAACGACCATCCCATCTTCAAGAAATGAAGCACCATCGGAAGCACATCCTTCATCGCCTACTGCACCTGGACCACCAGAGAGAGAAATGCCACTTCCATCGACATCCAGTGTAAGATCTCCAACAAGAACAACTACGCAACCATCAACATCAGGTACAGCAGCTACGCAGTTTGCACAGCCAGAAATTCCAGTATCCAGATCAAGACAGAAATTAACATCAGAGTATGTAGAAGCTGGTTCTATACAATATAGAATTTTTGACATTTCTATACCTTTGCCCGGATTACAAGAATTTCTGGCTTGCAAAAACTGTGGCGGAGATATTACTTTTAATGAAGTTGATATCAGAGGCCTGGGTAGCAAACTATCTATGACTTGTAATAATTGCTGTAAAGCTGAATCCATTGACTCATGTAGGCAAATTGGTCAAAAGCGTAATGCCTTTGAAATCAATAAGCGAGTAGTTTTAGCAATGAGAGCTCTGGGCCATGGACACACTGGTTTAAAAACCTTTTGTGGAATCATGGATTTTTTACCACCAGTTGCTCATAGTCATTTTGGAACTATCAATCATGAGTTAAAAATTTCGAGTCAAAGAGTAGCTACCGAGTCAATGAAAGCAGCTATGTAAGAAAAATGTAATACAGATGAGACTCACGAGAATTGTTGTGATATGGTTTCCGGTGATGGATCTTGGAGGAAACGAGGATTTTCTTCCCTTCAAGGAGTATCAACGTTGATCCGGAACGACAATGGCAAAGTGATTGATGTGGCACCGAAACAATCATTTTGTAAGGCTTGTGAATCACATCAAGAGGAGGACACTGAAGAATACAGAGAGTGGTTTGAAGCACATCAAGACCAGTGCTCCGCCAATCATCAGGGAAGTTCTGGAAAAATGGAAGTAGACGGTATTGTGGAAATGTTCAAAAGATCAGAGGCATTACACGGTATCAAATACAAGAGCTACATAGGAGATGGCGACTCAAAAGTATACAAGGCCCTCTGTGATGCCAAGCCATATGGAGAAGATTTTTTCATCATCAAGAAGGAATGTGTTGGACACGTGCAGAAGAGAATGGGAACCAGACTGAGAAATCTGAAGAAAACTTTGTCTGGCCAAAAACTGTCTGTTGGTGCAGGGATAGGTGGAAAGAACCGTCTGACAGCTCAAAGAATTGATAAACTTACAACATATTATGGCAATGCCATCCGAAGCCATCATCATTCTGTTGAAGAAATGTCCAATGCCATCTGGGCAACATTCCATCACAAATCTTCATCGGATCAAGAGCCGAGACACCACCTTTGTCCCGTGGGATCAGACAGTTGGTGTAAATGGCAAGCAGCCAAAGCCAAGGGACAACTGAAGAATTTCCAACATCGAGACACGATTCCTAGGGCAATTATGGAGGCAATCAAGCCAATTTACAAGGACTTGACGCAAGCAGACCTGCTGGAGAGATGCATTGGAGGCTTCACCCAGAACAGCAACGAAAGCTTCAACCAGTCCATCTGGAAACTCGTCCCCAAGGAAACTTTCAGCGGCCTCACAGTCTTGGAGATTGGAATTTTCATTGCTGTTGCTTCCTTCAATGATGGCAAAGCTGGAGTACTTCAGGTGATGAAGAATTTCAATGTGCATCCGGGATCTTCTGCAGTAGACTGGGCCAAGAGTGCAGACGAACAACGGCTTTTCTGGTCAGACAAGAGAGCAATGGAATCTACACTAGAAGCCCGAAAAGTTAAGAGGAAAAGGAATAATCCGGATGATGATTCCTACTCAGCTGGGGCACACTAAACATTTACACAAATATAAATAATGACGCTATCGCTCGATGGTGGAAGTTTTCAGGAATGGAAAAACTATGCGTCTCTTCGAGCCAAGTAACTTTATTACTGCCAAACGCTTCGGGATGTATTAATCCCCTCATCAGTGGCTAAATTAAATAAGTACAAAAATTGAAATTATAACAAAAATTACAGAAAATTTAAATTTTACAAAATTACTATAATAGAATTACAAATATAATAATAATAGACAAGGAATTTAATTTAAAATTTACCAGAAATTAGAAACGAACGCCGTCTTCATGATCGACGAACAGTAAAAGCAATCGCAAACGGATCTAATGAAAGCAATATTATAAATAAGCTAATGAATTTATACAATAATTACACAAGAAATAATAATCTAACAGACTTACGGAACTATGACTCGATGTTTCTTACAAGCTAATCATGCCGGTGCCACTAGGTGGTAAAGCGGCACCGGCCGAGGCAGGAGGTCAACTAAGATCTCGCGACAAAAATCGCCCTTTTAACCATCTCAATACATCCATCAAAACAGATATTCATACACAAAAATATAAAGGTGTGCAAAATATAGCGGCCACAGATACCCAAGTTCGCTCGGTGTATTAGGAGCGCAAGACGCCATAGAGGCGGCATATACTAATACTCAGATAGTAGAGCGGGGAGGCCGAGCCGCTACTCGTGAAGCGCTCCTGCCATGACTATATTACTATAGTATACAGTATGGTCAGTGCGTTGCCACGGCAACCCGGACTCTCCGACCTCCCACTGGGCTGTGCCGCTCCGACTCGCCGGCCAATCACTATCGAACACATGTTGGCCGAGTTGAAGAGAGCACGAAGCGGTATGCCACCTCTCTCCGCATGCTAATATCCCAATACAGCCTGCTCGCCACCGAGCCTCTGCAATCGCATTATTTATTGATTTATTTTATTCGGATTATTTTTTAAAGTAGATATAACATTTTTGTAACTGGTTTTGAGGTGGCACGTATCCTCAGCCCTATTAAGAGTGCCATCGAAGAACTGTATATGCAACATTTCTGAGAACCGTCTGCGGAAAATTGACAGTTCTCTATCTATTATTTTAATATTGTCGAAATTAAAAGTATGCCCTGTTTCCAATGCATGTACTGCGAGGGGGGATTTTAAATCGCCCTTCTCTATGTATTTTTTGTGCTCGTTTTGCCTAGTTCTTAGAGGCCGATACGTTTCTCCGATATACGTAGAATCGCAATCGGAGCAGTCAATTTTATAAACAACATTTCTCGCGTCCTGCACTGCAGTAGGATCTTTTCCTAGTTTAATAAATTTGTTGAACTTATCGGGAACATTGTTGACTAGACTCAAGTTGTTATTTCTGATAACAGATTTTAATTTATCATTAAACCCTTCGTAGTAAGGGAAAACTGCGAACCCTTTTCTAGAATTAAAACTATTGTTACTATTACAACGCTGTGAATCTGTATTACTCGCCCCTGAACCCTCCCGCGTGGCCCTTGAAAGGTCCAAATTGCGAGCAATCCGTTTCTTATTGAATTTTTCTATAAAGTTTATCGGGTAATCGTTAGCTATGAGGATTTTTTTTGCTTTCACGATATTCTCACGGTGGAAACGCGGATCCGATAACAATATTGCCCTATCAAATAGGTTAAATATTATTGCAATCTTTTGATTTTTTGGGTGGTGGGAGAAAAAATTGACGTATCTAGAGGAAGCTGTGTCTTTTTGAAACCAATTTGTAAATATATTTCCACAACAATCATGAAAAATGGAAATATCAAGAAAATTAATACTATTATTGACTTCAATTTCAGAAGTAAATTGAAGGGAATTGTTATAACTATTAAAAATAGATAACACCAATTCAATCTTCTCCCTATCCACGATCAAAAGACAATCATCCACGTATCCACGGAAAAATCGTACGTTAGACTTTGCAATGCCAAGACAATGCTTTTCTAGATCTTCAAGAACCATATTTGCAAAAACAGGGCTCGAACAGAATCCCATCGGGGCGCCCGAAACCTGCTTATAAATTATAGAATAAGATCTATCTATAAGAAATTATAGATTGCAACACTCATATTAAATTCTTGAATAAAAAAACTATGTACACTATCGGTAACATTGAAAGACTGACTTCAGAACACTTTTCTAGATTGATATTGGAGTTTTCCGAAAACTCTTTAATAACATACAGAACCAAATTGAATTATAAATACGGGAAAAAAATATCTGATCTTTCCGCAGTATGCTCTCGCTTTGATGGACATGACCTTCCGGTACGCCCGCATGGCAACTCTTCGAATGCTTGCAGTTCGAAGGAGAATAATATTACAGGTTATAATTTTAGCCATGGTGAAATCTCAGAAATAAGAAAAAAATGGCTTGTGAATCTTACTGACTCACAACTTCCGGAATTTGTTAATAACGTTATGTCAATGGGAGATAAATTCCATTTTAACATAGAATTTCAATTTAAGCAAGCTATTGAGATTTTGAAAAGCTTGGAGAATGTTTACATATTTAATCGAGGCACAGACGGAAGACTACGTGATAGTGTGATTTCTATACTTAATTCACAGATAAAAAACAAGACGCATGTGCCTTACCATGAACGTATTATGTCTTATAATATTAAGCGCACAAAGCAATTTCTAAAAAACAATCCAGATTTATTTTTTACCAAAGCAGACAAAGGTAACGCCACGGTAGTGATACACCGAGATGAGTACATTTCAAAGGTCAGTGATGCCCTCAGCGATGAGAGGTTTTATAGAAAGGTTAAAGTTAACCCCGCCGCGGGGATAAAAAAGCGGATAAAAAAGCTTGTTGACCTTTGGATTGCACGTGGTGTTTTGGATTGTGACGAAGCGTTTGGAGGTCTTTCCTCTAAGGGCATCGAACACACATCGCTGCCGAAAGCGTATGGCCTTATTAAAATCCATAAACCGGATAACCCTGTACGAATTATAGTTTCTGCGATTAACAGCCCTACTTATTTCCTGGATAAGTGCATATCCGTCTTGTTAACAAAACATTTTCCTCTACCAGCCTCATATATAAAAAATAGCACTCAAATTAAAAATGATTTAATTAATATGAATATTTCTGATCAACACTGTTTCGTGTCCTTCGATGTAGTCTCGCTATTTTCAAGTTTGCCAAAAGAAGCAATTATACTGTCGATTGAGAAGAGATGGAAATGGCTCTCGTTTATGAAATGTATGTCGAAGAGTGAATTTATTGATGGTATAAAGACTCTTCTTGATTGCACGTATCTTGTTTTCGACGGCAAATTTTATAAGCAGGTTTCGGGCGCCCCGATGGGATTCTGTTCGAGCCCTGTTTTTGCAAATATGGTTCTTGAAGATCTAGAAAAGCATTGTCTTGGCATTGCAAAGTCTAACGTACGATTTTTCCGTAGATACGTGGATGATTGTCTTTTGATCGTGGATAGGGAGAAGATTGAATTGGTGTTATCTATTTTTAATAGTTATAACAATTCCCTTCAATTTACTTCTGAAATTGAAGTCAATAATAGTATTAATTTTCTTGATATTTCCATTTTTCATGATTGTTGTGGAAATATATTTACAAATTGGTTTCAAAAAGACACAGCTTCCTCTAGATACGTCAATTTTTTCTCCCACCACCCAAAAAATCAAAAGATTGCAATAATATTTAACCTATTTGATAGGGCAATATTGTTATCGGATCCGCGTTTCCACCGTGAGAATATCGTGAAAGCAAAAAAAATCCTCATAGCTAACGATTACCCGATAAACTTTATAGAAAAATTCAATAAGAAACGGATTGCTCGCAATTTGGACCTTTCAAGGGCCACGCGGGAGGGTTCAGGGGCGAGTAATACAGATTCACAGCGTTGTAATAGTAACAATAGTTTTAATTCTAGAAAAGGGTTCGCAGTTTTCCCTTACTACGAAGGGTTTAATGATAAATTAAAATCTGTTATCAGAAATAACAACTTGAGTCTAGTCAACAATGTTCCCGATAAGTTCAACAAATTTATTAAACTAGGAAAAGATCCTACTGCAGTGCAGGACGCGAGAAATGTTGTTTATAAAATTGACTGCTCCGATTGCGATTCTACGTATATCGGAGAAACGTATCGGCCTCTAAGAACTAGGCAAAACGAGCACAAAAAATACATAGAGAAGGGCGATTTAATACTTTTAATTTCGACAATATTAAAATAATAGATAGAGAACCGTCAATTTTCCGCAGACGGTTCTCAGAAATGTTGCATATACAGTTCTTCGATGGCACTCTTAATAGGGCTGAGGATACGTGCCACCTCAAAACCAGTTACAAAAATGTTATATCTACTTTAAAAAATAATCCGAATAAAATAAATCAATAAATAATGCGATTGCAGAGGCTCGGTGGCGAGCAGGCTGTATTGGGATATTAGCATGCGGAGAGAGGTGGCATACCGCTTCGTGCTCTCTTCAACTCGGCCAACATGTGTTCGATAGTGATTGGCCGGCGAGTCGGAGCGGCACAGCCCAGTGGGAGGTCGGAGAGTCCGGGTTGCCGTGGCAACGCACTGACCATACTGTATACTATATAGTAATATAGTCATGGCAGGAGCGCTTCACGAGTAGCGGCTCGGCCTCCCCGCTCTACTATCTGAGTATTAGTATATGCCGCCTCTATGGCGTCTTGCGCTCCTAATACACCGAGCGAACTTGGGTATCTGTGGCCGCTATATTTTGCACACCTTTATATTTTTGTGTATGAATATCTGTTTTGGTGGATGTATTGAGATGGTTAAAAGGGCGATTTTTGTCGCGAGATCTTAGTTGACCTCCTGCCTCGGCCGGTGCCGCTTTACCACCTAGTGGCACCGGCATGATTAGCTTGTAAGAAACATCGAGTCATAGTTCCGTAAGTCTGTTAGATTATTATTTCTTGTGTAATTATTGTATAAATTCATTAACTTATTTATAATATTGCTTTCATTAGATCCGTTTGCGATTGCTTTTACTGTTCGTCGATCATGAAGACAGCGTTCGTTTCTAATTTCTGGTAAATTTTAAATTAAATTCCTTGTCTATTATTATTATATTTGTAATTCTATTATAGTAATTTTGTAAAATTTAAATTTTCTGTAATTTTTGTTATAATTTCAATTTTTGTACTTATTTAATTTAGCCACTGATGAGGGGATTAATACATCCCGAAACGTTTGGCAGTAATAAAGTTACTTGGCTCGAAGAGACGCATAGTTTTTCCATTCCTCAAAAATTTACACAAATAACCCCTATACTTCTCACTCCTAACCAAACACTGAAACGAGCATTCACTACAAGCTTCATATCACTTTTCATCCAACATAGACAATACACACATTACAAAATAAAATGAAAATTTGGTCAGAGCAGAGCTGACAGTTTTCCAGTTTTCTTTTTTTTTCATAACCATGCACATTAGTGATAGTTTAGTCTGCTTGAGTCTGCTGGCTTGCTGTTTATCAGCTGTTGAGCTGTTAGCTCAACAGCTGATCAGCTGTTCTCTGACCTACTTTTTATCAATCACATCTGGACAAAACCTTTTTAGCTTCTAGTATTCATTTCTTCTGCTCTTTTGCTACATAGATGAGAAACAGCATTTGTAAGTATATTTTTAAATATTTAGAATTTATTATAAAATATTTATTAAAAATACGTTAACTCAAAGTATGTTGAATAATTTTTTACGAAAATTTAGCATACTTTGAGTTTGAATTATAAAAAAAATTTAAAAACTACTGAATTTAATATTTTAACCTTTTTTCACTTATTACATATTTTGTGTTTCAGAGGACATAAGCTTTCATAATGAAGCTTTTTTGAATACGCGTCTCTCCAGTCATCATCCCCAGACAGCTACTTTTGGATTATATTTGGCCTAGACGTGAAAATTATTTGTAAGTATAATTTATTTTATTAAATATTAAGTAAAACTTAAACTACGACGTAAAGTTTGCAGCCGAAGCCCGAGACAACGCAGAGGAATATATATCGAAGCTTACAGATATAAAAACGAGCACAGGACAAAACAGCAAGCAGATGCTAGAAATCATCTCATACACTCTGATAGGCCGAGCCGCACTGTGGTACAAAACGGAGAAAGAGGATTTCCGTAACTGGCAAGATTTCGAAGAAGCCTTCAGACAAAGATACTGTAAGGCAACGTCGTCGAATGACATAATGGACGAACTATACAACAGAACACAGGGTAAAGGAGAGAAACTCGTTGCATATATTACAAGGTTCAGATATATAGCCGATCATCTAAGAAAACCTCTAAGGACCAGGAAGCAGATCAAACTCCTTATGAAAGGACTGAGACCTGAATATAGAAGGGCACTGAAAAACAAACACATCGAAACGTATCATGATTTGAAGAAATACGGTCGAAGGTATGAAGAGCAAGTAGAGGAAGATATAAGATATACACCACCCCCACCGGTGGAGAAATCTCGTTTTCCTGCCGTAGCCTGGACACCAGCGCCCAAGCCTAAGGTGGCGGCAGTGGAGGAAGTAGATGAGGTAGCCGCTGCAGACGCAAGCTCAACGCCACCAAGGGAAGAAGGGGAAAAAGAACAAATTGCCGGCACAGCAACCACCTCTATCACAAACGGGCCAACCACCCGCAAACACTCCGCCAACGCCACCACAACTACCGCCAGCAGAACCTGTCTATACAGCACAGGCAACTTATACAGGAAACTACCAGCAACCTCTACAGCGCACACCACCGCTAAACACAGCGTCACCGACGCAGACGTCCAACGCTAGACCAGGCAACCAAGCCGACTATGTAGGTGCATGTTACACATGCCACCAAACCGGACACCGTGCAGCTAACTGTCACCTAACGCAGTGCTTCTATTGCAAACAGATGGGACACCCGTTGAAAAACTGTCCGGTAAGGCCAGAGCCGACTTGCCAGGTTTGCGGGAACAAAGGTACAAGATTCCAAACTTGCCAAACGCCGATATGCGCTCAAATCAGAAACGGTTTGGGAAACGCACAGGCGGGAGCAGCACAGGGGCCGCTGACTCCCCCGCCACCACCACAAGCCCCACTTCAGCAGCAACCACAATTACAGCGACCCCCACAGCCGGTTGTAAACCCCACAACCGCAGTCATCAAACCCTCTTTGGAGCCAACTCCCACGTTAGGGCGTTTGGTGATAGAAAAGACTGAATTTCCTAACCGGACGTCAGCCTTGGAAGGGGGAGAGAGTGGCATGCTGCCATTAAAACAGAGTCAAGCAGATGCAACACCGAAAAAGCCACAGCCGAGAGTATCAATACCGAGAATTGGAAGTTCTAACCTAAAGCTAGCGGTAGACAAACAAAATCAAGGGATAGGAGCCTATTTCACCCCTACCTCAAGTGAAGAAAAACCAGAAAAACATAACCAAACAGGCGACAACCGCAATGAGAAAGAAGAGCACAAAGCATGAGGTATTTAAAAATTCCTGGAAGCAAGAGGAGAGCAGAGAAAGAAATCTAGTTTTAAGCAAGAGAGTGCCGCAGACAAGCCGAACTCACTAGACGAGGATAAGGAAGTCACGGCGCAACTGAAGAAATTAGAAGTCCGAGTAGAAAAGATTGCGGAAGCCACGCCAAACGGGACGCCGGTTGAGCCTCTGGGGAGTAGCAACGCTACGAGGAAAATATCCGAGTTAGAGAGAAAATCTGAGAAATCTGAGAAATACGAGTTAGAGAGAATATCTGAGAAATCCGAGAAATCTGAGTCAAAAAGAAAATCTGAGAAATTCGAGAAATCCGAGCCAGAGAGAAGACCCGAGAAATCAAAAAACTTGAGTGCGGAGGAGTTTGCAAAACTCAACCTGGATGTATGGAGAAAAGGAGTTGAGGAGAAAAACTTAGAGTTGAATCAGAGATACTTGTGTGCACCACCCGCGAGCCTGAGCCGAGCCACGTCGCACAAAGAGGAAGAAACACCTGTGAAGGCAGCCACAGATCGCCTGACTTGGGCGATGGATTCAGGGAAAACCCGAAAGAACGCCATGGGAAAAGATGGAGCAATACAAGAGCAGCTGAAGAGAGTATCAGTGTTGGACAATTTCAACGACGATTTCGACATGGACGAGATCGAAATAATCGAGGCTGCGACGTGGCTAGAAGAAGATAGTAGCGATACGGAGGAAGAAAAAGAGTATGAGCAACTGCAAACGATAGAGAGAGCACTGAATTTACTGAGTACCAATAACCCCGAGTCGAAGGACGATGCCACCCTTGTCGACGTGCCTAGCTCTATGAAGGAGGATGACGAAGAAATTGCGGGAATCACCGTTGATAATCGGAATTACTTACGAGTTATCCTCGCAGGGGAGCAATACAGGGCGCTCTTCGACCCGGGAGCAGTTGTATCATTAGTAGGACCGGAGAGAGCTCAGCGTCTCGCCAGTCGGCTTCGCAACGCAACGGCTCACATCCAGACGGTCACAGGAGCCCGAACACCAATCCTGGGATATTTGGATATCCGGTTCGATTTAGAGGGAATCCCCAGTACCATATCAGCCAGAGCCGTACAGGAAGTCCAACACCCAATACTGTTGGGGAAAGACTTCAGCGACACGTTTAGAATAGACACAGACCATAGAGGCTGGTGGAGAGCCAATTCAGGGCCGTGGAGGGAGTTTGACCGGCGAAGCGACCAGCCAGTAGCTGTAATCTACGCTGAGTGCGCAGGCATATTAGAGTTAGAAGTAGAAGATCGCCAAGAGATAGACAGAATCGTGAAAGAGATAATACCTGAGTATTCTCCGGACGTCCTAGGCTTCACCACAAAGACCGAGCACCACATCTAACTTACGGATGAAACGCCGATCCGTCAAAAGTGGATAAGGAAGTCCCCAAAAAAGTTAGCCGCTATACGAGCGGCCGTAGAGGAACTTTGGAAACTAGGCGTCATCGAAAGCTCCGCCAGTAACTTTTGCAGTCTACCTGTACTCGTGCCGAAGCCAGATGGTACGGAGAGATTTTGTGTTAATTACATCGCAATCAACGCCGTGACCAAGAAGGACAGTTATCCGCTGCCACCTATGACGATGATCCTCGATCGGTTGCGAAACGCCAAATACCTCAGCAAAATAGATCTCCGGCAGGCGTATTTTCAAGTGAAAATGGAGGAGAATAGCAAGAAGTACACCGCCTTCGCCGTACCAGGCATGGGGTTGTTCCAATTCACCAGAATGGCGTTCGGCCTTTGCAACGCCCCCGCAACGCTGCAGCGTCTCATGGATGCCCTGTTTGGGCCTGCCGTAGCCCCATTTGTGTTTGGGTATCTCGACGATGTCGTCATAGCCACAGAGTCCGTCGAAGAACATAAACATTGGACTAAACACGTGTTGAAGGTACTTGTAGACGCAGGTTTGACGATCAATCTGAAAAAGTGTAACTTGTGTGTAGGAGAAATTAAGTACCTGGGGTACATCCTCGACAAAGAAGGGCTACGCCCTGACCCCGAGAAGATAGCACCGATATTGCAGTACCCCGTGCCTAAAACACCTACATAAGTCCGCCGATTGTTGGGTTTATTTGGATGGTACGATAAGTTTGTGAAAGACGCATCCGACTTAAAAGCGCCTCTCACAGCGTTACTCCATAAAAGCCGAACATGGTCATGGGAAGAGGATCAGCAGGAGGCCTTCCAAAGTATCAAAAATGCCTTAGCCTCAGCCCCGGTATTAGCGAGACCGGATTTCACGAAGCCTTTCTGCATACAGTGCGATGCGAGCAACATCGCGGTTGGGGCCGTTCTCACTCAAGAATTTGACGATGGAGATCACCCAATACTGTTGTGAGTCGAATGTTAACCAAGGCGGAGCGAAATTACACCACCACCGAGCGAGAATGCCTAGGTTTGATCTGGGCCATTAAGAAACTGAGACCGTACGTCGAGGGATATCACTTTACGGTAATTACCGACCACAGCGCGCTCAAGTGGCTCAGAAATGTAAAAGAGCCCAGGGGGAGGTTAGCCCGATCGGTTGCAGAGATACAGCAGTGGGACTTCGCGATTGAACACCGCCCGGGGAAAGAACACCAAGTACCCGATGCCCTATCGCGTATGTTTGAAGCCGAGGTAGCCGCCCTGGGAGAGACAGTTGACAGCTGGTATCTCCGCCGTAGAGCTGATGTCCTAGAAAATCCCAAAAGGTTCCCAGAATGGCGGGTGATCGACGGAAGACTTTACCGGTATAAAATAGATCCGATAATAGAGCCTATCACGCGAGGGGAAGATGGGTGGAAGCTTGTAGTCCCCGAGGAGGAAAAGGAGAGCGTGCTTTCGACTGCCCATGACGCCGCAAACTCTGGGCACATGGGGATCGTCAAAACGTACGACCGCCTAGCCCGAGAATATTTCTGGCCAGGCATGTATAGGGACGCATATCGATACGTGAACTCCTGTCTCTCGTGTCAGCAGTATAAAGTTAGCCAACAGGGGCCCCAGGGATTAATGGGGAGAAGGATAGTCGAAGAACCCTGGACAGTGGTAGCAGCCGACATGATGGAGTTTCCTAGGAGCAAAAGCCAAAACAAATATCTGCTAGTCTTCGAAGATCTCTTCTCGCGGTGGATCGAGGTCAAGCCACTAAAAAAGGCAGACGGAAAAGCCGTATTACAAGCATTCGAAGAACTGATTCTCTTTCGATGGGAAACTCCCGAATACCTCTTGACCGATAATGGGACTGAATTTGTTAACAAAACCCTCCCCCCCGCCTTAGCCGAATACGTGGTAGTGCATATCACGACCTCCCCGTACCACGCCCAAGCCAACCCGGTAGAGAGGATCGATAGAACACTGAAAACCATGATCGTGATGTATGTAGAGAGTCACCAGGACTGGGACAAGCGGTTACATGAGCTGAGACACGCGATCAACACAGCAAACCAGGCCACGCTTAGAACTTCACCGGCCTTCCTTAATTTCGGTCGCCATCCCACCCCGGTGGGGAGCCTACGATGGAAGAAGGAGATGGAGGGTAGCCCAAGCGTGGATGTAGGAAAGCCAGAAGAGTGGTCGGAAAGGATGAAGAAGCTAGATGCCCTACGCGAACTTGTAGCCAAGTTTATCGATAGAGAAAGGGAGAGACAGAGCCGAGCGTATAACAAGGGGCGTAAGTTTGCAGAGTTTTCAGAGGGAGACTTGATATTACGGAAAGCGCATCCGCTGTCGAATGCAGCAGTGCACTTCGCAGCTAAGCTCGCGCCGAAATACGAGGGCCCCTTCAAAATAATAAAGAAGATATCGCCCCTTGTATATGAACTAGAAACGGAGGGCGGAAAGGGGCGGAAGATAGCCAAAGTCCATGTTAGTGATTTACGGAAGTACATCCCACCGCGTCCTGGCTACCTCCCTGTTCCTAACCCGAACCCCCGCGATGTATCCAAAAAGTAGTATTAGCAGGTGCCGTGAGTGCCAGATGTTTATGTGAAGTAACGCATGTAAGTAACAAGGTGATGGAAAACTGTGCTGTCCTAAGAATATCCGCGAACCCGTAATAAAATAAGATTGTTTATAGGATGAGTGACTACAACCCCCGTAGTGCCGCCTGCGACGGTGAAATGGAGGAAGAGCAGCGTCTGAGGGAGGAGCTCCTCCGACAGACGAGTGCTCGCCGAGCTGCCCGCGAAAGGGAGCCGCTCCAGGAAACCGCCGAGGCCATGGAGGGTGAGGAGGTGCCGGCCACCCGTCCCGCACCCCTAGGGCAGGATGCCTCAGATGATGAGGCAGCCATTGAGGGACCGGACGACCTGGAGGGAGATTTGCAGTGCGGCGTCTCCCTGGAGGAGGAGGCCGATCTCCTGCGAGAAGCGGAGAACCCCGTCGCTCCGATGACGACCCCCGGGCCGCTGCCAACCACTAGGGATTACTCCCTAGAGGTAGCGAGGCCCAAGGAGCCGCGACGAGGCCCCCGCACCATTGAGACGCCCCCGCACATCGTCAGCACCACCCCCTCTACATCGGGTCTGGCACCGGAGATCCCCCCCCTATACGGCCGGAGAGCCTAATCCCGGTACGGGGGACGGTCCCCAACGAGCCAGCTCGGTGTGGGCACGGCTGGGTACGCGCCCTGGCGAGGATACCCGGGAAGAATTCCCGCGAGCGCCCAGACCCAAATGGGACTGGATGAGTATCCAACGCGAGGCCGACGAGGGAACGCGGGCGCAGTACAGCCTGCCGGCCTTGGAGCCCAGCTCCAGCGCAACGGGAGAGGTGAGTCTGCCGTCCGTAGAGCAGAGCTCCGGCGTGATAGGGGAGGTAGGTTTGCCAGCCGTAGAGCGAAGCTCCGGTGTAGAGGGAGAAGGAGAGGCGCGGCCCCAACCGTACGGGCGGCTGGACGAGCCGCGAATTATAGACGTCCCCTTTCGAGAGGAGGACCTGGAGCCGCAGTATCGGTGCCCTTACGCACCGGTGCAGGTGTTCGAAGTTGGATTAGGGCCAGAGGACTGGGACATGGAGGACGGCACCCTCACAGTCACCACCTACAGGCCGGCCGAGCGCCTTCCCCCGCCACCACACGAGCCGCAGAGGAGAGCCCGCAGTTGAGGAGCCCCGCCGCCCGCGTGAGATCACGCCACCAGGCCCCCCAATCCGGAGCGGGCCACTCCCTGCCTCTCCGAGGTGCCCATAGCCAGCCCGAGCCACAGCCCATACCGAGCCCCCCCGAGCCACAGCCCATACCGAGGCCCCGCACCATCACCCCGTCGGCCGGCCCTGAAGCCGTCGGCAAAACTAGCGCCCGGATGGCGCCCTCGGAAATCCTCCGAATCCTGGAGAGGTTGGAGGACCTGCCCCGACACCTACGGGAGGCCATCCTGGAGAGAGTTTTTATCCCGGAGAGGGCCCAGGACCGTGTGGGAAACCCGGAGGATTCACGGGAGAGCGGAGAGAAGGAAAGGTAAGCGTCTTTGTTCCCGTTTCGTCCATATCTATTCTACTCGACATAACCTGGAGAAACAGAGTAAGAGAAACGCGCCGAGCAGAGGAGAAACGACTCCAAAGCAGAAACAAGGAACACCGAGGTAGTTTATTCGTTTCAGCAACACCCGGAGGCAGCAGAGACCCAACACAGGAGAGAGAACAGTACTAACCACTAACTCACAGTCGGGGAGGGTCCCTGCGGGAGAGCGCTCAGCACCCCTAGTCTGGAAAACCTAACAATGCAGGGCATTGAAGGTTTGGAAGGGGGAATGCGACGGAGAATCCGTCGTAGAAAAGCTGAGTGACTCTTCTGCAGACACCCGAAACCGAGCAGAGGAATATGCTCTAATGGCAACGGGTGCTTACAGGAGAGAACAGCTGAGCCGTAGCCAGGCGCCGGCACTGAGCCGCGTCGTAGGAGAGAGAGAGAGAGAGGGAGAGCGCACGAGAGTAGCAGCCAGCCGAGTCGCCGCCGTGACGTCACGGCCGTCGAGCAGCGAGAGAGCGCGCGAGGAGTGGGAGCGCCGCTGACTACTACACGCGGCCGCGCGCGGCGCGCAGAGCCAGCAGGCGCACCGCTGGGCCGCAGCCGCCGCCATGACACCGCCGAGGAGCACGAAGCGACGGCGAACGTAGCCAGCGCATGGCGCTACAGCGAGCGGCGCGACGAGCGGCTGAGCCGCGGATACTATAGAGAGCGAGCGCGTGCGTATGTGTGTGTGTGAGCGCGCGCAGCACGACGCGTGCCAAAGAGTATGTGAGTGCGAGAGAGACAGCACGATGCCGTCGCGGAGCACGATAGAGTGGACGCTACCGAGCCTCGTGTGTAACGCGAAATGTTATTGGCGGTCGGAGTGGAGGCGCCAGGGCTCTCCACAACGGCATTATGCGAGCGAGTGTGCCGAAGCCAGAGTGCGAGTGAGGCGAAAATAAAGATAAGAAATTTGTAATTTGCCGCGGCTGATCACGTGACGACTGTACATGGATGCGAGCGTGTATGTGTGAGATCGCGAGATAGAGCGTCGAGGCGAGTGAGCGAGCGGGCAGTACCGATCCAACCTCCTAGTGAGCAGCATCGAGTTTCCGAGAGTTTTCGAGAGTTTTTGAGAGTTTTCCCAGCAGCATTTATTCACCCGCGCACAACCGCGTCTCGCCCTGTATTCGTGTTCGTCGTTTTACAGAGTACGAGACAACGGCCGTACGCGAGGAAGTCTGCGAGCAGCGAGTGTAGTGAAAGTAATAAAAGAAATTCAATTAAATCTAAGTGTTTGAATTTATGAACCATAATTACCGGCTCAAGCGACCCGTGAGACAGAGAGTCTTTGCCGAGGCCCGAGCCTGTGAGTGGGCCATCCGCGTCGCGTCAAGGCGCCCGCACTAGCTCGACTAGACGTAGCTCGACTCAGGACCGCGGAGGGGAAGGC
Source organism: Philotrypesis tridentata (assembly GCA_018906965.1). NCBI lineage: Eukaryota > Metazoa > Arthropoda > Insecta > Hymenoptera > Pteromalidae > Philotrypesis > Philotrypesis tridentata. Next base: position 87,565 of record JACCIB010000124.1, read on the forward strand.
CCACGCGCGAGCGCGAAAAACTCCCCGGGAGACGCACCGACGTGCCTCTCGCCTCTACGATAAATGTGCTCATAATGTGTCATAATATCATGTGTTTGTCCAAATTTATCATGTAATATAACGGAATTGTCTCGCATCATGAAAAATCATAATTTTTAAACTAATTAATGTCTATTATTTCCTTTTCCTGTTGTTATTTATGGAAGCTACAAGCGAATGTTAAATCTACTCTAGTTAGTAATTCCGAAAATAAGTTTCTATTTCCTTATTTCATTAAATCTATAGCATATATGTCAAGGACGATCATCTACAATGAAATATGAGATTTAAATATTCTGTTGATATAAAAAATCGATCCCAGATTTTTTTTAGTAAAACAGGAACAAATTCTAGCATGTAGAACGCAATTTTTTTATGGAAAAACTTGCCGTCCCGTCCTATCATAGATAATCCATGAATTACAAAATATCAGTGTGATCAACTAGATGACAAAATATTTAATTATAATTAACTTATCTTTCTATTATCCTATAATCGCTACTACACAAAATATTTATGTTAAACGGTGAAAACAATGGCCTCAAATGATAGCGGGAATTCTATTTTTTAGTTAAGTATACATTTAAATTTAAAAATAATCTATAAGCAGCATAAATATTAATTTATTATTTTTAGCTTCACTAATAGAAATTGACTTACCATTTTTTAATACACTATAATAGTTTAAATTATTTTTTATCAACTTCCTGTTATCTTTTGAAAATAGTAACTTAATTTTGTGAAAAAATACGTACGAATAATGAAAATTTGACGTTAGAATTATCAGAAAATTATATTTCGATTCTTCAAATATTAATGAAAAATTGTAGGAAACACATTCTAAATGAAGTATCAGTTATTTGAGAGAGATATAATTTGATGAGCACATCCAGCATTGTCTATGATAGGACGGGACGGCAAGTTTTTCCATAAAAAAATTGCGTTCTACATGCTAGAATTTGTTCCTGTTTTACTAAAAAAAATCTGGGATCGATTTTTTATATGAACAGAATATTTAAATCTCATATTTCATTGTAGATGATCGTCCTTGACATATATGCTATAGATTTAATGAAATAAGGAAATAGAAACTTATTTTCGGAATTACTAACTAGAGTAGATTTAACATTCGCTTGTAGCTTCCATAAATAACAACAGGAAAAGGAAATAATAGACATTAATTAGTTTAAAAATTATGATTTTTCATGATGCGAGACAATTCCGTTATATTACATGATAAATTTGGACAAACACATGATATTATGACACATTATGAGCACATTTATCGTGTGATAATATATCATATAAGAACATAATACGATTTTATCACATGTACAATCGGTAACAATTGAAACTTGGAATAATTCCGAAATGGCTCCATGTTATACGAATGTTTGGAACCGGGCACGCAACGCCCCATTTGCCGTTCAGGCTATCTACGTTTCACATGCTTTGGTCGAGTGTTTATATGAATACATACATATTTATAATCCTTCCTCAATTTAAACGGTTATTTATTTATTTCAAAACGATTACTTTGTATAACAATAAACTTGCCAATTTATTTATTGATATCATAACTTTCTTTTCTTAAAATTAAAATGGGAATTTTTGTAAAATCGAAGGTATAGATAAAATCGATGGAGACGATAATGCGAAGATGGTATTACACGTTCATATTTTCATCCATGAGAGTTTCGGATTATTTAGCTTAAGGTATAAGCATCATGATTTGAGTGCTGGTGATTAACTCGTTTACGAGGTTCGAAGACATACATCCTAACATAATTATTTGTCTTCAAACTTGATCTATAAGCATCATATATTCTTCCAGTGTTTCTGTTTCAATCACTTATTCACAAGGGGAAAGAAGATATATTATTTGTTGATCTGATAACTTTATTATCAACACCTCTTAACAGCATGCAGTGAAGCTGCTAGTATTTTGTCTAAATAAGTGTTATCAAGATCTTTAATTTACTTAATGTAATAAGTGTATAGGATAAAGCACATATAATTTCGGCCACATTAGCGTTGTCGAAGTTTGAAAATTAAAGTTTCATTTTAGAGTAAGCTCTTAGAATTTTTTCTTTTTTCAGTATGAGTGTTAATGAGAGTTTGGTTTTGTCTGCATAAGTGTTATCAAGAGTTCAAATTTTCGTTACATTAAGATTATCAAGAGTTGTAAAATTAATTTTTAATTTTTACAGGAAGAAACAACCTTATACTTGCCAGCCTTTTACCTTGAAAAGGTTTGTTTGGGGGGGGGGGGCAGATTTCACTACTTTTAAAAGGTATATAATATGTAAATTACAAAGAATAGTAAACATCAACTAAATAAGTAATAAATTTAAAATATTAATGTATATATGCTCAGAGATTATTGTAATAATAATTATTTTTTGGGCAGAATTAATCTGTAGAACAAATAGATTTTTTAGATCATTATTATTCACAAAGAAATCTATCTTTTCCATACCACCTTCGAGGTAAATAAAATAGTGCGTTTTTTTTCCTTTATTGACACTAAATTTTATGCTAAGTTCCATAATTATTTGTCTCGCAAATATATATCAAAGAAATCTGTACGTATAAAATTATTGCTAATTAATTAACTGATAACTGCTTGCTTGGAAGCATTTGTACGTTACGTATACTATATCGACATGCAGAAAATGAGTGATATAGCATTTAAATATTTATACAAGTTCACATCGTATCCTTCACAATTGTTTTATCTGTATTATAGTATTGTCAATTATATTTAGTAAAAAGGAAGTATATGTAAGTTAGTTTCCAATATCCCTATGATTCCTTATGATATACGTATTATTATTTTTAATGCAAAAACCTAATTCGCTAAATGTTTAGAAAATTGGAATCGAATTTAAACTTTATGAAAACTTGTAAAAAATAATGTCAATAAAGTTGTGGTATCCCCTGTAGGCCTAATCCACAAAATTGACACAAAACTTTATTCTGTTTAACATAATTATATACTTGATACAGATAGTATGAAAAAGTAAAGATCATTTAATGAAAAATAAATTTTTGGTTGATATGATAAACTTGAAATTTTTCATGATTTCCCTCTGATTAGTACGTTTAATGAAAACATAGTTATTTTCAATTTTCAGAGTGCCCGAAGTACAGGCAGTTTTCAGAATATGGGTTGAGCGTCCCTTTTTCAATGGAAATACATGTTCTGATTTCTAAAAGGTAAAAAGACCATACAAGTGGTTTAGCCCACAGATTAGAGAGATAGTATAAAAATTTTGAAGATGATATAGCTGAGCAGTATTAAGATCATCGGAGATGAGAAATATCAAAATTAAAAAATTCAAATTTTGCTAAGCCGTATCAACTTGAATATAATCTGTTTAATTATTTCCTCGCTTATATCAAGTCTCGTTTATATCAAGGCGAAGACGTTAAATTAACTGTAGACTTAAGGGTTTAAGTCATAGGTAGAGGTAATTATAGATTGTTATAGATATAGTTTTTAGGTTAGATGTTGTTTCTAGGAAGATGGTGGAAGTGATATGTATAGGTAATAAATGTAGATAAAATTATTTCTATTTTTTACACATCACCCAAAAAGATAAATAGAAATCGCGCGTTTTTTTAAAGTGGTTTCCCCTGTAGGCCTAATGCACTAAATTTTGTTTTTTTTTTAAATTTTGTATTTTATTTTTTATATTTTTAAAGAATTCTCTTTTATTTGCATACGCTTCATATTGTTCAAGAATAAACAAATACTTACACATACATAAACCACATACAACACATACAACATATACACACATATATTTACATATTTACATATTTATATAAATCATTGATATAAGCGAGACTCTCTGGGTGAGGAAGTCGACAGGGAGGCGCTCGGAGCCGCTGTGTGCTTGGCCTTATATCCCCACTGGCCGCCCAACTCTGTGGTGGTTTCGCGATTTTGCAGGGTTCGCCGCCTAACGGCTAACGCTGCGCGGAATTGCCGCGCAGCAGAGTCTCTCGGCCGCGCTGGCCGGGCTGCAGCGCTGCAGGGGCTCTATACAGAGTGCGACTCGGAGAGCGAGAGAGTTATATATATATTTTTGTGAACTAATAAAAGTTTTTTATTTTTTAAAAAAAATAGTTGAAGACATTATTTTCACACCATCATGGAGATAAATGAATAGGCGGTTTTTTTAAAATTCCTAGATTGTTTTTCTAAGTATCGCGATTAAATGGCCATTATATAGTTGAACACTATAAAGCGTATGCAAATAAACGAGGATTTTTTCAAACTTTTCAAAATTCTTAAAATTAAAAATTATACTTAACTATATCTAGGTGATTCTGAAGATGAATGCCTGCAACCGAAAGAAACAGCCATTCATTCATCAATTCGATCACTATATATATATATATATATATATATATATATATATATAGGAATACATTGTTGGAGATGATAGGTGGTGGCTCAAGGCCATATGTGAAGGTGATAGATAGAGTGCTACATAGAGGTTACAACATGAGAAGGAAATAATTATAAGTGAAGAGTTTTTATTGAAGGCTGTAAGTGCAAGTTGAAGGGATCATGATTGAAGACAACAGGTGGAGGATGTAGGTGAAAGGAGAAAGTTGGAAACGATAGTGGGAGGGTGAAGTCATTAGATGGAGGCTGGAGGCCATAAGGAGATTGGAGGATACAATTAAAAGCGATTTGTGAAGGCTGTATATTATTAGAAGCGATAGTTAGAGGATCGAGATCATGGATTGCGATGACAGGACGAGGTTGTACGTGGAGGTTGAAGGACATAGGTATAGGGTAAAGGGCACGAATGGAAGCAATAGGTGGAGGGTGAAAGTGCTAAGTAATTACTTATGGGTGTTGACAATATGCGGGGATAAAAGCTGTAGGATGAAGAGATAATGATTGAAGACGATAAGTGAAGGGTGATGGCATCATGATTGGAGGCGATACATAGACAGTGAAGGGATTATAATGGGATGCGGTAGATGGTGGATCTGAGCGATAGGAGAAGGGTGGAAACGATAGGTAAAGGATGAAGACGATAGAGAGAGGCTGAGGGATTTGATTGAAGATGATAGGTCAAGGGTGATAGGCGGATAATGACTTAGTGTAATAGGTGGATATTTGAAGTTGTAGTTGGAGATGACAGGTGGAAACTCAAAGTCATAGGTGAAGGTGATAGGTAGAGGATTACATAGGAATTACATAGGTTTATATAGGGTTGAAGAGTTACATAGGGTTATAAGCAGAGGCAGTAGCTGAAAGTGAAACGGTTATGATCGGAAGTGATAGGTGGATTCTCCAGATCATTTATGAAGGTGATAGGTAAAACGTGAAAATCATAGGGGGAGATTAAAGATAGAAAGTTATACAAGTGGTGAAGGGTGGAGGTTTTAGGTGCACGAAGAATGCATAAAAGGAGCATAAAAATATTACGATTGGAAATGATTATTTGAGGGTGTTGATAATATGCGGAGATAAAAGCTGGACGGTGAAGGGATATGGATTTAAGGCGGTAAGTGAAAGGTGAAGGAATCATGGCTGGAGGCAATAGATGGAGAGTGAAGGAAACATAATTGGAGGCAGTAGGTGGAGGGCGGAAACGATAGGTGAAGGGTGGAGATGATCGATGGAGCCTATGGTATGTGATTAGAGATAATACGTCAAGGGTGATAGGCGCATCATGACTTCATGCAATAGGTGGATGTTGGAGGTTATGGTTGGAGATTATGTGGAAGCTCAAAGTCACAGGTTCAATAGAGGGCTGTATAGGAATTACGTCCTAGCTAGAAGGTGAAGGTCATGATTGGAAATATAGGAGGAGCGTGAAATCGTTATGCTTTGAAATGATGAAGTTAAAGGTCGGCGAAAAATTATAAATTGAAGCTATGGGGGTTGGCGAGCGGAGCGAGCAGGGGGTTCCCCCCTAATATATATATATGTGTGTGTGTGTGTGTGTGTGTGTGTGTGTATAGAATTAGTTTTGTGAACTTTGTCGATCTCTCCGAGGTAAACTTTGTAGGAAAAAGGTGAAAAAAACTTACACCATTTTTTCCTTTTTCAACGTTTCGGTGAACATTGTCACCCTCTTCAGGAAACTGTCAATTTTATTAATAAATAAGAATAAATTAATAAACACAAAATATAAATCAATAAGCAAATGGACAAATCATTCTTACATGTAAAAGACGCACAACAATGAGTCTATCGAATGTTCTCTTCCCCGGCCCGTCTTGGCGGGGGAAGGAGGAGCGGGAAGCGACAATACGATGTTTTGATTCCGGCTTCCTCACCTACTGTATCGATAATGAGAATACAATAGGATTAGCCGGCGCTTTTATATCGGTGAGGAGTCTCGCAAATTTTCGAGTAGTATGTTTACAATGACGTCACACTTGTCGCTCTCTCGCATATGTATACATCGAACATCTATACTCCGTTTTTGCGGTTCCTTTTCAAACGGTATATCAATTGTGTGTACACGTTATTAAGTTTCTGTGTGTCTTCCATTTTATTAATGCCATTTTCCTGCATTTGTATGTGCAACATTTCAGAAACTAACCTTTTATTTAAATTGCATTCTTTGTCTTTAATATTTACTTTCTGAAAATTAAAATTATGTTTGAATTTATCAATGTGGTCATTAATAACATTACTTTCCGACTTCTTATGTTCCTCAATACGTGTACAAACACTCCTCTTAGTTTGTCCCACATATGTGGCCGTACAATCATTGCAATGCAACTTATACACAACATTTTTTTCTAACTGTTTCTCTTTTTTATCTTTTCCTTTGATTATAATACTACACAGACGGTTGTGTATTTTCGGAACAGTTGAATTGTAATTTTGTTTCAGAGAATGTTGCATTTGCTCGTAAAACCCTTTAATGTAGGGTATCGCAACGATGTTTTTGAAGTTTTCGCCACTATTGCAACGTTGATTTTGTACATTTGATCTTATTTTGTCAATCCGTTTTTGTATGTATCTATTCGTAAAGTCATGGTGTATAATCTCATTGACAAAGCTATTGATTAGTCAGACGCATGTTTTCATAAGAAAAACATAAGTATTGTTAAAAAATTACTAGCTGAAAACAATTATCCTGTTTACTTTACGAATAGATACATACAAAAATGGATTGACAAAATAAGATCAAATATACAAAATAAACGTTGCAATAGTGGCGAAAACTTCAAAAACATCGTTGCGATACCCTACATTAAAGGGTTTTACGAGCAAATGCAACATTCTCTGAAACAAAATTACAATTCAACTGTTCCGAAAATACACAACCGTATGTGTAGTATTATAATCAAAGGAAAAGATAAAAAAGAGAAAAAGTTAGAAAAAAATGTTGTGTATAAGTTGCATTGCAATGATCGTACGGCCACATATGTGGGACAAACTAAGAGGCGTGTGTGTACACGTATTGAGGAACATAAGAAGTCGGAAAGTAATGTTATTAATGACCACATTCATAAATTCAAACATAATTTTAATTTTCAGAAAGTAAATATTAAAGACGAAGAATGCAATTTAAATAAAAGGTTAGTTTCTGAAATGTTGCACATACAAATGCAGGAAAATGGCATTAATAAAATGGAAGACACACAGAAACTTAATAACGTGTACACACAATTGATATACCGTTTGAAAAGGAACCGCAAAAACGGAGTATAGTTGTTCGATGTATACATATGCGAGAGAACGACAAGTGTGACGTCATTGTAAACACACTGCTCAAAAATTTGCGAGACTCCTCGCCGATATAAAAGCGCCGGCTAATCCTATTGTATTCTCATTATCGATACAGTAGGTGAGGAAGCTGGAATCAAAACATCGTATTGTCGCTTCCCGCTCCTCCTTCCCCCGCCAAGACGGGCCGGGGAAGAGAACATTGGATAGACTCATTGTTGTGCGTCTTTTACATGTAAGAATGATTTGTCCATTTGCTTATTGATTTATATTTTGTGTTTATTAATTTATTCTTATTTATTAATAAAATTGACAGTTTTCTGAAGAGGGTGACAATGTTCACCGAAACGTTGAAAAAGGAAAAAATGGTGTAAGTTTTTTTCACCTTTTTCCTACAAAGTTTACCTCGGAGAGATCGACAAAGTTCACAAAACTAATTACTAAAACACCGAGGGATAAAGCCATTTGAATACAGTGCATTACACTTATTCACATATACATTATATGTATAGAACTTATGAATTGTCAAGTCTGTTGCTTAAAGGGATAATCTGAGAATTTCTAAGTTGATATGGCTCAGCAAATTTGAATTTTTTAATTTTGAAACCTTTAGTCCCTGATTATCTGAATACTGTTCAACGATACCATTTTAAAAGTTCTGATACTAAGTTGTATGGTCTCTTTACCTTTTCAAATACAGAGCATGCATTTCCCTTGGTAAAGGAGACGCTCACTCCATAATCTGGAAACTGGCTGCACTACGGATTCTTCAAAAATTGAGAAAAACTAATTTTTCATCATACAAATCAATAAGACGTTATAACGTTGGTTTTCGCTTCACGCTAGCTGGGAAAGCGTGGAGGCTTATGAAATCCAGGTCGTTATAATTATCGGCCCGGCTCCTCGAGTTCCCCTGAACCCGGTGGCGCCAGGCACTTACGTGCAAGTGCCAGAGTCTCGCGACTCTTTTAACGAACTCGAGGATGGGGCGGATTTGCCGGCTAGCTAGCTCAGCCCCGCGAACGCGGTAAGGAGAGAGGGTGGTTCGGATAGAAATATCGCGTGGTTATTAACAAAAGCAAATGATCATTTATTCAACTAAAACTTTTACATGAATCAGGCAACCCAAGATAACCCGGGCTAAACAGCCACCGCAAGATAGAAGAATACGCAAGGTATTCGGCCTCTTCGGGCAACGCAACACTATTAAAAGAATACGCGAAGGTATTGGTCCGCTCCTTGGCACGCACCGACAAGGAGGTAAACTCCGCACAGCGCTGAAACTCAATTACCGCAAGGACACTACAATAAACAAAATGCTAGATAACCACGTAGATATCCGACTCTCGCGCGTCTCAAGGTCTCACACATACAATGCCCACTTGGCTACACATGCACTCTTTGTCCGCCGACTCTTCATTCACGCCTTAAGCCTATGACCGCGATCGCCCACACTTAGCGCGAATCGCAGCCATCTAAACTACTTTTGGCCGAGAGCGTGTCTGCGTAACCACGACCTACAACACCTCTCGCGCCGTATCCTAACGCGAGTCGAGCGAGGCCCCCCTTGTCCTCGCCGACTAATTTCCGAGAAACACTAATACTCCGCACACGACGATAACAGATATCCCCGAGTTACGCGTCGCGTCGATAACCTTCGTCTGCGCAGGCAACGTCGAGGGAAGCTCGCGACCGATGTACCCGAGATAGACCGCTCCGTACGCACCGTGAGGTAGAGGCAACCTTTGCCGGAGGAACCCGAAGGAAAGGTACGCTCCCGACACGCTACGACGCGAATCGACAACCTTCGCCCGAGATACCTGAGGGAAAGATACGCTCGACACGTTACGACGCGAATCGATACGCGAGGTACTATTTGTGCGCAACGGACGACGTGATAACCATACGTCGAAGGCAACTACGCGAACGGCAACCCGGAGTAGACAACGTACACGCCCTGAATCGCACTAATTAGGCGACCAAGCCTCTGGACCCTCAGAACCCAGGAATCAGCAAACCACGATAATAGCACAAATAAAGAAATAGCACAAGGAATCCCACGGGAGTAGACTGCGATGACGTCCGAGCTGGAGCGGCCGGGGCAGGAGAGTGCCGGCTCGCGCACTCGGCGCGTGCCGCGCACTCCCGCTCTCCCGTGACGCCGAGCGGCTCACGCTCCTATTGGTCGATTCGCGTGGGGCTAATGCTGGAGAGATAGCCGCGAAATTCAAACGCTCGCAACATACAAACAGCCAGACATACATACAGACAATTCACGCAATGCCTAAACTATGCGCAAATTACGAAGTACAATGTAACTCTCAGCAACTCCTTCTGTCCGGACCCTGGATTCGGGAATGCCTGTTACAAAGGGCGCAAAGGCTGCCTTTTATTCCTTCAAACGTTCTCGCGGTGAAGCAACCATCACGCTGGCCGTGCTGCAGGAGGCTCTCACGTAGGAAGAACCCACCCGTCTCATCTGCGTCCGACGACTTACGATGAGCCGGAATTGAACGCCCTGTATGGACCTGTTGCTGCTTCTGTCACGCCGGAGCTCGCCTTCTTCCCTTCTCGCCCTTGAACGGGGAGTGAAGAAGCACTCCGTAATTTCCTCCTTCCTCGACCAGCTCTCCTCTCCTCGCGTCGTCACTCGAAAAGAGATGTTACGCCATTAGTCCTTTCATTCGTCACACATACACACTACCTTGAGACGCTCTACCCCGGCAGCTCGACTCTCGATGTGACGTGGCGACATTTTTCCACGTTACAAGGTATAGCATGAGAAATTTTAAGTTTATCGGTGTGACGGGAATCCCGTCAATGGTTTTTTCGCTTGGACACAACCCGAAGTCGTATAAGAGGCATAGGCCTTATACCTGGTGGTGCATTACCGAACAATTTACAGTAGCAGACAGCCAGCGTCAGCGCGTAAACTGGTAAAAACGTAACGCAGCACCACCAGCCGTTTGCCGCCGAGAAGCAGCGTTGCGCAGTTCCACGAGGCTTGAACAACCGCCGCTATGTTGGTAAGCTAGCGAGAGCACACGTGTACTAGCGAGAGCGAGCGAGAGAGAGAGAGAGAGAATGTATTGTAGAGCCTGCGCAAAAAAAAGAGATGGTACGGAGTGACGGCACCCCACCAAACCTAGAAGTGCAAGTGAGAATGAGTGAGTACCGCAAAGAAGTGAATTTTGTAACTTACAGTCAAACAACGTATTAAGAGGGTGCGCGAGTGCGTACAACATATATATGATACAAATGCGTATGAAATTATGATTGGCGTTGACGGGTGTTCTAGCGAAAATTGCATGAGTGCAAGACAGATAGCTATAGATGCGAAACGCCTGAGACGACGCCGACTGAGCAAGTATTTAGTATTCCATGAGAGAACCAAGAGCATGCAGAAAAATGAACTAATCATCGAGAAAACCCTCCGTAGTATCGACTCAATTTCCGTAAAGTCTTTCGCAAACCAATCATTTTGCAGGGTATGATACTACATCGTGCGAGAGAAAGTGCAGAAACGCAGCAAAGCCAGGTAAAGCATTCAGTTTTTCCCGGGACTTATAGAGTCAGGCCGAGCCGGTATAGCCCTCGTATAGCTCAGTAGTGACAGCCGAGTCCGCCGCGTTACAGACAGTGATCAAACATTGAATAAATTATTCTCGTGTTTTTTTTAATCAATAGTGTTATTTATTTGCGAGTATCCGCTATCCTCCCTTTTTCGCGGATTCCTAGCCCAAAGAGGAAAGAGTTTACAGAACGAGCCGAGCAGACGCAGAAGCCGCTCCGTCGGAGCGAATCCGATTATCCTCGTCCAGGGGATCCTCTACGTGTTGTGGACGGTTGCGACCGAGCAGCCAGGATCCACCACGCCAGAGTACTAAAGACACAGTTATGTACAGTAAAAATTGATTTTGGGTAGATTTGAACAATTTTTCTTGTATCGGTCTTTAGATCAAAACACCAAGTTCCTTATTAATAGAATTAGGCAAAAACAAAAAATTCTGGTTGATTTTACTTGAAAAGAACAGAAAAAATGTATGTATAAAATTTTGTACAAACCTAAAAGTTGTTTAATTAAAAATCATAAGTGTTTTTTCGCCGATTCAATAGTCGACGTTAAAGAAAAACCACTATATTATTTTTAATTGGGGTACAGATTTAATTCTTCCATTTTCTTTTAACCTTTCAATGATCATATCTCAGTAACCAAAACACTTAAAAAATTGCTTTAAAAACTAATTTGAAGGTTTTACTTGATATTATGTAAGGTATATCTGTACTTTGATATAACGTAACTTTTTTTAACCTTTATAGAGAGTAACCCATCGGTAAACATGAAAAACCACGAAAAAAGTACTTTTTCGTGAATTTTAATTGTAATAAAACCCTATATCTTAGAAAAAATTTTACCCACAACTATTTCGAGAGACTCTGTTTGTAGCTATTTTAATAATCTATGTAGATTGTAACTGCCGAAAAAAATATGGAAAGAAGTGCTAACTCCCAGACAAGCACTTTGGGTAATAAATGCCACCCTCTTGTATATATGTATGAAAATTCACAAATTTAGTTTGAAATTCATTCCTGATATAATTATACGCTAACTAAATTCATGAATCATCGTAAAATTGTAGGTTTTAGAAGGATTTATAAAACGTAGAAAAACGAATAATGGAAAATGATAGATTGGATCTGGTCCCCGGCTCTTCTCACTGCAAAAATTTTCCCTTTTCATACATTAATCGTTTATATAAATATTCCAGTTATCTAGAAATCAAAGGGACTATTTAATTTTAATATATATCAAAAGATATTTTATTTAATTGAACGTAGTATCATATAACCATCGAGTTTTATTCAGTTATAACTGTACAATTTAATATTGCATTCACTTTAAAAAATTTATTTATATTTCCAGATCAAGTATTGTTGAAGATGGTTATCGACAAATATCAGTTTTACCTCAACAATCTTTAAAAGGAATAATAAGGGTTCGATTCATTAATGAACAAGGTTTAGATGAGGCCGGAATAGATCAGGATGGAGTTTTCAAAGAATTCTTAGAAGAAACAATTAAGAAAGTTTTTGATCCAGCTTTAAATTTATTTAAAACAACCAGCGAAAATAGATTATATCCCTCACCGACTTCTTTTATGCAAGAGAATCACCTCTTATTGTATGAATTTATTGGTCGTATGTTGGGAAAAGCTGTATATGAAGTAATTATGTTTATTTTTTATTTCATTAATTCATGATCAAATCTTTTCATGATTTAATACACGTATCCATGCGTGCACACGCATACGCTCACACATAGACGTGATTTTCCAACAGTTAGTGAGTAGTGAATAATGTTGTTTACGAAGGTGATAAGGGCGGTCTCTGCCCGTAGATATGCCCATCGAGCACTCAGGATATCCCATTGTGCTATGACTCCTTCGCCTTATTGCAATCTCTTCTCGATTGTTTTGATTACTTTGAGGACGAATCTAAGTTCGCACTTCTTCAATTTCTGTGTGTCAATAAAAGAAACTCCCCACGCTGTATAACTAGTGCCCACGAACGTTGGGCATCTACACGTCAGGGGGAATGTTGATTCTTCCCTCGAGTCGCACAACCTATAGCGGCCATTCTCCCTCATTTACATCATGAGCAGGTGACGGCCGGCCCTGTTATGCCCCGTCAACCAATCCACCACTGGCTGGCTATCTCTGCTGAAGGTTGTTGCTCAGGCTCCTCTTAGCTTTTCTGAGACGTGGTACATTCCCCCATCTCCTACTTGACTCTCTATTCAACTAGAACTATATTAGTCGGGCGCCAAGGGATTTCGACTGGAAGTTTGTGCCGCTATCAATCTTATTATTGAAACTGGTAAGAGTTAGTATACAGGAAACTACCATAAAATCTCTGCAATGTACCTATCCCGGAACATTATTATAATTGCAAAACAAAGTTAAAAAATGCACTTTTTGTTTGTCCTCCGTAACATTGTTATTATTAACTTTACATAAAGAAATTGAGTATAAAAATTGTTCAGAATTGAATTTCCTATATGGTACGTGTATTTTCGAATGTAAAATTGACTTAACATCGCTAAATTTTTTAAAACAAAAAAAAGTTTGTAAATTTTCATATTACAATCGTTTACGTAAAAAATTACTTTTTATGGTCAGACTTACGCTACAATATAAATACAATATAAAATTTCTAGTCCGACCATGCTATTTTAAAATCGCGACTTATTGCAAAATTATTATTCTGTATTTTCAAATTCATTTCCATTTGGCGCAAGTCATGAAAATGTGATGCGACCACCTACAATCGACAATTCATGTCAATATTTTTATCAATAAATGTCCGTTACTAGGGACCCATTTCGGCCAAATCTGAAGTTAGAGAAGTGCATCTTAAAGTAAGTAAAAAACCATCAATTTTCGTATTAATTTCGTTAAGATCCGATCAGTAGGAGCCGAGCTAATTTTTTTTTTCAATCAACGATGACGCCGAAACCACTGGATATGTTTAATTTAAATTTGCTACACTGCTTCTTGAAATATTATTCGTTCATCTAGAACAACCGGTGAACCAGCTAGTCTGTTTTATTGTTTGTACAACATTAACATTCGTTCCATTTGGTCATATGTCGAAAATGTGTCCAATTCCTATACCGTTCCATTTTATAAAAAGGATTATCACAACCGCCGCACCTATCCTTATTCCTTTTTGATTTCAAACAAATATTTTTATTCGCCAGTAAAGACGGGTTTTCAACTTCAATTTCATAGTTCTTTTTAGGTTTCAAAAAAATTTGTTTGTTTTGTTTTAAATAAATCTTTTTGTAGGATTTTAAACACTGCATTTTAACTGTATTTTCTTCTTGTTTTTCTTCTTTTCTGTCTTTTTCTTCCTCTTTACCGTTTTCCTTATATGTCTTCCAGAGTATCTCCTCGATCATGAAAACATTTTCATGCAGAAGGTAGGGCAATTTAGGGAAACCCTTAAAATCCCTGCTTTCTTCCCCAGAGCCGCAATTAAAATTCACCCAATTATCTTCGATGTCTTTTGAAATTATAATTAATATGGTACACAGGATATCAACACAGTTTTCCTCCTCTAAAAACACGTTTTTATTAAAAATATCATTATGATATCACTCCATGTTTTTCATAAAATAATTGCCAGTTGTTCCGTGACAATTGTCGTGTCTGTGTCGCGGGTATAATGCAGACTGATGATCTAATAGCTCCGCGCTTAATATCAGTGAAAATCCCATACACTGCATTCTTTTCAGCTCGCAGCTATCCTTAAGCCTACGTGCAATTTTTTCTGTCAGTCTGTAAAACTGTGTACATATATACCGTGTATCCCAGGTGAAGCTGTCGATGCTGAGAGTGTGGGTGGAAAAATTTCAGCATCAAAAACTATGGTGAAAAAATGTATGGGGGTGTAGGGTTATCCCGGCGGCTGAGTGTGTGCAAGCCATATGTTTCGTATTAAAAAATGCTGGATCCAAAAAATTTAAAATTTGCAAAATTAATATTTTTTGAACAGGCATTTAAGGGGATCAAGAACGTTCAAAAAGCAGTGATTTAGTATATTCGAAACCACTCCGAGACTATTGTTACGATCGATGTGAAAATTTGGGAAATAATTCATAAAGACGTAACATTTACGGCATGACTGCAATATTTAAAAAATTAAAAAAAAATATTAAAATATAAGTTCCACTTTCCTCCGCTAGGCGATAAAAAGCGCTGCATTCGTACCATGCATCCGAAAAAAGCGTTATAAAAGTTATTTGACGAAAAGAACGCATAAAAACAGAGTTTACCCGTAAACTAATTTATATAAGGTATATAATAGTCACAAAATTATTAAGTTTTCGAGCGTCATGAAAGAATAAAACCGAATGTTCGTGTAGCAAACAAACTCTTCCGCTTTTACCTTTCGAAGGGGTTAGAAGAGGGTAAGAAAAAGGAAAAATGTTATTTCTGTGACAGGCAACAGGAGGCGCAGAATTTCATTTCTCAAGTATTCCCGGAAGATCGGTAATGCAGCTCGAACAGCACGCGCGACCGGCCCGAGCAAGAATTTTTTCACCATAGATTTTCATGCCAAATTTTTTCTACCTATACTGTCAGCATCGTGCATTTCACCGGGGATAAGTGTACATAGCCACTCGCTGCAAGCTATACTACGCTCTTAGTAAAAGGTAGCGACAACTTGGTACACGTGTTCACCACCTGGTACCAAACGCTTAGACCGCGCGGCAGTTTATACTACTTGACCTGTGGGTAGGCCGGGGTCGCAGGCCGTAGTGTCCCTTTTATGACGGTTCATTTAAATCGTGGATATTAAATTCGAATTTAAATAAATAAGTTGGCAAACAAAAAATTTAATAGATGTAAACGATTTATAAAACTAGAAAAGGCCAAACAAATTTGAATGATAAAAATCAAATGGTAATTACTTGATAAAGTGAGTGCTCAGATTTAATTTCACATCATAAATCGTCAAAATTATCCAATTTTGATGATTCAAGTGTTGTTGTTATCAGTAAACATTAAAAAAATATTTTATACAAAAATTATTAATAATGAAAAATTTTCAAATGTTAAGAACAAATTTTATTTATAGGGAATGACCTCGGGCCCGACCCGCATTAGAACGCTCTAGCCAAGGGTCTGTCACTGGTGTCATAAAAGTCTTAGTCCTCTCTGTACGGGTACCCATATAAGACAGCATTAAAATTTTTTTCTGCTCTCCATTTTCAAATAAACAATTTTTAAACAAAGTTAATATTTGGCTTACGTAAGTTCATGCATTACTTATAGTTACAAAACTTGAATCACGAAAATCGGAGCATTTCCACTGTTATCAATTACAGTCTTGTAATGTCCGGGAGTCCTAGGATTTTACCAGAAAGTATGTGCAAGAGTTTATTTTATCGTTAAAATATATTGGTAGCCACTTACTGAAAATAGCCCTTAAGTCTCGACTTCGGACACGATCGGGAACATTGTTATTATTGCAAAATAAGTCACCAAAATGCATTTTTTTCAGTTTTTCTTGTTTAACTTTTTTGTTACTCAATTTACGCAAAAAAGGTAGGGACAAAAGTTCATCAGCATTGAATTTCCTATAAGATACATATAATCCTTATTGTAATATTAATGTTTTTCCGACTAAATTATAAATAAAAAATTTTTTTTATTGTTGCAAAATTATTTTGCAACAATAAAAAAAATGTTTCTTTATATTAATACTTAGCAACATTTTTAATACAAATTTTTTTTATTTCGGCAAATTTTTAAGTTAGAGAATCTCGGCAAAATGCATCTTAATGTACGCAAAAAACCATGAATTTTCATTTAAATTTTGTTAAGATCGGACCAATAGGAGCCGAGATACAAACATTTTTTTAACCGACGATTACGCCGAAACTACATGATATTTTTAGTTAAAATTTGGTACAGTGCTTGCTGAAATAAAGCTCTAAATCATTACATTTTACGTGATAGCTCTACATGCTTTAGTTAATCTAAAATGACCGAGGAACAATGCGAATGCAGCGCGCGTGGCTGGTTCGGCTGGGCGGCGCGGTGGTGGGGGGAAAGTCGCGCGACGGCAAACAGAATTCATACACCTTAGTTACAATTTGATTATCTCGATAACCAAAGCTGCTATTGGAATAAAATTTGTTTTATTTTAACCTGCATTCTTCTCAGTTTTAACGTTATGCTAATTTAATTTTCATAGGTACAACTCAAACACCCCAAATTACCAATATTTCTGGAAAAAAAATATTTTTTGGCTACATACAGAACCTTTATACGCATATATTGCGCTACCCAACCTTTATATGATAATTTTAAATATTTTTATGATTATAGCAGTGTAACGCATGCATATAAAAGTTGTGCATGTAGCCAAAAAATATTTTTTTTCAGAAATATTGGTAATTTGGGGGGTTTGAGTTTTACCTTTAAAAATTAAATTAGCATTACGTTAAAGCTGAGAAAAAAGCACGTTAGATTAAAAAAAATGTTATTCCAATAGTAGCCTCGATTACCAAGATAATCAAATTGTAACTAAGGTGTACGAATTCTGTTCGCCGCCGCGCGGCTTTCCCCCCATCACCCCGCCGCCCGGCCGAAGTAACCGTGCGGCCGCGCGCGCTGAACTCGCATGGTTCCTCGGTCGTTTTAGATGAACTAAAGCATGTAGATCTATCGCGTAAAATGTGATGATTTCAGCAAGTACTGTGCCAAATTTTAACTAGAAACATCAAGTAGTCTCGGCGTAATCGTCGATTGAAAACATTTTTGTATCTCGGCTCCTATTGGTCCGATCTTAACAAAATTTATATGAAACTTTATGGTTTTTTACGTACATTAAGATGCACTTTGTTGCAATTCTCTAACTCAAAAATTGGCCGAAATAAAAAAAATATTTTATTAAAAATGTTGCTAAGTATTAATATTAAGAAAAATTATTTTTACCGTTTCTTAATTACGTTATAAGCTATCGATTAAACGCAGTTGAATTCAATTATCGTTCCTGGATCGAATTGGACATCAATTTGAACTTTTCGGCTAAATAATTTTGCAACAAGACACCATTTTAAGATATCGAGATCGGGCTTCAATTTTTACGCTGTCTGTACTAAAGGTCATCTTTGAGTGACAATCCGATAAATAAAGATCATATTTTATAAAAACCATGGCAATGTGAAGAAAAAAATTTTTATTTAATAATTTAGTCCGAAAAACATTAATTTTGCAATAAGGAATAGATGTATCTTATAGGAAATTCAATGCTGATGAACTTTTGTCCCTACCCTTTTTGCGTAAATTGAGTAACAAAAAAGTTAATCAAGAAAAACTGGAAAAATACTATTATTTTCTTCTATTTCAAATGTGAATTGTAAAGAATTATTGTAACTATTAAATACCGATAATATTGTATCAATTTTTTCTCTCTCAATAATCAGAAAGCAGTCATCCACGTATCGGAAAAATACTCGCATGCTCTCCTTTACAATGTTTAGACAGTGCACTTCTAGATCTTCTAAAACTATATTTGCAAAGACCGGACTAGAACAGAAGCCCATAGGAGCTCCCGAAATTTGTTTGTAAAATTTATCGTTACGGATACCTAACCCAGTGCTCATATAGTGTAGGAACATTATACAATATTGACCGCATACGTCGGAAGAATCACTCTGTAATCGAACATTCTTCCAACGAAAACGTTTGCAATTCTTTCGTAGACAAATGATGTGATCGGGTATAAATGGCGGTAGTCCGAAGCTATCAAAATAAAACGCATTACAAGATTTATCGACATATATAGCAACCCAGTGCATACCCAATTTTGTATGATCATCCGTATTCACAATAAAGACTGTCGGTTTCGTCCACACTTTTGGTATCTGATCGGCTGGAAATACACCAACAGTGTGGAAAGGAATTTTTGAAAGATTTTTCAGTATTTGAAGACTGTCCATTATCGAATTTGTATAAGGAATGTTTATTTCCTCTCTCAGATGAGCAAAGTGACAACCATGCTTTTAATTTATAAGCATTCTTCAAAGCGCATCGAAAATCTTTACAGCTGTGTTTAAGAACATGATGCATACAATAAACGTCAGATGATAAATTCTCAAAAGACGAGCAATCATTCTCGTATTCAAGATTGACTATTTTTCCATGAATTATTTTACGCAATGCTAGCCACTTGTCATTACCTCTTACGTATATATTACTGCAACATTTTGAAACTTCTCGTAACTTTTTATTGACAACGTTTAAAAATACTTCGCCGTCAGAATAATGGAGTCCATGGTGATTTCTGGTTAACCACGTATTTTGCCTACGTACGTCTTCTTTAAGTTGTTGAAATGGGGTTGCTGACTTTACTAGCCAATCACCACAAAAATTGTTGTTAACACCTACTACCGCAACTTCTTTTGGTATATTTTGGCATCTTGCACCTTTGACAAACTGTATATCAATGACCACATCCATTGCTAGTAATTTGTTATGATTATAGCAATCAGTGTAAAAGAAATACTGAGGTTAAGGTCTTCAACATACGATCTTTTTATGTAGAGTAATATAATGGAGCGACATTTGTGCGATAGGATTTTCAACTGCTAAAATCGACGATAACCTGACAAGAAGCATCAATTTCCAGAATATTCTCGTACTCAGCGTACAAGATACAATTAACTGTCTCTGTTAAGGGATTGTGGAAACGTGCTTCTAACCTTACACTACCGTGTTTAATCAAATTCCAATGACTATTCTCATTCGCCGATAAGTCTGGTGTAAGGTCGAATGAAAAGACACAATAGCCGTTTGGGTAGGATTCACGGGTTATTTGATTTTCATCGTTGAGAAAATGTATACCGGTATCGGAAAATAGAGTATGATATGCATCAACGTAAAGATTTTTAGTTATAAAGTCTGGCTGTAAAGGTTTTGATGGCACTTGAACGCCGTCAACGTATAAACATAAAAAGTTTATATGAAAATGTTCAAAATTAAAAGGGTTAAGCAAACGATCTCCATTGAACGCTCTATTATTGACAAATCCAACGATGATTCTCTTCGGACGCTGGCCTAGTATCACATTGTCTAAAGTTTCACCGTGAACACCACTGTGCATTGCAATCGCCTTGACTTCTACTCTTGTGAGAGGATATTTAGCTGTTGTTTTCCAGGATTGATTTTTACTGGTCGAATGAGAAGATTCGCCTCTTCAATGTGTACGAAAAAAGTGTCGGTCGGGTCCATTAGGCAAAAATTGTCTCGCGATTTCAATAGACGCACCCTCACCTCGACTCCATTGATCAAGAGTCTCTCCTGATTGAACACGTCTGAGTGAAGGTGCCCAATTATGTCAACCAATTTTTTATAAGCTAATAATTTTTTTCTCTCTTCGAGTCCTCGATTTCTTTTCTGTGTATTATTCATTTCTCCAGCTGTATCATCACACCAAAGCACAGTCGACAGATGAGACGATTTTGCTGCTGGTCCATAATTTAGTAGCGTCTCAATGTATGCTCTATAAGCATAAGCGTTGGTAGGAGGAGACACTGGTTTATTGTTGAAGTATACATCGACTTGATTGAATAATGAGTGCATGAAATTATTGACAGGTCCTGCTCGTTGTGCTAATGATCTGAAAGCCGTTCGGTTAGCCTCTGTTATGTCTTCTTCAGGTATAGTGCTTTTTAAACTGACACGTAGACTGAGCATGGTATGTGCTAAATCAATATATTCATCACTATTTCCTGGAATCACAAATTCTATCGGCGAGTTATCTGTTAGAGAAGATACGGGTTTCTATTGAATCCAATGTGATCCCTCTATTGTTGTTTGAGTTAGAGGAATATCAAAAAGAAATAACTCCGACTTTAGACATTCACAGGAGTGGGTGCGTAAAAATGCCATTTTTATACTCCAAAAATATCTCTCGTTGTTCTACTCTTTCTTTTTTGTTTGGTAGAAGTTTTTTTCTTTCGTCGCCCAATCGCCTTCTTTTTGCTCTTCTTATTTCCAACCTTCCTTACACCTCTCTGTTTCACACGACCACTACGTTTTCTTCTTCTTCTTCTTTTATCACGAACTATTGCGGGGCTATTGAGCAATTGCAACTGAGCAGGATTTCCATAGCGCGGTATTTTATAACCAGACCCCTCCATCAGTTTATCCCATTTTTCTTCAGCTTTTCTCTTCAGCACTTCTTCGGATTCTCTCACACGATTGCGAAACGATTCGTTAATTGGTTTGTTGCGTGTTGCAACATCAGACACAATATTAAAACCTGTTCGAACTGCTAAAAATGAGCCAATACCACCGTGACCTCTGATAGGAGGATCCGACGTAAATTTGACCAATGCCACCCATATAAGGATGTCTTTTCCCACCACCACGGTAGCCACTACCAACTTGATAATTAAAGTAATCCTCGTAGCGATCCATTTTTAGTCAATTTTCTTGAAATGTAGTGTTACAGTCACAGTCCCGTAATCAAATAGTATGGATTGGCCACACTGATCCCTTATATCTATTTCAATTGTCTGAAATGAGCTGAATAATAACGGTATATACATAGGCGGTGAGAAACTTCTGATACGCGTACAGCCGTACTCGTAATTATTGGTATTTATTGATACAGCCCTGAGTAATGGTGATTGAACATCCCCTATGACGTAGGGTTCACATATATCAGTATAGATCATAAACATCGATGGTAAACCATTGGAGAGTTGAGCAGGCCTATTAGACTCTATAACCAATTGATTAGCAGTAAAGAGAATTTTTCTATCCTTCTCAAATTCCAAAATTTTTTGCATTTTTTCTGATAAACAGATTTCACGTTTGATTCCTAAGCAGTTAGTCTTTCCACAGATTCTATAGATTGTTACGTAACCACCACGTTCAACAGCTACCTTTAAATGGTTGGACATACATTCGAGGTTATTCTTCAACCATTGAGAAAATATCTTTATAATTCCCAGGTTGAATCATTGACTCTGCCTGTGTAAATTCCTCCTCTCTTAATTTGTTTGTCTCGATAACTGTAGGTGGTATATCTTTTCTTAGAATTGTTCTATCTTCTTTATTAGGTGACACGTGTTGAAACGTCAGCGGAATTTGAATTTCCGTCAGTGCGACATTCCAAGAACCGTGTAACTTAATATTTTGTGGTGACTGCGTAGTATAATGTTTTGTTGTGTTTTCCGAGAAACACTTCATTCTACTGTTGCTGGGTAGAATTACATAAAATTGATGATCTTTCATTTTTGCGATAATTGACTGGCCTTGACCCAAGAATTAAATTTCTCCAGATAACCTTTCCAGCTGATGAAATACTCTTTCGAACGAGACGCACCTCTAGACCCTAAAATTTTATCAATTTCGAATGATGTTGTATTAAGATTCTTCCGAACTCTGCTTAATTCTTCCCCGTAAAAAAATCCGTCGATATCTTCACCTGATAGATCTTGTAAATAGTAAACAGGAGGTTGACGTGTTGTTGATATTCGTGTGATTTTAAAAATCTCTAGAGTCCAACCACCTTCATAACTCTTCTCAAAGTTGTTTCTCGCGCGACTGACACGTACCAACTGACCAATTTTAAATTTAGGAACTCTATCAGGTTTAAAACTTTTGTAGCGGTGTTGGATATTCTTCCGAGCTTTAGCGACATTATACAAAGTTACGGAGGCAGGTGTCATCTTTGTTGCTGAATGTTTGCTATGGTTATAGGCCTCCATTATTTTTGGCAAAACGTCAATGTATCTCCTTGTATTTTTATGGGTAAAATAACGCCAGATTCGTTCTTTAATGGTGCGTATAAGTCTTTCGGCTATTGCTGCCTTTATATCGGGTCTGCGTGCCACTCTATGTGTGATATCATTATATCACATATGCGTGATTATACGCGTCACATAATTATATGCGTCTTGACTTTCCAACCAATCAATGACAGTATCTCGATGATATTTTTTTTAAATTTTTTTCTTCGAACGTACAGCTTGAAATAATTTATCGATAGCAGCATGCGTAGGATTGTAGTAAACATTCTCAAAAACTTTTTTGTTACTCATTGTACTCCTTTTTTCGCTTTTACCTGTTTTTTACACTTCCTTACGTTCTATTTTATTTTTTGTTTGGTTTTATTTCTCAACTTGTCTTCTTATTATTCTTTGATTTTTTCTTAAAGGCACTCTTTATACGTGAAAAAAAATTTTCGAACGTTATCTTACTAACCATACAACAAGCTGTCATCATAGCCAGTGTTCGCTCATCTGCTGCTGTTTCATCTGCTAGCATCCGAGAAAAAGCGTATTGGGCTAAAACCCTGATCAGCTTTACGCCGATCACCATTTTCTTTTACTATAAACTATATCGTGTTGTACGACACGCATCATCCAACGGATTAATACCGACTTCACCACGTTCAATACGTTCTGCTAGTTTTGTACTGGGTCCACAAAATCTGTAACCTGGTACATGCATTTTAAAAGGTAATAGATCAATTAATTCATCCAAAGCACTATATTTTACTAATTCTTCTTTCGTTTTTTCTTCGACTGAGACCGTAGATTTCTGACCGACTGTCCGCTCAATTTTTGCCATGATTTAATTGTAGAATTGTTTATACTTAATTTCTTCTTTTTTTCACTGTTTGTTATATTTTCGTGGTCTAGGGTTTGGTATGATGTACTCGAATTGGTACCGATAGCTATACTGGAGGTCGTTTCGCTACTATTCATACCGATGGGTAAAATGTTTGCACGACTATTGGTAGGAGTAGCAAATTGATCGGTATCACCATCTAGTGCAGAATTTCGGAGCGGTGTGGTATGAATAATAGCGCTACCTTTCGGTGTACTTCCAATTATTTTATTCAAAAGACGTTAACCACTGTTATAAGTAATCTCTTTCCACACGCGAGGATTGCCAATATATTCTCGTGGTATAAATGATTCGCGAAGAGCGACAGCGAATTGTGCATGACCGGGAGGTGGTGAGCCCCCTCTGTTTCTCATAGCGTCATTCACTAAATCGATTATGTTTTCATCGCTCAAACGGAGACCTCTTATTGTCACAACACCATTGTCATCCCAATCGACGGCACCGCTTAGACGTAACTTACGCAATAAATTTGCGGCTTTAGTTTTAAATTATTTTGGTACGCTGTCAACGATACTTAAATCGATTGTATCCTCTTCTTCAACTCGTTGTATATCATCGTCTAAATTATCTGAGTGATTTTGCTGTTGTGAATTATTCTGTACACTTTCATCTTTCTCGTATTTTTTTTTAATCACATTACGGTATTCGGCATCTTTGAAATAGAGATATCGTTGAAGCACATTTCGATATCGAGACCACTTTTCTCGCTCATTTTCACAATCTGCTGAATTTATATATTACTCATTTCTGTATCCAGTCTACCCAGCACCGTACCTGGTGTTTGAACAGTCTCTAAAATAGAAGCGTTTACACCAATATCTCTGTTTGTGAGCGCACTCTGAAGGCGCTCAATATTTTCGTGCGGTACAAGCACCATCTTGCTAGGATGCTCCATTTTTATTTGCTAATTATACTAGCCAAAAGTGTACCGATGATAGGAGCTAGTAATGCAGGTAAAAATCCGCCTCATTGCACAATCATTTTTTTCTTTTTCGATAGACTCACTGAGGGTTCAGCTAGTTTTCGCAACATACGTGCATGTCGCTTTAGACGTGATTTTTGAGTCTTTTGCAATGGTACATTACCGATCAACACATTCACAGCACATTCACAAATGTGACGCACTAGTTTCGAATCAGCCGTTTCCAATAATGCTTTCCGTTGCAAATGAAATAACAACTTTAAGATGATGGCGTCTTTTCGGTTAAATAAATATTTTCTAACGACTGAGCCATCACATGAATGCAACTGGAACAAAAGTCGATGGGTCGGCACCTTTTATCATCTTATTGCGTGGTACATAGACGTAGTTTATTTCATCATTAGGAAAGATGGAAGTACGATATCTACAGTTGTCAGGTGTAGTCTGCTTTAAATCCAGTAAAAGATAACCAAAGGGTTTTGATGTGGTGTCCCAGTAAGCCTCTTGTAAAAATCGTGAATTCTCAGGACACAATTGCCGGGAGAGATGCTGTATCTCAGATCTATCACGTAAATTCCTAAACAAAACAAGGTATTGAGCGTTTAGAGATATATTGCGTTGCCCTTTACCCTGGTGAAAGAAGGTTTGTGTGATGAATATTACTGAGAGTGGTGGTGGGATGCCTTTGAGAAAATATCAACAATACTACCAGTTTATGAAGACTCGCGCATTAAGTCATCAATAATTACAAGTTTAGGTCTAGGATCGTTAGACCAATCACTGGTTTGTGGCAAACCCTCGTGAAATTCTACTTTTTTATCGCTTAGATCTTTATTATTCTGCTGCCATTCAGCGTAGTAGACAATTATACATCCAATCTTGGTATCGCACAGACGATCTAGATCTTTTAAAAACTTTTTAACAAATACTGTTTTACCACATCCCGTAGGACCACACAACATGGAAGTAAAACGGTGTTTCCACCTTGTATCCATAATTGTTACTAAGCCATGATTGTATGTTCTAATATTATGAGAATTACGAATGTATTATTCAGACATTCAATGCCATCTATGTTTAAGGAATGAAATGAATGTATTGAGTATAAATTTTTGGTAGATCGGGAATGCAGTGTGGAGAAAGGTTACGTAATAATATATAAAATCTAATAATTAAAATAAAAATACATTTATTCAATAATGCTACATTTTTTACATTTTTCTATTTTTGCTATCAGTATAGGCGTTACAATATTACCAACTCTTTCTATTCGTAATCTAAACCGTTCTCGATCACGAGCCATTTCTCCCCACTCCCCACGACGAGCTGCTTTACTCGCATGCAACCATGTGTACATTACATGAACAGTTAATTTTTTTTCAAAACGTACTCGCATCTTGTTTAAACTATCTTAGTGTTTCAACACTGTAATATGTGATTACACTGTAGTAAATTCAATACAACTGTTACCTTTATAATTTAAAAACAATTGCAGTTTATTGGCCTGTTCGCATAAGCTATCAAAAAACTTAGTATCTTTATTTAATGCTGTGCTCACACGGGCAGGCAAAAAAATTTGAAACTCGTCATCCAATGTAGCGACAATTTTCGTTCCGTAACGGGTCTTTGCTTGTTTTAGTACTGTAACCATATAATGTCTATCGAGTTCCAATTCGGACACCTTCTTTGTTGGGAGGAAACCACCACAGGCAAGTTTGTTCAATGCTTCTAAATCTATCTGAAAATATATAGTAAGACCTTTAAAATTACTGTTATTATAGATACGAAGCAGTGCATCGGCTAGTGATGATGGCATTAGCGTTTGAGGCTGGTTAAATATATACAGTGTATCCCCACCACCGTATTCTAGGCTTTTACACGTTATGACTTAGAACAGCCAATCAGTTTAATGATGACACCAGCATATTCTTGCTGTCTCAGTTACGTACATAGTCTGTCATAGGATACTGTTATTTTTATAGCCATACGGATAACTCTTCTTAAGAGATACAAATCTTCTTATAGCGTAGACAGATTTGCATGTCTTTGTCTCATTTTGAGTTATTACTTCATGAAATGTAGTTCCGTGTATGACCGAATTTTTCAACACTATTTTAGCACGGGTTGAGTTTATCATTTCATGAATACTATCGAAATTAATGAATTGACTGTTGGTATGATCGAGGCGTATACCTTTGACTTTACACACTGTTCCTTCTTCACCATTAGACTTCCTCCACTTATAAGCGTAAAATTTTGGACCACCGGATAAAAAACTTGTTATATATTTACCAACACCTTTCTCCGCTAATTCATCCGTCAGGCTGCCCAGCGAAGTACCGATAGGCAATTCGTACTCGCCAGGTCTACTCACATAAAAGACAGCATCAGTGTCGTAGTAAAGAGCTCGGGGTCCCAGTGTGTGTAAATATTCGATAAGTTTAAGACGCGCTTGTGCCGTTGTAAACGCAGCAATGGCAACATTTGACATTAATGGTGTCACAGCTTCTTGTTTGTATCGCCAATTAACGTAGAGGGTATCATCATTAATAGGTAAAATACCATTAACTTCTATTTCTGCACTGGTCTGAAAATTCATTAAAACTTCTTGATCCTTTACAACTGATGTCTTTGATAGGTTTTCACGCTGTCCAAACTTTCCCCATAGAGAATTCAAACAGAGTTTTGCAACGGATCGTTTTCCAGGGTTTGAGCATACATCATTTTTTTCCAAACATACACCCTCTTCATATTCTAAATCTTTCAGGAAGCAATCCTTATCTTCTGTGATGCATTCTGTCGGGTAGCCCGACGCTGCAACTATTTGGGAAAAAAATGCATTGATATATTCGTCAAAAATACCACCTTTCCGACTCTCCTTATCATATTGAGTTATTTCATATTGCCAAATTTCATATACAGCTGTTATAGTATATCCTAATTTAACAGCCACTTTTATCTCTTCTGACACCCATGTTCCTCTTGGTATACGCTCCTCAGGATTTGTGTGTGGACAGTCATGCTGTATTAATTGCTCACAACATGTCCGACATAGAGGAAATATTAATTTACCATGCATTTTGACAGGGAGTAGAGGGTCATACAGGTTTTGTGACGGTAGTACGTCACAAACAAGCAAACCGTTCACTTTCGAAATATCTTTATGACAACCTATCAAACTTTCACACTCTTCTTTTCCAACATATATTTTAGGATGACCAATCGGATATTTACCGTATTTACATATAAATGGGTAAAGTGAGCAGACATCAACATATCTTATTTTCTCTTCAAACAAGCAATTAAATGCTTTTACTGTATTCCCTGTACGGCCACCGAAAAACACATCTCTTGGGTCTAGTGGTTTACGTCTCATTAGCGCTATATTTTCCCGAACAAATAGTCGAAGCTCCTCGTTTTGAGGTATTTCATCATTAAACTGACACTCCCATTTTTCAATCAGATGATAATTTGCTGTCTTCAATCTATCACTAATCGCTAACGTTCTCTGGTATCTGGCATCCATCGATTCACCATTTGTTAAACACAAATCTCTGTTTATTCGGTAGCATCTAGGGCAACCATGCCAAAAACAGCCATGAAATTATAGAACGATTCCTCGATGTGCCTCGTTAGGTTGTGGCGTACTGTAACCGTCAACTAAAATATTTTCTGCCAGTCTTTTTTCAAAACCACGTCCTGCATACTCTAACTCGCGATGAAGAACCTTCTGCTCCATCCAAGAGAGCCAGCTTAAAGCGATTTCGGATTGATTATTTGTGAATCTGTAACCTCGTGGAGGTATAATACCTATTTGATTTTTTTTCAAAAATTTTTTTCTAAAAATTCTCATACATGATGAGGCTATAGTAGCACATTCGGCAAACGGATCTACTCCAAATTGCATAAACGCTTTCCGAAATGCTAAACATGAGAGTCTCAAAATCGTGACATCTTGTCTGCAGTACTTCAAAAATTCTGTTTAAAAATTAAAAATGTATCCTTCTTGCACTTGCTTATCATACCATTTTATGAAACTTTCTCGTTCCCGCACACTCATTGTATTTGATGAATAGTGTTCAATAGATGGTAGACGGTCTTCATAATCCTGGTTTTTTGGCGTGTTAAACGTATGTGGAAAAATACCCTTTTCTATGTCGGGTAGCCCATATGCTTTAGGTAGACTATTCAAAGGCCTGTGGAAATAATTTAAAGTGTCAATAAAAGTTGTCTGTAAAACAGCCATCAAAATGATTTTGGATCCATTCATGATTAATGTCGGTATATTACGACCTTCAACACATTTTTCGACAATGTATTTCAATATAAATTGGGCAGCAAACCTTTGTGAATTGTGTGCAATACATATAACCTGTTTAAAATTTTGTCTTGGTGCTAGTGCGAGGTCAACAAGTTGTTTCAACGGATCATTATAAATACATGTTCACGAATGCCACACATCTCACAATTAATAGAAATATCTTCAATTTCGATACAGTGCGTGCATACTTGTTGCACAACGCACAGGTTCGGCGCATGCACTTTTTTCTCCTCATCACCTCGAACTGACAAAGATTGCTGAGTTTCAAAATCGTAAAACAAAAATAATATGCGTTGTGTGTATTGTTGTTGCTTGATAGGTTGCATAAAACACTGATGTCTAATAGGTATATCTTCTTTAGATGTACAGCAGAAAGATGTATTACATTCGTGTGGTTTTTTTCTGTTTATTCTAATTAATTTAAAACAAGTTTGACATATTTTTATTTTACTACAGACATTGCTGTTTTTATTATATGAACCAATTCTAAGATGATTTTCTAGACAGGTATCACCAAAAAATAATCTTAAACATATGTTGCATTTTTTTAAATTTACAGTTTTACTATACATTGGTGAAGACATACACTTATAACACTTGTTGGAATATCGATGTTCTTCACCTCGACAATAACTTTTATTGCACGATATACAAAATCCTTTACTACCACAGGCTCCAACAAGGTTCAGTATTGGTTGAAAATGATTGGATTGTTCATAGTACATTATTCTTTGTATATATACAACATTTCCATTAATCTGGTCAACTGTAGCTACACCGTCATAAATAGATGGACTTCCTCGCGCAAATGTTGGAACTTGTCAATTTCGGCAATACCCGCGCAACCCTCAGCAGGTATTTGAACATGTGCTGCTTGTATAAGTTGTATGGCAGCATTCTTTTGACCAGGTCTCCTACTGTCTCGTACGGAATTCCAATAATTATGAAGTTCACCTGTACGTGTTTGCCCTCTGACGGCGTAGGCATAGGTTACAGCTAAACTTCGTGGTAGGCAAAGATTGTCATCGTTTGAAATATTTAAAATGGATTTTTTGTGCAACGAATCTTCAGTTAACTTCACTCTCCCCTGTCCAACTACGCCTTTAAAAACCGCACAATTAATCGATAAGTTCTCACTCGATTCGATTTCACCCGCGCTTTGCACAGCACCACGTAACAACTCCCACAGATCTTCAACG
This sequence comes from Philotrypesis tridentata, assembly GCA_018906965.1. Classification (NCBI taxonomy): domain Eukaryota; kingdom Metazoa; phylum Arthropoda; class Insecta; order Hymenoptera; family Pteromalidae; genus Philotrypesis; species Philotrypesis tridentata. The sequence goes on from JACCIB010000124.1 coordinate 117,983, forward strand.
TGAAAATCTCGGATAAGCCTGAACGACATCCATACAGGTCCGTGATTAAAATGCTCGGAATTAATTATTACACCAACGAAGTCGGTAGCTGTACCTTCTCCGAAATTTGTCGATGAAGGTCGCGCACACATTCTTCCAACCAAATGTACCAGTCCACATCGGCAGGGGCATTTGCTATATTCCCTCGAATCTCTCTTCCATTGTATCCAAATCTTCGATACAAACGTTCAATCTCACTTTGAATAATAAGTATATATGTATGTATATATATATAGAGAGAGAGAGCGATTTTTTCTGTCACTCTGTAACACTATATATATATATATATATATATATGTGTGTGTGTGTGTGTGTGTGTGTGTGTGTGTGTATGTATATGACAGAGACAGAAAAAATATATATACATTATATATTGTGACGGTGTCTGAGCACGTCTAAGCTAGTCGGCACTAGTAGCGTTTCGCAGTGCGACGCTGGCTCCGTGGTTATAGCGCGTGCCTGGAGATCTCGAGGTCGTGGGTTCAAGTCCCCACGTCGCTTAACTTTTGTGCGATTGTCAACGAGTACGGCTCACCCCGTTACAATATATATATATATATATGTGTGTGTGTGTGCCTATATATATAGAGAAAGAGAGAGAGACACACACAGAGAGAAAAAGAGAGACAGAAAAATTGCACTTAGGCTTAAGGATAGATGCGAGAGGAAAATAATGCAGTGCAATGGTTTTTCACTGCTACTAAGCGCGGAGTATTAGGTCATCAGTGTAGATTATATTCGCGACACGGTCACTACATTTTATTAAAGTAACGTGCAATTATTTTTTCTGTTAAAATGGAGTGGAATATCAACGACATTTTGAATAAAAGCGTATTTGTAGAGGAGGAGGATAGTGTTGGAACTCTTTGCACCATAGGGGATGTCCTAAAAAGCATTGAAGAAAACTCCATAAATTTTAAGGGTGACTATCAGGAAGAGATACTGCGGAAAAAATGTCAAGAAGAAGAAGACGGGAAAGAGGAAGAAAAATCTTTAAAATTATATAAAAACATATTATCGAAACATAAAGTAAAAAAAAATTTTTTAAAACCGCCTAAAAAAATGAAATTCAAAAACCGTGTTTAGTGCCGTATAAAAAAATATCTTTAAAACCAAAAAGGAATAAAGATAGGTGTGGCGGTTGCGATGTTCCTTTTTATAAAACGGAACGCTATAAAAAATGGGTGCTCTGCCATTGGCGCCATAATTGGCAGTGTCCAGATTGTTTATTTAAGGATAAATGCCTGTGCCCGTACATTTAAATGACAATATTTTTAAAATTAATTAGTTTAGCATATTTGACTTTATATTTTTAAGTGCATGATTTTTAAGTGCGGTTTCAATTATTTTTCAACACTGTGTACGACAATAGATACATGGTGTGAGTCGCCAAGTCGTGAGTACAACGAGTGAAATCAACATATGCTTAAAATGCATATTATGCGCTTTGTCCGGCTGTAGATACATTTTATTCGCCAGTCGTGATTTAAACCGCGGAATGTTCGCTACAGTTTTTTACATCTTCATTATGGAGTTCTTGAATCCCGAGCTGGAAAACTGGGACAATGAGCCGGAACATCTAATTAATTTCCAAGCTGGTGTTGAATTTTTCGTTTTTGAGGACGACGTAGAAGAACTCCTGAGACGAGAGCAGGAGGAGTTGGCACAGGACTCAGGATATTCGTCACTCGAAGAGGATTAATGGCAAGCTTGTCAAATTAATATTTTTTCAAAAAAAATAGTGTTAAAAACTAATTTTAAAAAATCGTGCGCTCGCAGTTATAACTTTTTAAAAACTAGTTTTAAAATTTAACATCTTTAATTTAAAATTTATTCATCGCATCACACCTACAAAAAGGTATAAACATAATTTTCATATATCAAGGTAAAAATTACATACGAAACATTTCTCATTAATTGTCTTCAAGTTCTTTATCCAGAGAATAACATTTCGCAACATATGTAGCAAAATGTTATTTTAAACGTATACACGCCGGCGTACGGCCAGCTGAGGTGCTGGTTCAGCATCACGAGTGAGTGTATCACCTCGACATCTCCGCTACCTCGCCACCATCGTCGCGTCTCCTCCCGAAGTTGCGTGAGGCTCCCCTCCCCTCAATGTGCTCTCTCTCTTTCGTGCAAAATTGCAACGACGAGATACTCGTCGATGAATGTTTTGCTTTGTTTAAAGTTAAACTTATAGACAAAACATTTCTCGGCGAGTGTCTACCGTTGTTACAATTTGAAACATCAATATGAAGGTTAATGAGTCCCTCGCTATGACGCATCCAACCGGGCCTCCCGAGTGGGGGGTTTGTTTGGGTGCGCCAAAGTGAGGGGATAACTACTCACGACTTATTATACATTTACATTAACATTTTACTTATAACCGCCAAATACTACTTTTAACGAAAATGGCCAAAGTAACAAGAATAAAATAAACGGGTGTCCGTGACACGGGAATAAGCTGAATATATCTGCTAAGCAATCAAGAATTTTCGAATGTATATCGAAGTTACCGCGAACGCAGAGGGAATATCCGCCGATACCGACTTTATTATAATTAGGGCCATCTGCGAATACGCAGAGTCGTGAATATCGAATCCGTGAATAATGGGGTTATACTGTAGTTTAAGTACTATGACAAGTGCAAATAAATATGATCTTGGCTAAAGATACATGGACAAAAGGACACAAAAGTCAGGATCATGTTTGTTTATATTAGCCATGGTGCCAATAAACTATTTAAAGAAATCAAATCTTTCGCAAGCTTGTAATTCTCTTTCTATACTTCACAGTTATCATAATTTAAGTGTCTTCTAGTCCGGGAGTCCTGGTACCATATAGGAACATATTTGGAAGTTCGTGCCACTCGCAATTTTATTAGTAGGTGTTAGTGTACTGATGATGACCTTAAATTCTCTACCTCGAAGCTGCCGCGGAACATTGTCATTATTGCAGAATAAAGTTCAAAAATGCATTTGTTTTTTTGTAGTTTTCTTATTATTAACTTTACGTGAAAAAGTTGAGTATAAAAATTGTTCACAATTGAATTTCCTACAAGGTACATGTATTCCCGAGTGCAAAATCAACTTTTTTCATTGCTAAATTGTTTAAATAAAAAAAAAGTGCTGCAGTGGTGTGTACCGACAGAGAGTGTGTGGCACGCACACACGGCAGATGTGAATAACATATATACATGCTGAATATAGCGTTCATATGCGTGAAAGTTGCTTCGCGGGATGAAGTAGTTCCGAGATCAATATTTCCACCATATCTACCAATACACAAATCAGTTGATTTGTGCACTGGAAATGGAAGAGTGAGGCACGGATGTAAGAAAATAATTATGAAAGAATATAGCGTCGCTTCCAACGAAGACTAACTACTGTTCAGAAAGGTCAATTTTCAATGTTCAGAGTGTTATAAGAAATTGAAGCTACTGCAACGTATGGTAAATTTTGCATGTTGATGAAAGTACAAATTTATCTAAGTTTCGATAAGTTTATATTATTCGCGGACGTTCAATGGTTAGAGTATTACAATAAATTGAAGCTACTGCGACGTATGGTAAATTTTGCATGTCGATGAAAGTACAAATTTATCTAAGTTTCGATAAGTTTATATTATTCACAGACATTAATGTAGCATTGAATTTAGGCGTATATTGAAGTTGCTAATCTTTATTGGAAGGGACGACATGGTTTTACAATATTTTTTACGCATTAAATAAAGCCGCGTTTGTTTACGCATAACGTTATATTCAAAAACGAGCTTTGCGAACGACGCCATGCACATGATTAACTTTGCTCTAACATTTGCGCCAATTACTCACCGATACCAAACTGATTGTTGATGCATCGTTTGGATCCGTGATAAATTCACTGTGCCCCACACCCCAACAAAAACACATAAACATCAGAAAGAAAAGCAGCAAACACCTTACAGCTTCTTAGTTATGATCTGTATCTATATATATCTGTATATATAGTTAATAGTTAATATATAGATAATATAAGTACACTCGCAAAGTATACATATATATTATACATAATATATAGAGGCAAAGGGAGTGGACACACACACACGCGCACACACACACATACGCATACCCGCATGCTTGCACACACATACACACTCATAGGGAAAGCCCGAAACGCTGTATAAGCTGCAACACGTAGTACACTGCGTTAAGGGCCTGAGAGTGGGGGGCGAGAAGCTCCCCACCTACGCACACAGTATACAAGAAGCTATGATCTCGCTGTAAGTCAGCTGCGGAGAGACTATCCATAGGGGGGGACTGCGCGCCCCTCAAACTCTGCCCAAATTCTGTGATACCTTCCCCTCCTCTGCTTTCCAAATTTTCACGCAAACCCCCCATACCAACTCAAGCGCTAGAACGTCCGTAAAGATGTTATTCACATCAAAAAAAAGTTTTTTCTTCATGTTGCCGTAGCTTATGCAAAAATAATTATTTTTGCATAAGCTACATACTATATAAAAAGTTCATACTATATAAAAATGCTTGCCTGATCTCGCTAAGCTAAAATGGCGGCTTATTGCAAAATTGTTATTCTATTATTTCAAATGCATCTCTATTTGTCGCATATAATAATAAATCGATGCGACCACCTGCAATCGCTAGCTTATGGCATACTTAATAAACGCTAAAAAGAACTTTTCTTCGAATTAATATTTAACAATATTTTTAGCAATAAATGTCCATTTCTGGGTTTGTATCTCGGCTAATTTTAGAGTTAGAGAAACGCGGTAAAATCCATTGTAAAGTGTGTAAAAAACCATGAATTTTCATATAAAAAATATTAAGATCGGACAAATATCAGCCGAGATAACAATTTTTTTTTAATCGCCGATTACGCTGCAACTACTTAATATTTTTAGATCAAATTTATCACAGTGCTTGTTGAAGAAATACTCTAGAAGATTATGTCTGTCCGAACAGCTATAGATGCCTTGGTTCGGCTGAAACGACTTGTGAAAAAGGCAAAATCAGCGCGCAAGGCCGCGCGGCTCGTCCGGTCGGGCGGCGCAGCGGTGGGGGGAGCGCCACTGCGGCGGCTGACAGGATTTCGTGAACCTTAATTGTAAATTTATTTTTTCGGCAACTAAAGCAGCTATTGCAATACTTTTTTTTCATTTAATATGTTTTTTTCTGAGCTTTTTTGCTCTGTTAATTAAATTATCATTCAATTAACAGAAATGCATAAAATTGTCATTTTTTGCACAAATTTTAATATTTTTTTACCAAGCGCATAATATACATAATTTTGAATCTAAAAATATTATTATCGTTACACCCGCATAACATATATATATATATATATATGTAAACTAACAACCGACTCTTTGTGTTTTGAATTTTGTGTAACTTTTGAAAGGTCTAGTATTATATAAAAATTATTATTTTGTTGTGCGTATCTTGGGAAGTGTACACCATTCCCTTTTAAAAGAGATACCCTTCCTCTAAAAAGTGACACCTTCCCTCATAAAAGTGACACCCTTTCTATTATATTACAAATATATAAACTCACTGCAAATCAATACGTGTCACCACCAATATTCAAAATATGTAATTTCAAATAAATAATATGATTCAAAATATGGCAATTAATGTAAAAAAAATTTGCTTTACTAATTTCCTCTACATTATTCCCTATATTTATATACGTAATTATAATATTTCAAAAGTTACACAAAAGTCGCCATACAAAACACAAAGAGCCGGTTGTTAGTTTACATATACACATATATGTTATGCGGGTGTAACGATAATAATATTTTTAGATTGAAAATTATGTATATTCTGCGCTTGTTAAAAAAATGACAATTTTAGGCATTTCTGTTAATTTAATGATAATTTAATTAACAGAGCAAAAAAGCTCAGAAAAAACACATTAAATGAAAAAAAAGTATTACAATAGCTGCTTTAGTTGCCGAGAAAATAAATTTACAATCAAAGTTCACGAAATCCTGTCCGCCGCCGCAGTGGCGCTCCCCAACCACCGCGCCGCCCGACCGGACGAGCCGCGCGGCCTTGCGCGCTGATTTTGCCTTTTTCACCAGTCATTTCAGCCGAATCAAGGCATCTATAGCTGTTCGGACAGACCTAATCCTCTAGAGTATTTCTTCAACAAGCACTGTGATAAATTTGATCTAAAAATATTAAGTAGTTTCGGCGTAATCGGCAATTGAAAAATATTGTTATCTCGGCTCATATTTGTCCGATCTTAATATTTTTTATATGAAAATTCATGGTTTTTTACATACTTTACGATGGATTTTACCGCGTTTCTCTAACTTTAAAACTGGCCGAGATACAAACCCAGAAATGGACATTTATTGCTAAGAATGTTATTAAATATTAAGTCGAAGAAAAGTTCTTTTCAGCATTTTTTAAGTATGTCATAAGCTAGCGATTGCAGGTGGTCGCATCGATTTATTGTTATATGCGACAAATAGAGATGCGTTTGAAATAATAGAATAACAATTTTGCAATAAGCCGCCATTTTATCTTAGCGAGATCGGGCAAGCATTTTTATATAGTATGAACTGTCAAGACCTATTGAGTGAAAGTTCGATCAAAAATAATTATTTTTGCATAAACTACGGCAACATGAAGCAAAAAACTTTTTTTTTATTTATACAATTTAGCGATGAAAAAAGTTAATTTTGCACTCGGGAATACATGTACCTTGTAGGAAATTCAATTGTGAACAATTTTTATACTCAACTTTTTCACGTAAAGTTAATAATAAAAAAACTACAAATGAAAAACCAAAAAAATGCATTTTTGAACTTTATTGTGCTGTAATGACAATGTTCCGGGGCAGCTGCGAGGTAGAGAATTTAAGGTCATCATAAGTACAATAGCACCTACCAGATCCAACAATAAAATTGCGAGTGGCACGAACTTCCACTCCCAATTCCAGAACTCTCGGACTATTCATTTTATTGCAAAACTGAATGATTAGAAACATAGTTCCTCCGGAATAGATTGGTCATCGCACGGACGGACGATATAACATAAAAACATTTAATAAATGAAATTTATTAAAAGGATTTGTTAAGTGTTTTTATTCTATTAAGGAATTTGATTGTGAATTCTAATAAGAACTGCATAAGTACTTACGTAATATTTTCCGTACTGAAATTAGAAACTATGGTATTGATGAAATTATCTCGCATTATAACAGCACGTATGGACTTCCAATCACTAGCATTTTCACCAAGCAAAAGGCAAATAGATTCTAATGCAACTTTTACAATAGCAGGAGGATTAGCCATGGAACGAACTTCAACTAAATGTTGCTTCTTTATAGATTTCACAGCTGAAAAAATATGGCCATTAAATATCTTGAAATAAAATACATCGTTTGACACGCGCTAATAAATATATATTTAGGCAATTCTACGTACACTAACATAAGGCAAATTTTTTTATTTTCAGCCAAATTCTTAATTCTATATCATTTAAATCAAATAAAAAGCAAAAAATCACATAATTAATTAATTAATTAAAAAGAGCGGTGTCGGCTGCGCGGTTAGCGTGTGCTAATCACGCAGATAAGGCTGTTTCAGGAGTTGTGGGTTAGATTCCTGCTAGGGAAGGATGTGTGCGAGCTTTTCTGCAAAGTCGCTACACAGAGGTACGGAGGGCACCGTAGAAGCAACATATCACTATTCTGGTGGATTTTTGAATATAGACAGAGCCTATATTCAAAAATCAATTTTGACTCGAGTAGAGCGATAGATTCATTTTATTCTATATACTGTACTTTCGAGTGATAGAGTCGCATACCATCTAAAGTTAAGGAGCACTCTTACACAGAGGTGGTACAGTGGTTTTCGTCGATAAAGATGATGGGTGGTGAATGGAGGCTATAGGTGGAGGTGCTAGCTGGTCCTTATTCAAAAACTCTACAGAAAATTTTGTTGTGAAGTATACAGAAAATTATGTAAATTGTAATTATGTAAATTATGTGAATTGTATAAGTATATAATATATAAGTATATATTACTTTTAATGTCATATATATGGATGCTTCTCTGTGAAATCGAGAGGTGGAAATTTATTTTCAAATCATATTAAATCTCTTCTAATTGATGAAATACATCTTCATGAATTTTTTTCATATTTTTTACATCGATTATCTCTGAATTACAGGGGGTCAAAGTTGGTAAAAAAATTTTTTCGCATTTTTTGCTGAATTTCAAATTTCCACAGCTTCTCAAGGAAGCATCTTTGAACGAAGGAACATTGAACACTTATTTCAAAAATTTTGTCTAGTTTAAAACAATACTTTAACAGTCATACATATGTGTTACAACTATGTTACAATACATTTATACCTTAATAATGTCAAAAATAAAAGTTTGCTCCTGACTACGACTACCAAAAAATTCCTGAAGATACCTTTTTTTAGTAAAAAAGTGCCTGCGAAACTCCTAGAACAAGATAGAGCTACTCTGATAAGCTAAAAATAAAAAAACACTTGTCAAAACCAAAAATTGGATTTCCTATCTGAAAGAATATATTTAAATAGTAAAAAAATTCTAAAATAAAAAGTATTCTTGAGATTTCTCTTAATTTCGCTTCGTTTCCAAACTAAAAATGGATGAATATGGAGAATTTTAATAGTAAATTTTAATAGTAAATTCGATATAGCTCACGCTCATTTTAGAAGTTTCAGAAACATTTTTATACTCGAAAAAGATATCTTCATGAATTATTTGGTAGTCGTAGTCCGGAGCAAACTTTCACTTTTGCTACTATTAAGGGATAAATGTATTATAACAGAGTTGTAATATATATATGGGTAGTTCTCTGACAAATCGAGCGGTCGATTTTTTGACCCTATCGAAAAAAATTTTTAAAATGTTCCTAAGAGACACATGAGTATCCCTGAATTTTTTCAGATTTTTTGCATCAAGTATCTTCGAGTTACAGAGGGTCAAAGTTGATGAAATCACGTTTTTTTGCTTTTTCTGGCTACTTTCATTAATTTGTAGATCCTCAGGGAAGCATTTTTCACTATAGAGATATATAACATTTTTTTCTGCAAATTTTCTAAACTATTCAAAAAAAATATTTTTAATGTCGTATATATATGTTTTAAGAAAGTTATAAGTCATTTAAGTCTTAAAATCAAGTTTTAGGAAAGTTCGATCATCCGGATCATAACCAAAAAATTCATGAAGATACCTTATTTCAATTCAAAGAAGTCTGCGAAAGACCCAGAATGTCAGAGACCTTGGTTTCTCTGTAAAAAATCATTATATCCATTCATATATGAAAAAAAATTAGTTTTATTGCTATATCGAAGCATTTCACTAACCTTATCATTTTTTTAATGACTGAAATTATTATAAAAAAATTTACGTAATTGATAAAATTGGTTAAATTCTTCTATATAGCAATAAAACTAAATTTTTTTCATATATGAACGGATATAATGATTTTTTACAGAGAAACCAAGGCCTCTGACATTCTGGGTCTTTCGCAGACTTTTTTGAATTGAAATAAGGTATCTTCATGAATTTTTTGGTTATGATCCGGATGATCGAACTTTCCTAAAACTTGATTTTAAGACTTAAATGACTTATAACTTTCTTAAAACATATATATACGACATCAAAAATATTTTTTTTGAATAGTTTAGAAAATTTGCAGAAAAAAATGTTATATATCTCTGTAGTGAAAAATGCTTCCCTGAGGATCTACAAATTAATGAAAGTAGCCAGAAAAAGCAAAAAAACGTGATTTCATCAACTTTGACCCTCTGTAACTCGAAGATACTTGATGCAAAAAATCTGAAAAAATGCAGGGATACTCATGTGTCTCTTAGGAACATTTTAAAAATTTTTTTCGATAGGGTCAAAAAATCGACCGCTCGATTTGTCAGAAAACCACTCATATATATATATATATATATATATATATATATATATATATATATATTCACACAAACACACACACACACACACACACGCACGCACGCACGCATATGTACTCACATGTACTCACATGTGTACTCGCTTTTTTGACTCCCTCGAGAAATATTTTTAAAATGCTGCTTAGAATCATATGAGTGCCCCTGAATTTTTTTATATTTTGTTTTTGGCAGGTCTCTTCAAGTTACAAATGGTCGAAGTTGGCATTTTAAGCCTATGTTCATTAATTTGTAGCTCTTTACGGAAGCTCTTTTCAACAAAAATATCTATAACATTTTTGTTAGAAAACTTGCCCAGTTTTTTAAAACCTTCAATATTGTATATACATGTTATAAGTCTCTCACAGACATTTTAATCTTTAAAATCAATGAAACTTTCTAACCTCAAAAAATCAATTAAGTCACTCAAATTTAAAAAAATAGCATATACGCCTTAGAAAAAAATACATTTAAATTACCAAAAAAATTCTAAAAATAGAGGTATTTTCAATATTTTTTATAATTTTTCTTCGTTTCCGACATTTCTGAATTACAAAAAATACCAAATATAATAATAAATTTCATATTAAAATTAGGCATTTTCTTTGATGTTTCACTTGGAAACAACAAAATTATGAAATATGTCAAGAATACTTTTATTTAAAAAATTTTGTTTTATAATTGAAATCTATTCTAAGGCATATATGCTTTTATATAATTTAAATGTATTTTTTTCTAAGGCGTGAGTAGATAAGCAAGGCGGGTTCTGCACTCCCCCCCCCCCCACTACTCACCCCAGCGACTCACCTGTACAGGTGAGAATCGGTAAGGTAGATTTCTATTAAATTTACCCTAGCTTTTCAGCTCTCTTAGCTTTTCAGCCCTCCCCACGGCTCTTAGTTACGATCACCGGTACTGGTGAGAACAGGTAAAAAGCTGATTTTTATACAGCGAGCGATACTTCGCTCGTGTATATCGCAGGGAGGAGGCGATGGAAAAAGACCTTCCTTTAGTAGTCTGCTCCGGGCAGCATATTATTATATATTATTATATTATTATAACTATTATTACATACTAAAAAAATGTTATAAAATAAATTTCTATGTCTCAAGTTGGAAAATAAATCAAGCTTAAAAATTTTGAATGAATATTTATGTAGTTTACAGCTTTTAGTTTTAAATCTTTACTAAATTAAAAAATGGAATTCCAATTATTATTATTTGAGGCCATCGTTCTCACAGTTTAATATAATGTTTTGAGTAGTACCCACTATAGGATAATAGGACGATAAATTAACTATATTAAAAATTTTATGATATTGTTAATTACACTGACATTTAGTAGTTCATCGATTATCTATGATAGGACAGGACGGCAAGTTTTTCCGATAAAAAAAATTCCGTTCTACATGATAGAATTTGTTCTTGTTTTTTTAAATGTATGTAAATCAACAGAGTTTAAATCTCATATATAATTTTACGTATATAATCGTCCTACACATAGATTTTCAATGAAATAAGGATAACAACACATTTACTGAATTATTAAGTAGAGTAGATTGTACATCCGCTCGTTGCTTCCACAAATAAAAGAAAAAGTTTCCATGATGCGAAACAATCTTGTTAATTACATAATAATTTTAGACAAACATGATATTACCACGTATTATGGGCAGATTTGTAATTCAAAATTTAATTATTTAATATACAATTTTTGCTAGCTTAAAAACATTTGTCTTGTACTCTCTCGCTTGCTGTCTCTATCTTTTTCTCTCTGTCTATCTCTCTATCTCATATTTTTTAAATTAAAAATGAATTTCTTGCAAGCTTTAAAACATTTCTCTCTGTCTCTCTCCCTCCCTCCCTCCCACCCTCTCTCTCTCTCTCTCTTTCTCTCTCTCTCCCTCCCTGCCTCTCTCTCTTTCTCTCTCTCTCCCTTCCACTAGCTTAGTCCAAGTAAAACTATATTACAAATTTTGCATAAACGGCTTTATAAAAAATAAACTTATACATTTCGCATGGAAATTTATTTTGTTGCTTAAACAAGTGGGCAATGTTACTATATGAATTGTATAAGTTCGTTTTTTATAAAGCAGTTTATATAAAATTTGTTATATGGTTTTTCACTTGGGTGACTTACGTTGGATAAGTATTGGAGTACTTCAGAATGTACATAGTATCCAAATTGAACCGTATGCAACTGATTCCTATAGATGTGTCCATAAGACTGATGTCAGTATTTTTAAAAAGTTTTTAAAGTAATATTTGGAGGTTGTAAAACGAATTTAGTTATCTCATTTACTTAGCATGTAACTTTATCGACCTTATTTTTAAAGTTTTAATAGTAAGCAGTTCAACTTGAAACTACTTATTCCCTACAACTATATTTAAATTTTTGTAGCTCAGCGTCTCGAAGTTGCTGCTCCTGTAGAGTTGCTTCCTGCATGGCCGCTTGCCCGTTATTCGCTGCTTCATCCAACAGAGCTTACAGCTTCGAGACGCTTAAACGGAATGTTCGCTCATTTAACACACCGAATCCACGATACCGAGCCACTTTCTGTTGTCTAGATTTAATTGTCAATTGTTTTTTCCGTGTACTGCGAAATCACTCACTTTACCGAATTGCCACCGAACAAGCGCCCAATTGTGGGGTTCGGAGCAGGAATCGGTAAATGAAATAAATAACACAAGGTAAAATAGTATATATTGTAGCTGAGTAAAACTTGAATTATACTCAATATCGCACTCTGTACATACGCTGGGGGTAGCTGACTGACTATCTGCGAGAAACGCAACATCCCCTACACTTTCTCTTCATTCTGTCTATCTCACTCTTTCGTCGCTCTCTCACTCTCGCTTATGGATTGGACCTGGAGGGTCCAACCGTTTTCCGATTTTATTCATGCGCTCTGGTCTTGCGGAATCGAATCGACCGCTCCTCGCTGAAACTGTTGAAGAAACCCTTCCCCACTCACTCTTAGGGTCTTCTAACACTCAGTCGCGTATACACAGAAACATGCTCTCAGCCAAAGGTCCTCTCAAGTACACGTACATACAAAACAGGCATACGATACACTCATCGCACATATATATCTGGCCTCGCCGCGTCCACATAAGTACGGATACATAAATCTTAGTGTCTGCATAAATCCCGGTTCATGTATTAAAAATTCTAGATATGTAAGCATATGTACGGAATTATTTAACATAACCAATCCTACCTATTACTAGAATTTTCGAGAGTTTTGTTTTCAAGATTTGAAGATACTAGTTCAAAGGGTAAACAAATGGTTTCTCCATATATCATTTCAGCAGATAGAGTCTTGATGTCTTCTTTGAAAGCAGACCGAATACCAAGAAGAACTAGGGGTAAAGAAATGCAGTTTTTTCATTTAGAAAAAGCTTCTTCAAGTTCAGGTGTCCAATTTATTGGCTGACAACCTGTTGATAGTAGATTACTGATTGCATCGTACAAAGGAGCTTCAAACTCAGAAGCATGAGGTATAAATCTGCGGTAAAAATTCAATATACCCAGAAATCGGCGAAGACCTTGTGCTGATTTTGGTAGAGGGTAGTCAATGATCGCTAGAAATCGCTCTTCTGGAGCATGAATACCTTCAGCAGAAGTCGTACAACCTATAAAAGGAACTTCAGAAACTCCAAAGATGCAATTTTGTGAATTGATGACCAAACCGTATTTGGAAAGAGGTTCAAATTAATTTTGCTCCCGCTTGCCGCGCACAAATCGAAATCGACAGAAGAACGGCGATCTCGGAGTAAGCAACGAGGAAAACAACATAAATCAGAACCAGTATTGACGAGAAAGCGGTGGTTAGATGTATTATCAATAATGACGAGACGGCTTCCAGAAAAAGAACAGGCAACTGCCGTCCTTATGAACTGCTTTGATCGTTTTCCGAAAAGTTGCAAGGTTTGATAAACTTTTGCGCGTTTTGTTGATCTTTTTATGATACTAACAGATTTTGTCAGGTTGTTAGTTAGAATTCGTGATCTAAAATTGCGATTAGAACTGCATGAACGAAAACCAGGTTGTGAATGATGGGCTGTATATTCGGCGACTTGCTTTTGTAAATCGGCAATCGTCTTTAATAAATTATTTCCATTACCTCTATTATTAAATGCAGCATTGACTGAGAAATTCGGAGGGCATGGTGAAACCTCAATAATTTTGTCAGCGTGCTCTGCAAGCTTATTAAGAGTTAACTCAGGTTGCGATGCAAGAATAACCTGAACGTTAGATGGAAGATTTTGAAGCCAAAGTTGACGAAGGAGGTTATCCTGAACCACAGTTGCGCCAGCGAAAGATTGAAGGTAACGAAGAAATTGCGACAGTTTGCGTTCGCCGAGCTCTTCTGCACTGATGAGTTGATGGACGCATTGTTCCTCAGACGCAGACAAACGTTCAATTATATTTGTGCGTAAAAATGTGTATGGATTTAGTGCGTCTAATTGAGAAACGACATAGTGAAATTTTGTTGCCTCGCTCATAACATCGGAAAGTGCAAATTGCGAATCAGCTTGAATAAACCATAAGTTTTGTTTCTTTGACTAAAAAGGCGGCAATTTTACATCTACACGATGAACTGCAGAGCGATGATCTGCGGCGTTAGCGACAAAACCTTGAGCCTGCTGCTGCTGTTATTGTGGAGGTTGTAATTGTTGCTGATGATATTCAAATTGATGATTATGTTGTTGCTGCTGCTGTGCTTGCTGGCGTAATTCTTTGATCTGTCGTTCAAGCTCTTCATTTTCTCCGTTTACGTGAATTTATATCACGCTTACGACCAGCTCCAGCATCAAGACATTGTCAACCTAGCATATTTGTTTTCGAGGAATCATCGACGTGTAGTCACGCATTTTTGAAAAAAGGATCCATTCTCAAGACACTCTCTCTCTCTCTCTCTCAATTATAATACGATGGACTTTATGAAATCATCGATCGAGACGACAAGACAATTACACTCAAAATTTCCAATAAACCTACAAAAGTTTCCATCGACCACGTAAAACTTGCATTTATTTTACAAGACCATGTTCCTGATTCTACATCTATTTCTGTTTCTGTAATGTAAGTTCTATATTCGGTAACTGATAATGTACCTGCAGAACCCATACCTGTTCCTGAACAATTCCGCGCGATCCAGCAGAAAAATCAAGTTTCAAGATCATTTTTATGTCCACAAAAAAGCTAGGGCGCTGGACCTATTAGGCCCCAGTTCCATAATATCTCTTATCAAAATTATGTGCAGGTATTTATGCAGATATCTCTGCAGAATTCTCTGCAGGATTCTGCAGAGCAATCGGCAGGGTTCTCTGTAGGAGGTCGAAATTCTCTGCAGAACCAATTACAATGAAGAAATCTCTGCAGTAAGCTGTTCAGTAAGCTGTACAGAGAATTTTACATAAATTACTGAAGAAACATTTACATTATTCCTCTGCAGAGAATTTGGACTTCCTGTAGGGAACCCTGCAGATTGTTCTGCAGAGATCTCTGCATAAATATCTGCACATTATTTTGATAAGGGATACTATTAAAGCCTTTCTACTTTTACTATGGAAAACACAATTGTATTAATCATCCATTAACTTTAGTAAGCGTTATTAACTTACCATTTTGTGCATCGATAACAGCAGGTTCTACTTGAGCAAGATCCGCCATTACATCATCACGCTTTTGATTAATAGCGATAGTTTGAATTGCTAGTTGATGCTGTATTTCCTGACTTTGAACCTTTTTTTTTTCAGCCTCTTGCTGATCTTTAACCATTTGCCTCAGTTTTGCATTAGCTGCATCATTTTTGGCCTGAAGTTCCTATAAGTATAATAAAGAACTCTTTAAATGATTGAGTTTTATAAAAAACTAGCCATGAACGAGTCATATGCTATCAAGACATTAAAAAATTTTTATTTGAAACTTAATAATTATAAACCTTGACTCTAAAAAAAATTTTTCTATAGAAATGCTTTTGTGTATTGCATAATTTATATTTTTGTTTCTTATTTTATCTACTCATTTTTTTACTTAATTCATTATAATATTGATCACATGTGGTCTTATTTCCTTCAAATTTCAGTGTAGTCCGGATGTTAGAGCATTCAATAGTACGATATAAGAAGCATTCTTCCGATGGCACTCTTAATAGAGCGGAGGATACGTGCCACCTTAAAACTAGCTATAAGAATGTTATATCAAATTTAAAGTCTAGTCCTCGTGGGGGAAAATGATTATTTTAGTTTTTATGTAATTTTACTGATAGAGTACGAAGGCCGGGTGAAGGTCGGGCAGTGTGCGGCTAGCAGCGTGTGGGAGGAGGCGGCACACCGCTTCGTGCTTTCTTCTATAGCCAACAGTAGTATAGTGGTACCATGGAGAATGTAAACAAATATGACCTTGACCTCCATGACCTCTCGCCCCATGTCACTTTAGTCAAGAGCATATTTATTCACACTCTCCATGGTACCAAAACTACTTGGGGAGACCCCTCTCCCTATTTTTCACCATAGTGCAGCGAGATACTTTGAAGAGTCCGAGAAGACTCCGAACGAGAAGATACTTTGGTAAGATCATTCTTTTTCTCCATAGTGTAGGTAATATATAAAAGTTCTTTGAATAAGTTAGCATGCTTAGAACTAGACTATATCTAGAGTGAACATGGAGGATGTTGAGGTGAGGTAGTAGGAGTCAGTATTTGGGTAAATGAGAAGAGAAAATATGGTGATAAATAATATTTATTCAATGAATACTTATAAATCTAGATACAAATTATGAGTTAGATAATATAGTACTATTTAAATATACGACTAAATTATACATATGCAAATTAACAAATTCGTAAATAATTAAGTAAATATCTTCGAAACTTAAAACTATATTGGCTTCTTTTAATATTTTGTTTATTTGATCGACAAGTGCGCCGTCAAAGTCACGGATGGCACATTCTATGTTATACGCCGTAAAATAAGTGTATTGAGAATTTTGGCTATTTTGTAGCTTTTCCTTACAATAACTTCCGACTTCGCTCACAACAATCGCAATAGCATCTTTCACACTTAACAAATACTTAATTCTTTTATCGATAATTTTGGATAGAGCCTTCAGCCGATCAAAAGTGACTCTCTTAAATACCAATGATGGCTTACGTGGTCTTTTCGCCCTGGGGCCTTCAGATCCGTGTGTCTCCACCGCAGTCTCTTCAATCAATTCGAAGGCTCGATCGGAATAGCTGATCATGAACCTTATTATAAATCCGTCGATGATGATTTTTTGATCAAGCATATCTTCGTCACTGTATGCATGAAAGAATCGGTCGATCTCGTCAAATTGCTCCTGGAACACTGTCCATGTAGCCAGCGAGAAGGAGAATCCTTGAAAGTCTTGATTGCTGAGGCGAACAACAAGATTAAAGTCGCCAGAACCGACTGCCGTATTTTCTAGGCCCACGTGAACAAGTTTGCCGTAGGAATTATTCAGCCCATAAAAAATGGGTAGAATTTGATGACAGCAATACTTGCTCTTCTGACTCTCCTCCACCACCACCACCGCCTGACTCAAACTCTCCAACTGTCTCTGTTGGAGTGGTGGAAAATTAGTGAGGTTGTTTTTAATAATAAGTAACTTTATTACAATGTGTGATGTGTCGTCGGACACGACAATATTCAACAGTCTCTTCTGACCAGCCATTTTTTCTCGAACATTCACACGTTGCGGTTAAGAAGAGAACTGTATGCCGTCCGCTGGAGGCTCTGAGACTTATATTCGAAAACCAGGTGGGTTCGATGGGGGGTAGAACCAATGAGAATAAAGATCGCAGATAGTAGGGGTCCAATAGAATCTCTGTCACCAGAATGGGGGCCCAATAGAAATTTACAGACTAATCTTTTATTAAAAGCCACGTAAGCAAATATATCCAGTAACATTCACGCTTCACATTACATTTTTTAATATTAGATTACAGCTTATCGACAAATTTTTCAACAACCTCATCATTTTTGCTGAGATCTGTTGAGAAATTCTTGAGAAATCGTCGAATACCCAAACCATTAAACATATAGTACAGAAACATGATACAATATTTTCCACAAGTATTGGATAAAGTGCTTTGCAGCTGAATATTACACCACCTTATCCGCTTGCAATTTCGCTTGATTCTACTCACGTGATCTGCAACTTGTGGCGCCACTCCAAAGCTATCGAAATACCAGCCTACGCCATTTTGTGTGACGTATATTGCCACCCAATGTCTGCCACGTCTCCGATGATGTTCGGTATTAAACACAAAGCCACAGGGTTTTACCCACATTACTGGAATTTGATCGGCCGGATAAACTCCGACCGCATGAGAGGTCATTTTTCGAAGCTGCTGGAGAATATCCAGAGAGTTCATTATTGCAGAGCTCGTAGGGTGGGGTGAAGGGTCGTTCTGAAGATTTGATTATATCGGGACCACCGACACTCGAAGTCAGCCAGTACTTCAATTTGTAGGCGTTGTTTAGCGCACAGCTATAGTGGAGAGAGCAGTGCTTAATGGCGTGTTGCATACAATACTTATCGCAGTACGGTAATCTGTGAAAAGGTGGACACTCTCCCTTCTCCTCCAAATCAATAATTTCCCGCGTAGTCAGCTTACTCAGCACCTTTGCTTTTTCAGCTCCTCGGACGTATATTTTACGTGCACTTCTGCAAACTTCGTGCAAACTTTTGTACAATTTCTTCAGTGTTACGTCACCCTCGTACCAATCTAGGCCGTGATGATGCAGTGTCAGCCAGTTATTTTGCCTTAAAATATCTTTTTTCAGAAATACTGTTTTACAAATCGGCGCGGTGATCCAATGAGTGGTAATCTCCTGATTCACACCCACAATACCCACTTCTTTTGGCACTATACGACCCTTGTTGTCCTTGAAAAACTGCAGATCGACCACTATGTCCATGATTTACTTTTGCGGCTGTCCGTTCAGTTTGAGAAGCACCGATCGACTGACTGCTCTCTCTCTACGCGAGTGGTGCTTTTATACGCATCTCCTGCTGCAGAAGCGCCATCTATCTTATCCACTGTAATCTACCAAAACTTGTCGAGACGAGTCAATCTCCACGAGATTGTCATACTCAGCATAAATTATGCAATTCACCACGACATCTAATGCGTCATCAAATCTCACGTCGATTCTCACGCTACCTCTTCGAATCAAATTCCAATGACTGTCGCAGTTAGCCGACAAGTCCGGTGTCAAATCAAAGGCAAACAGACAGTAGCCATTCGGGTACGCATCGCGCGATATTGAATTACCCATGTTTGCAAAATGCATACCAGTACCCGAGAAGAGTGTGTGATACGCATCCACATATGTATTCGTCTTTTTGAAGTCAGGCTGTAGCGGTTTCGAGGGCACTTGCACACCATCCACATATAGACCACAAAATTTATGTTATAGTTTTTGAAATTAAAAGGATTCAGTCCTGCATCATCATTGTAAGCCTGATTTTCAATAAAACCAATGACAATTCGTTTTGGTAATTGGCTTAGTATTATGTTATCGATCGATTGGCCATGTACACCGCTGTTCAGAGTCACGTTTTTCACCTCCACACGTGTTACCGGATACTTTGCTGTCGTCTTAGAGAGTTTATTCTCATGACACATCGCTATACTCGGGTTAATCTTGACACGTCGAACAAAGAGTGTTGCCTCCGTTATACGCGCAATGTACACGTCACTTTCCGCCATTAGACAGAAACTATCGCGAGAGCGAATAAGACGTACACGTACCTCTTCACCACTGAGCAATAATCTGTCCATATTGAAGACATCTACGTGTAGGTGACCCAGCAAATCGATTTTGCCATTTTTCATGACTCTTTGACGTTTAATGAATCCGTCATTAGCTGTACCAATGTCGTCCATATGGCCTGCTGTGTCATTGTACCACAAGACACTCGTCAAATGCGAGTTTTTTGCTGCGGGACCGTAATTTAGCAGTGTCTCGATGCACGATCTGTATGCGTAAGCATTATTTGGTGGTGATACAGGTTTCTGATTGAATAGTACGTCCACTTGGTTGAAGAGTGTATGCATGAAATTGTTTGTGGGTCCGACGGCTGGTGGCGCGGTCTCATCTTTATCCGGTGCAGTAGCCCGTATTATACTCACACGCAGACTCAGCATTGTGTATGCTAAATAAATGTATTCAGTATTCCCCGGAATAGTAAATTCTATTGGTGCTTGATCGGCAAGTGACGAGATTGGCTTGTACTGCACCCAATGAGAGTCTCAATAGCTGTTTGTGTTGGCGGCAACTCAAATAGCGACAGCTCCGACTTTAACGAGTCACAAGAGTCGGTGTGCAGAAAAGCCATGGCTCAGGAGAAAAATTAACCTCCAAAAATATCTGGCTCTTTAGACTTCTTCTTCTTCGTTTTCGTCTTCTTAGTTTTAATCTTCTTGGTAGCAGCAGCAGTAGTAGTAGTGCTTCGCTCAGCTCCGCGGTCGGTCTTTGACAAGGATTTTCGCGCTGTAGACGCATTTTTATAGCCAGAACCCCTACTCCTTTTTACACTTACCCCCCTCCTCTCCTTCTCCTCATCACTCTGCATCAGCATTTTATTCAATACCTGTTCAGCCTTGCGTTTGAGATTGCCACCACTCTCGGTAATGCGGCGATTAAGCGAGACTTTGAGAGGCAATTTCTCACCCACTACATCGTCCATGATCCTCGCAGTAGCGTGAGCTGCCTCCCGACCCACGCTCTTAGCGCCACGCTTAATTAGAGGTAAGGCACTACGATATAGTCCCTTCAAAAAGCAACCAATACCTGCGCCATTTTGCCAATATCTTCGATCAATTGTGACGTAATTATCCCCACTTTCACAACCGCCAACACCACAACCTATCTGATAGCCATTGTAGAGGAAGAAGAAATCGTCGTGGTGATGCGACATGATTTCAGTCGATACGCTTGAAGTGAAGTGGCACCGTCAGCGTCCCGTAATCGAATGGTAAATGTTGGCCTTGCTCGCCCCTTATATCAATCTCAATCGACTGAAACGACGAGAAGAGCAGAGGCAGATACATTGGTGAGTTAAAGTTCTGAATTTGCGTTCTACCGTAGGTATAGTCGTGCAAATGAAGAGGTATGGTGCGCAGTAGGCGCGAGTATACATCGCCCGTGACATAAGGCTGACAGATACTACTGTAAATCATGAGTAAGCTTGGTAAACCATTTATTAGATTAGCTGGTCTGTTGCCGGTAACAACGTTTTTCTTTTTGCCATCACACGATAATAATTCATTGCTTTCAAAGCCCAATATTTTAGATAACTTTTCTGATAAAGAAAATGCATGCACATAGTTGGCGCACTTGTCCTGACCACATGTGCATCTAACCTGAATATATCCACCACACTGAATTTCGAATACGAGATGATCTTTCACATTATCGAGATTATTGATCTCGTGCAAAAGAGTCTCGATGTCGTGATAAACACCGCACTTTATCTGGCTAAAGGTCTTTGTATTCTCAGTGCGTTGTAACTCGTTGTCCGTGTAGATTTGCCGTGTGGCCGTCTTCACACTCACTACGCCCTCCATCTGATCTCCCCGCGATATGTGCTAGAAGGTGAGGGGTATTTGGATTTCTGTGAGACCCGCACACCAATTGCCGTGGAGGGAAAAATTTTGAGGAAGTTGCGTGACAAAATGACTGGGCGAGTTATTTGGATAAATGTGTTTGCTGCTGTTGCTGGACAACACAATGTAGAATTCATCCCGTGTGATTGTTCATGCTGTTTTTGAATATTTACTTTTTCGGATAGCCAAGAATTGAATTTTTCGGGATAACCCTTCCAGCTGACCAGATATTCTTTTCTCGCACCCCTACCTCTACTCTCCAGCACCTTGTCTATTTCGAAAGCCTCGCTGGACAAGTCTTTGTGTACACGACTCAGCTGCTGCTCGTAGAAAAAGCCCTCAATTTCCTCGCCAGCCAGATCTTCGAGTGTGTAGACAGGTGATTGTCTCGCGTCGCTGACCCTCACAATTCTAAATAATCCAGTGTCCAGCCACCTTCGTATGCTTTCCGAAAGGCTGCCCGAGCACGACTGACTCGAACCAAGTCACCCACGCTGTATTTATGTTCATGATGACGTACTCGTTTCCCACGACCACCACCACCACCACCGCCGCCGTATCGTCGTGCCAAATTTTCACGTGCTCTAGCGGCATTGTACATAGTCACGCTAGATGGTGCTATTTTGATCGCACTATGCCACGAATTATTGTACGACTGTACAATATTGTCTAGTACATTGATATAGCGCCTCGTGCCAAGATGTGTAAAATAGCGCCACATACGCTCTTTCAGCGTTCTGATAAAACGTTCGGCAATGGCCGCCTTCACGTCGGGATCGCGCACAGCACGGTAAATAATTTCCCGTTTTTTCAGAAAATTTTGCACTTCACGGCCACTAAATTCTTTGCCCTTGTCCGTTTGAAAGTATTTGGGCGATCGGCCGGCGTTTCGCTTGATGATTCGCTCCAGACCCTCGGCCACACTCTTGGCCATTTTATCATGAAGCGGCTCTACCCATGCATACTTCGACAGGGCATCGATGACGACCAGCAGGTAGGCGTAATCGTCGTTGTAGGTCTTGAGAGCGCGAAAGTCAGCCAAATCAGCCTCCCACAGCTCGTAGGGGCTGAATAATCGATAAGAGCGACGAGGAAAGCGATATCGCACCCGTTTATGCAGCGTGTGTGCATCTTGACTCTCGAGCCATTTTCTCACCTCCTTCCTGGGGTATTTTTTCCTCACAGCCTGCACGATTCCAGCACCACCTGTGTATGCTGTTGGAGCTGGGAGACCATAGTACAATTCTTCGAGCTTAGACTCCATGACCGGGCTGTCGCCTAACGCCGAATGACTTCCTCTGCCTCTTGCGTGGACGTTTAAAGGTTTTTTTTTGATTCTACGATAAACCTTATCTAATGTGATTTTACCGACCATGCATAAAACAGTTAGTAGAGCGACACTTTTTTCCTCTCTGTTCGTGAAATATATTTAGCGGTACGTCGTTTATGTATTAAAAATATATTAAATACCTCTCAATTTCAATGAGTCTCTGGTCTCTTATCAAAGTCTCTCGTTGAGGATATCGGCTTACAGCTGGTCATGATACAATCTTAGCAAGGAAGTCGCTGGTTTACTGCTGATGAAGATAGTCTCTGGTCGAAGTTACTGCTGCTACTGCCGGATACTGTGTGATGGCTAACTGCTTTACTCCGCCCGCTTTTATAGTGCCAGCAGGCTACGAATCTTGGTCTGTAGAGGGGTGTTTTGCTGACGAGTCTGAGAACTCCGTTGAAACCTGAAGAAGTATAATGCTGACCACATTTCCTTAGAACTTGGTTGAAACTCGGTATAATGCTGACTAAATTTTCGACTGACTTAAAGTTAGTCGAAATTTCGTATAGTGCTGATCACGTTTTCTTGGATGAAACTGA
Source organism: Philotrypesis tridentata (assembly GCA_018906965.1). Lineage (NCBI taxonomy): Eukaryota > Metazoa > Arthropoda > Insecta > Hymenoptera > Pteromalidae > Philotrypesis > Philotrypesis tridentata. The sequence continues at coordinate 141,488 of JACCIB010000124.1, forward strand.
ATATAGTGCTGACCACACTTTTGAGAAGTCTGGAAGATTGAAATAGGTGACGCAGATGTCGCCCCCCCCTCCCAATCAGCTACATCAGCAAAAATTGAAACAAAGACTCTGTACTTTTCCATTATTTTATTGGTATATGATATCGTGTATAGCAAATACAGAATATATACCCAAGAATACAATCGATTTTTTATTTATAACAGTCGAAAAACGAGCGAGAATGGATTAATTGTACTAGGAGCATATGTAGCGCGAGAAAGTGGCAGCTCCAGATGAAATCTGAAGAAGGTGTGCTGACTAGGTTTTCTTAGATGAAACTTAATATAGTGCTGACCAAGTTTTCTCAGATGACACTGAAATCTGAAGAAGGTGCGCTGACTACATTTTCTTAGATGAAACTTAATATAGTGCTGACCAAGTTTTCTCAGATGACACTGAATATAGTGCTGACAACAACACTTTCGAGAAGTTTGAAAGTGTGAAATAGATGGCGCTGATGTCGTCCCGGCTAGCTTTTGCTACATCAGCAAAAATTGCCTATTTATTCGAATAAATGTTAAATAATCGTCAGTCTGCTGCTGTCGCTCGGTGAAGTAAGATCTTCTCTACTCTAAGAATCTATTTTTCATTATGTATTTATGTGAAAAATACATCGATCGATCGAATTATCGATATTAATTCGAAATTATCTGATCAATAGATTCGGAGATATAAATCGATCGATAGCCAATAATCAATGGATTGGCTCGGAAGTTGGGTCACTGGATAGCTCTTGTGTTGTGCTCCATAAAAGCCTTATCCCGCGAAATTATCTGATCAATAGTTTCGGAGGTATAAATCGATCGATAGCCAATAATCAGCCGATTGGTTCGGAAGTTAGATCACTGGATAGCTCTTGTGTTGTGCTCCATAAAAGCCTTATCCCGCAAAATTATCTGATCATTAGTTTCGGCGATATGAGCGATTGATTGATTTTCCAAGTCCGAATTTTGGGGTGGTGTCGAATTTCGTGTTCAGTAAGGATCCGCGGATGTTTGCCGATACATCCACCAATATTTCACTGATTTATTTATGCAAATCTATAATTAAAAGACACGTTAATGAATAGGCTAATATATTAATAAAGGAGGTGGCTAATTTATATTCTATGTCCACCATTTTAATGGACTTAGAAAAATCGCCATTACCTCGCTTGACCGACGGTCTCCTCATTCGTCTGAGATTAGGATTTCACTAGCCACTCAGGAGACTGAGGGTATGTAGAGTAGCCGTGATAAGTGACGCCTCGCTAGATTAGAGTACCAGCCCATCTTCACACCTTCTTCGCTCACGTATTATCTGGAGCCGCCACTTTCTCGTTCTACATATACTCCTGATATAATTAGCCCATTCTCGCTCGTTTTTCGACTATTACAAATAGAAAATCGATTTTATTATCGTGTATGTATTCTATATTTGGTATACACGATATCATACGCTAATAAAATAATGAAAAATCCATGTTTTCGTTGCATTACTGATTAATTAATTCTAATACATTTCTCGATGTTGAGAGAGAGAGATAGAGAGAGAGAGAGAGAGAGAGAGATTCGTATACCTTTTTATTTATGCTAGCACACGAAAATTCATGTTAGCACCGTGGCAATGGGTGAAAAATACCATTCCCACGAAAACGCTGATTTTCAGTACTCGGACGGATCTTGCTTTCATGCTCTCAGAGCTGCAGATTTCGCTGCATCTCTGATAAATCTGAGATGCTGTGAAAGTTAGGTGTCGCGATAAAAAAGCTACTTGCCGACTTTTGTCTTGTTCCCAGACAAAAGTGCAAAATTGCTTTTTTGATAATGCAGAAGTGTGAAGATGATGAATAGACCAGCTCTGCAAACAGCATCAGTCTGTGTCGAGTCCTCAAACGGTGCTAATCTCTTCACTCTCTTTCAAAAAACAAAAATGCGTGTATTGTCGGTGTTTGAAATTAATCAGCGGTTCGAGCAAAGAGAGCTGGACCGCGTATCCGCTCCACCATCACCACTACCACCTGGCGATTTTCTAATAAATGCGGACCCCGATCAGGAGGTCGCATTTATCATGGGCTATAGGGTGGTGAATGTGGCACCCATAATTAATTTTATCGTCACAGGATTGCCACCGCTAATACCGACGCCACCGCCGCTATTCAACGGCGAGTTTATCGGTGGTGACGAAATTAATCCAGCGTCACCGTCACCACCATCACCATTACCGCCACCATCGTCACCGTCACCGTCACCACCACCACCGTCACCATCACCACCACCACCGTCACCACCATCGCCACCAGCACCTGCTAACGAGCCCATGCTCGTTGAAGAGGAAGCCGAGGCGCGACGTCGGTTATTGGCTGATTTAGAAAGTGATAGCTCATCTGATGAAAGCGGCTATTCAACCATCTCATATAGCTCGGCAACAACGTTAGTTAACAATCAGGATGGTAATGTGCGTGATGACACGAGTGAGTCTGAAAGTGAACGAAGTGCTGCCTCCGGTGTGGACGCGTTGGCCGACGTCGAAAATGACGACGTCGCCATGGCCGACGATTACGAAACGCGCGAATTAGGCCTCCGTCGCCTAATCCATTTAAAAAAGCGGTATTACGACGGAGTAATACGCGTGGCCAAAATGCGCAAGGCGCTGGCCCTAAGACATCTTCGGGTTCGGCTTCAACGCGTCCACAATTATTATTACGCAAATTGACGCCAACAGAAATGCCGATGTACCGCGCCGCAACATCGATTTCTGCTGGGGGTGCACTAAAGTGTTTTATATGCAGCGAGCCCGGCGATGGAGTCGTTGCGACTCGTGCCACGAGTGGCTTTGCCCTAATTGCAATGAGGAGCTGACTCATTGTCAGGACTAGGCGCAAAAACAATAAATAAAAAAGTGTAAATAGTGTAGTTTATAAGTTTAATTAAAAACAACAAAACTAGAGGAAGAGAGAGAGAGAGAGAGAGAGAGAGAGAGAGAGAGAGAGAGAGAGACGGTGCAAACACAAAAGTATGTAAGTTTTTATTTATTTATATTATATTCGTCTGATATACACACTTAGTAGTAGACTTGTCATCTCTGATGCTCGGATTTCTCTCCTAAGTGTGCACTGATAAGAAGAAGTCGCCGCGCCAGGCGCTAATCAAAAAGAAGCACATCAGACCGTGCTGAGCGAAGGGCTCTCCAAAGTGTCTCGCTATATTAAAAAATAGAAGGAGGGGGTCTCCGAAGTGGCTTAGGTACCATGGCGAATGTAAATAAATATAATCTTGACTAAAGTGACATGGGCGAGAGGGCACAGAGGTCAAGGTCATATTTGTTTACATTCTCCATGGTACCATTATACTACTGCCAACATATGTTATGATGATTGACTGGCGAGACGGAGCGACACATCCAGTGGGAGGGCTGAGAGGCCGGGTTGCTAGGCGACGCTCCGGCCATATTACATTGCAGGCCAATGTGGTTATGGAACGGGCTTTCAGCTTTGCCACATGGTGTGAGATTAGTGCCACTTTCTTGAGTATATGCGAGCCGTGTACGTTCGGTCTTTGCGTGGGGCTTCGATTCTTATTATGAAATTTATATTGCATTGATGTAGTTATTCAGAGTGTGTGTGGGTGTGATTTGCATGGAATTGTGCGCTCGAGAGAAACTGTTCAGTGGATCGTTGTCCTCCGCCAGTGTTGCACTACCATCTGACGATACCGGCACTGTTGAGTATTGGTCGTCATTGACAAAAAAGTATGGTTTGTTTCTTAATTTTAATTAATTATTTGCGTTTGATTTTAATAGTTATTTTGTATTTAGCTGGTTTTCCTACTTTCCGGCTGTACGTTTTGTTTTGTTTGGATGTAATAAGTATAGTACGTAATTTTTTAAAGTATTATTTTAGTTATTATAAATTTTTGTATTGTTTAATTATTGTAAATGTTTATAAATTTTAACTTGATTTTGGCGTTTTAGCCCTGATGAGAAGCTCTAGATAGTTGGCGGAAAATAAAATACGTTTGCTCGAAGAGATGCATTATTGTTCTCCTTACACCTAAAGTTAAGTTTATTTCTCAATAAATTCTCACATGTCGTAGTGTATATCTATAAAATAAAATATGTTTTAATTTTGGAAAGTTGTGAAATCATGGAATAAATAGTCAGCATAATTTAAGCAGTATTTTTTGTTTGCAAAGTATAGTAAAATAAGTAGTGTACAAAGACAAAAGAGTTTAGTGTACTGTCGAGTAGTGCACCTATAACCTGCGCAAACTAAAAATATTCCTAGATTTTTTAATAAAATTTACTAGTGTTCTAATAAAATTTACTAGACTGACCCGTAAATTTTACCTTGATAAACTATGATGACAGAAACAACTAATAACAAAACGAATAGAGTGATTAAAGATGTCTTTGTTATACTAGGATTCAATATAGTAATTTTTATGCCTTTGACACTATATGACTGCATTAATCAGAAGCCCTATCCTAAAAATTGAAAGAGTCGATGGTCGTGGCCATGTTGAATAGAGTAAACATAACATCAAAACTTTTCTAATTGTTATTCCTGTTACTTGTCCAGTCGCGCGATTGGCTGTTCATCTGAGCATGCGCGAGATGCATTAGTTGTAATTTGACTTTTAAAGCGTACCCTCGATAAACTGTCACTATAATGATTAATCTTTTAAGAAGAAGATTGAGAACTTTTAAGAAGAAGATTAGAGTGTCTCATTCGACGTCTAGTATAGTTAATATTCAATACGATTTGGTAATATTTACTAGACTCTTTTCTCAGCGTACACTACTTATTTAACAGTACAATACTTATTTAAGGCGACTGATGCACCTTTAAAATGTTAAAAAATGAAAAATTAAATTTTATTTTTTTATTAACTTGACATTGTTTAAATAATGTTAAATATAATGGTGTTAGCTTATAAATAATGCTATCAACATAAAACAATCCATGAATCCCATTTTTTTCATTCACCGCAGACTTTAGTTGAATCGGGGCATTAGAGAGTACACTGGCATGCAGATCTCCTAAAAAAATATGTAGTATCCAGTTGAGTTTGGGGATTTGAAAACAATTAATAGAATTTTAATAGTAAATTTTAATGGTAAATTCGATATTTTCATCAATTTTTAGGTTGAAAACAAAGCGAAACTAAGAAAAATCTCAAGAATGCTTTTTATCTTAGAATTTTTTTACTATTTCAATACATTTTTCTCAGATAGAAAATCCAATTTTTTTATTTTCACAAGTGATATTTCGATTTTTAGCTCATCAGAGTAACTCAGGCCCATTATGGGAGTTTCATAGACACTTTTGTATTGAAAATTGAATTTTTTCGTAGTTGTAGTCCGGAGTAAATTTTCACTTTTGCTACTATTAAGGCATAAATGTATTATAACATAATTGCAACATATATATAACTTTTAAAGTACTTTTTTTAAATCTAGACAAAATTTGCTTAACCTTTAGACTAACAGAAAATCAATATTTTGACGCACCCCCTGATCGGCACCTTGTGTATGATCAATCGTTGATATAAGATACCTTATTTACCAGTTTTCTGAGGGCGATATGCTCTTTCAAATCCCGGCAGTCTAAAGGTCAAAAAACTCCTATCCACATGTAGAGTGAAAAATGATTCCCTGAGAAGCTATGAATTTTTAAAAATCAGCAAAAAATTCAAAAAAACCTGATTTTACCAACTTTGACCTCCTGTAGCTCAGAAATAATCGATGCAAAAAATCTGAAAAAATTCAGGGAAGTGTATTTTATCAAGTTGAGGTAATGTAATATCGTTGGAAAAAATGTTAATTTTGATCGGTTGATTTCACGGAGAAGCATCCATATATATATGGAGAGAATCATGGAGAGAATCATCCATATATATATATATATATAACTTTCAAAGCACTAGAGCAAGATTAGCGCGCGTCGCGCACGCTAACCATAGACGAACATTTCTACACGGGAAAGAAATGGATGTCATGAACATAGCTTTTAATACATACGAACAATATAGGTACATAGATACGTGAGGTAACACGCTGACTTCACAACTTTCAGTCATGATTCTTGTAAAGAAAAAAATATTGTTGAATAACTTTAAATATATTATTCTTTATAAACATAATTTTTCACATTTGTATTTTCCCTTTGATGTTCACAAAGATAATCAATAAGGGAATCCCAGGATCGAACTCGAGACATGGCAACATAGAGCTGTCCATGATTAAACACATTTCTCTCTAAATCTATCTCCGTAAATCTATACCAATTTTATCAAATGTTTGACCTTCCGATTGATTTATAGTCATTGCAAAGGCTAATTTAACTGGAAATTGTCATTCTTTGAGTGAATCCAAATGTATCCTCGCAATATAAAGTGATACGATTTAAAAATACAATATTATTAGCCTTATCACCTGCTAAGATCAAACATTTGAGTAAATGATTCGAAAAATCAATAATTCTTAATCTTGCACTATTGCATAAGCCTTGGGTAATACTAATATTTCGGATAGTTGATATGATGGTAAAGAGGGAGGATTTGAAGTTTTTACATATTCCGGTGTAAGTACATCATTCATATCATCCCCATTATTACAATTTTCAATGCTGTCAATTCCAGTATAAATACGTTCTGTATTTGGATCGAGCAAATTAGTTGCTTGTTTATTAAGTTCATCTACATCGACGTTTCGTGGTGCTAAAATTGCACTTTTGCCCATTTCTTCAATAGTACATTACGATACTAGTGGCATAAGTCGTACTTTACGGCACGATGTGCATAACCGCACGAGCGTAGCGAGTGAGGTTAGAGTCGTGCCATGAAGAACGGCTTATGACACGCGTATCGTACGATGTTTCATAGCACAGATTAGCATAAATCCGCTGCCACGGCTATCCGTGGCATTAGCTGTCCATTCTAGCACCGTGAGGTTAGCACACGAGCGTAGCGAGTTATATAGTAATACTGTAAAACACACTCAATTGCTTAAGTACCTCGCCGGATCAGCTAAGGCAAAAATTATCGAATTTAATCCAAGCGATGAAAATTATCCAAAGGCATGGCAAACCCTCATCGATTCATACGATCATAAGCGTATGATTGCGACAGAACATATCGACGCGATCTTAGATTTCCCTGTAATGACTACAGCGAATACAAGTAACGTGACTGACCTAGATGACAACATGCTACAACATTTCGTATGTTACAATTATTAGGGATAGAATCCGTAGAAGAATTTATAGCTCGAATTATTGAACGTTGTTTACCTCAAACGTTGAGAGACAAATGGGAAGATACACTATCACTAGATAAACTTTCTAAGGCAGACGATGTTCTTGGTTTCCTCAAATCCAGTCTTTTCAAATTACATTCTCTCGAATCCGCTCAAGCAAAGAATCGCAATAACAATAAGAAACGATCGGGAGATAAATTCGAAAAACCTCAAGGTAAACTAGCTAAAACAGAAGCATGGTCTCTCGTTACCTCAGCAACCAAATCGAAAATTTCATGTTTCAAATATTAAGCAGATCACTGTCTCTTTCAATGCTCCGAGTTGAAAAACTTGCCAATTCAAGAACGGTGGAACTTTGTTCGCACAAATAAAATTTGTTCAAATTGCCTGCGCAAACACTCATCTGCCTGTAAAACTTAGAAACATTGCAAGAAGTGCGAACGTAAGCATAACACTCTGCTACATGCAGATAAGGGGTCCAATGTAAAGGCCGAATCCAACAAAAATGAGAAAATCGATAAACCTCTTTCATCTACATCTACAATTTCATGACTAAATACTCAGACATACGCCTCTCATGCGTTCTCGTCTAATTCAGAATTAATGACAACTGCGGTATTAAATTTCAAAAATAGTCGAGGAAATCTCACTACAGCACGAGCTTTACTAGATTCAGGATCAACTGTAAATTTAATAACTGAATGTTTTGCAAATTCATTAGATCTATCTAAGACAGCTTGCACTCTCAGCATTGAAGCACTCAACGGCTTGGGCACGACTTCAAAAAATTACTTAAGGGCAACCTTCTACTCCATGTATAATAAGGTTCAATATGAATCAAAGTTTTTAATAGTTTCGAAAATCGCTGATCATGTACCCAATGAAATTTTTCCTCGAGAACTTTTCAATATTCCAAAGAACATTCAACTGGCCGATCCACAATTTCATGTACCGCAATCAATTGACGTATTATTATCATCGCGTATCACATTGTCAATGCTTTCCATTAGTCAGGTGAAACTGCAGCATCAAAGATCTCAAATTGTGTTACAAAAGACGAGCTTAGGCTGGATAGTGGCTGGGGGTTCTGAAGAAATTAAAAATAGGTCAAGGACATCCTGCAACGTAGTCAAATTAGACAAAATGTTGGAACATTTTTGGGTCATAGAAGAATTGAATCATGAACCTGTAAAATCGCGCGATGACGTGGCCTCTGAAAAATTCTGTATGGATCACACTACACGTGATGACACTGGACGATACGTAGTTCGACTTCCCTTTCGAAACAATAAATTTGAGTTAGGGGATTCTAGAACACAAGCATTGAATAGTATATTACGTGCCTAGGGAGGAAAAAACTTGGAGAGTTTATATCTGGTGTATATTGACACCCGAGCCGAAGGCGAGGTTGGCAAACACGAGATATGGGCTGACCGAATTTACTCCCGTGGTGCGTATACTATTTTTCTTCACACTAGCGACGAAATTAGCAATATCGCTCCTGGCACCCGGGAGCAAAAGTGGTACTTTCGGCGCAGTGTGGAGAAAACATTTTTATGCTCTTGAAAGAAAGTTCGCGCGAAATTCGCAATTGAAGATTGCATATACGAACGTGATGGAAGAGTATATTTCTCTAGGACATATGACCCTATGCGATCACACTGATGACGGATGTTATCTCCCTCATCATGCCGTTATGAAAGAATCTAGTGAAACGACAAAAATCAGAGTAGTTTTCGATGCATCGGCTAAGACTTCTTCAGGCATTTCCCTAAACGATGTTTTGTTGGTAGGTCCCACTCTACAAAAAACTGTTTTCGAACAAATTGTCCGTTTTAGGACACATCGATCTGTAATTACTGCTGACATTGAAAAAATGTATCGACAAATCCTAGTTCATCCAGAGGATCGAAAATTCCAAAAGGTATTTTGGTATCACCAGGGTAAACTTAGAACATTTCAGTTAAACACAGTGACGTTTGGAACCGCATGCGCGCCCTTTTTAGCAATTCGAACTCTTCAGAAATTAGCTCGTGATGAAGCAGATAAGCATTCGAAGGCAAGCAAGCGCCTTTTAAGTGATTTTTATGTCGATGATTTTGTCTCTGGTGCAGATTCATTGGAAGAAATATTTATTATTCGTAACGAGATGATTGAATTGTTAAGGGAAGGGGGTTTCGTTATTAGACAATGGGCATCTAATTACGGATCTGTGTTAGACGACATCGAAAAAAAGGTTTTTAGTTTTGATTGTGTGATCAAGGAAAATCCCATTCAAAAAACTTTAGGTATCGTCTAGGATTCACAACAAGATTCATTGAAATACACGATCCAAATTATCAATACTCAAAAGGCTTACACAAAAAGAAATATGTTATCAGAGATTTCAAAAATTTTCGATCCGATTGGTTTACTAGGGCCTGTAATTCTTTACGTTAAAATACTAATACAGGAGTGTTGGAAATCCAAAATCGCGTGGGACGAATCTCTTCCACAAGAAATTTATACGAAATGGAATAATTTCGTCAGCCAAATGACATGTTTGTCATTACGACTAGTAGCATTTTAATTTCCGATGCAACAGAGATCAAACAGCATGAATTTTGTGACGCATGTTCCCACGGTTACGGTGCTTGTCTTTATGTCAAATCAGTGAATGCTCAAGGAATAGTTTCAATTAAATTAAGGGGTTATGACAGTGTTAAAATTTTGAAAATACCCATTTTTTTTTATTCACTTTTTTCATAGTTAATAGTCTGTAGAATATGGTCCTGAAAGCTGTTTTTGGCTAAAAAAATTTTCCTCGAAGATATCAACAAAAAACTAACAAATCTGTTTCAAGTAAATTTTTGAAAAATCGTGATTTTTAAATATTTTAATTAGGCCAAACTTGTGGAAAGGATTGTTCAAACCCACTTTTTACAGAGTAATTTCATGAGAAATCTTACTGAAAATATGACTTAAAAACCGTTTTACAAACCGTTTTTTTCTCAAGAGTTATTAATTTATTTCCGTAAAATAAATAAAATCTGTAAAATTAATTTTTCTATGTGTGATTTTATGTTACTAAACTCAATGTGTTAAAGTAAAGGTATTCAACAAATTTGAATTTGCCACTCGAATAGGTTGTACCTAACAGCGTCTGGTCGAGAATGAAGATTTCTGTTTGATCGGTATAGTAGAATCTTCTGTAAAGCAGCAGAAAGCAGCCAAACAGCTGTTTTTCATCCAAGACACTAGATCAGTGCAGTTAGTCTGCTAGCTGCTGTAGCAATGCTTATAACCTTAGTGGTGTTGCAAAAGTGCAAGAGCTTCTGCAGAGTAGAAAAATTATTCAGATAAGTATTGGAAGCTAATTAGTAATAACAGTGTTCATAATGAGCTTTTTCTTTTTTGGTTTATGTTTTGCTTTTAGGTATACGGGTGCAAGCCAGCAAAATGGGAGCTTATATTGACTGCCTGAAGTATTATTCTGCATACTTTTTAAGAACTTGAAGTGTATTTAATAATCGTAAGTATTACATGTAACTATAATTTATAAGCACAACTTGATTATGAATAGATAACGAAAAATTTTATTTTATTTTCAGCTTCTAAATACTATTATCACACAGTATGATATGCGCATACCACCAAATATACTTTATTGTATGTATATTTGAGTAGCAAAAGTAAATCAAGGTATGCCTGATAGTTTCTGTAAGTATAGCTGAGTTCATTTGTACGATTTACATTATAAACTTTAAATGCCTTTTACTCAAATTTAGTTTTTTCATGCTTTTTGTGTACTTGCCGCAGCTTTCTGAAGGAACCGTACTATCAATCATGATGAACCAAAGTGGGAAACCTTCTTTATGAGTATGGTCACAAACTGAGTGGAGCAGATTTGGCAAAGGTAAGTTCAAAGTGAATGTTACGTTTGTTTACATATGTAACATTCACTATAATTACTAATATTGACAATATATGTTTTATTAATTATATTAATTTTGTGTTTTTCAAGAATCTGTTCCACTTAGTCTGAGACCAGACTCATAATGAAGATTTGGCACTTTGATTCATCAGGATTGATGGTACGGTTCCATCAGAAACATGCGGCAAGTAAATAAAAGTGATGAAAATCATGATTTTTGGTAAGCAAATACCTTTAATTGTTTTTAAATGTTACACTCACTTTATGCATATTATTTATACATAAAAGTGATGTATAATACTTGTATTTGAAAGGAAAAATATAGTTTTTAGAGCACCTATATATCTATTAATTTTTTACAACACTAAAAATTTTTCTTTTTTTTCAGGTTTTAACACTGTCATAACCCCTTAATCGACGGAAAATCGAGAGTAGCTTCATTGAGTGGTCTCACTATTCCTCGAACAGAACTTTGTGCAGCCTTGCTTCTAAAGAAATTATATGAAGGCGTAAGATCTCAACTGACCTTCCACATCAATCGCGGCATCTTTTGGTCCGATTCAACTATCGTACTTAGTTGGCTTAAAACAGCTCCTCATTTATTACGAACTTTCGAATCAAACAGAGTCGCAGACATCCAAACGTTGAATGGAGACATGTTCGGTCTGTAGACAATCCAGCAGATGCGCTTTCTAGGGGGCAACTGCCACTTGATTTTATTAAAAACACGCTTTGGTGGTCAGGTCCCTCATGGTTACGTAAATTAGAAGATGAGTGGCCGAAGTCAGTTGACTTATCGAATGTTATAGTGTCTGGTTTAAAGGAGGAGACGTGCTTACTTAACATTGAAGTTTCAGAATTTTTTTATTTAAGAGTTTCTAGTTTTAAAAGATTAGCTCGATTGACAGCATATTTTTTGCATTGGGTCACGTTGACTAAGTCTAGACTGAAGAAAGAAGGATTTTCAGATTCTAAACCGAGACCGAGAAGGGATAGGCCGTTATTATGTAAAGAAATCAGGTATGCGGAGCGTAGAATTCTATCAATCGTCCAACGAGAGAACTTTTCGACAGAAATCCATCTTTTAGCAACGGCTCAAGAAGTATCGCCTAATGATATCACTGTTCTAGTCCGAAAACCTACTAAATTTGATGAAATATGCCCTTTTTTAGATGACTACGGTTTAATTAGGGTAGGAGGTCGACTGAAACGGTCAGATTTGCATTATGCCCAAAAACACCCCATATTATTACCTAGTAAACATCCTTTAACTGACATCATTATCCGGGAGACCCATGAAGCAAATATGCATACAGGTATACAATCAACCTTATATGCTATCCGTGAACGTTTCTGGATTTTAAATGGAAAAGATCGGGTTGGGAGAATAGTGCATAAATGCATTGAATGCATACGACACAAGCCAAAACTTGATTACGCGCGGATGGTTGATTTACCAGAAAGTCGAGTCACTCAATCCCCAGCGTTTTACCATACAGGTATTGATTTTTTCGGACCTATCTTAATAAAGGAAAAACAATTTCGTAATAAAAGTTTTTTGAAAAATTATGGATGTGTCTTCGTATGCATGGCCTCGAAAGCTGTGCACATCGAACTCGCTACTGACCTTTCCACAGAGGGTTTCCTAACAGCATTACGTAGATTTATTGGACGGAGAGGGGTACCAAGTCACATTTATTCTGACAATGTTACACATTTTGTAGGAGCTGATAGAGTACTCAAAGAGATTTTCAAATTGCATAACAAATCTGGGTTTAAACAAACCGTCACTAATTTTGCGCTGAATGAGTTTTAAGCATCATTTGAAAAGCGTAATTAAGGACCAGAAGCTCACTTACGAACAAATGAACACCCTTTTAATAGAAATAGAAGCTATTTTAAACTCGAGACCCCTTTGCACTGTTTCGGCAGATCCAAATAATCCTCTTGCTATAACACCAGCTCATCTACTTATTGGAAGACCTTTCAATTTTTTACCTGAAGAAAATTTGATTTCAGTGCCGAACAACAGATTGTCAACTCAAAAATTCTTAATAAAGGCCAGACAGGACTTTTGGAAAAGGTGGCATAAGGAGTACTTAACGGAGTTACAACGACATCAAAAATGGCATCTATCCACCGCCGAATTGATACCTGGGACCGTTGTCCTTTTAATGGAAGATAATCCAGTATGCGTAACGTGGCCATTGGGTGTGATAACTGAGGTATTTCCTGGAAGCGACGGCATCGCCAGAGTGGCTTCAATTAAGACTGAATACGGCGTGTATAAACGTAATATCACTCGATTGTGTCAATTACCGATTGTATGATGTGTATTTTTTGAAAAAAATTTTATCATGGACACAGCTTAGTTAGAGTAGATATAGTCCTTGGTGGCATGATGTAGGATAAAATTAACTGTCATTTTTCACTAAATACGCATAATTTTGTTAAATACGAATTCCTTCGAAGTTTATTGAAAGATTATTTTACTGCAGGATTGTTCATTTATTATAACCATTAGAGGATTACAAACTTTAATCAAACAAATAGTATTTTTAAGAATACGTGTGTTAGTCAATTTTAAATATTATTATTGATAGAATAGTTTATTTGATAACTAATGTAAACATGTTAGTATTGTTAATTTGTGTTAGTCCCAGCGCTGTACGTTTATTCTACTGTATTTCACTGCTGCATTGATTATAAACATAACATTTTCGCAGCTTTCGCCGGGAGAATGTTACGTCCTAACGTAAATTAAATTGAGAGATCGTTTGCACCTGCGCGAGCATCTACCATTAAGAAGGCACATTTACATTTTTTGTAGTTATCGCGGTTCAAAGAGAGGGCGCAACAAAAGGACAGAAAATAATTCACGCGCGCGGGCAACGAGTTCAGATCAAATTTGACTAGATCAGCGAGTGGAGCTCCTACGCAATCGATACAGTAAAAAATCGCCGAATTAAAAATTACAAAGAACATTCATTATTCATCTGACTCGTATTCATTGCCGAGCTTATTCACTAGCAGCACGATTAAGTTTGTTGAACCTTTAAAACCGTCGCAGGTATGTGCGATCATTAGTGTGTGTAAAGCTAAAGGTGTAAATTTGCTAAAGATGTAAATTTAGAATAGTGTAAATTTAGAATAAGATAGAAGTTCAGTGAAATTTGTGCAGTTGGACATTAATAAATCAGGTTTTTTATGTCACGATGGCTTTTTCTTGAATTTTTTGATTCCATTCATTTATTTTCCTAATTATATAACTAAATTATTGAGCCACCTACGGCAAGATAATATAGACAAAAACACAAAATCACAAATCATAAGAAATTCATTTCAGAATCAATCGAAGATACTATACCTGATGATCCTACTACATCTAATTGCTTTTATCGAAGAGATCAGGTAAAGAAAAAAAGAAAAGAGGAAAAACAGATACGTAAAAGAAAACGAAATAATTCTGATGACGCTGATGATAATGATAGTACATGCGAAAGTCCTGTAAAGCGACAGAAAAGAACAGGTATGTTAATATTTTTATGCTTGTATATTATTAAAAGTTTAAACCTAAAATATAACTGTGATATATAAAATTTAAAATTTTGATGAGAAACATATTTTAACATTTTTAGCAAAACCAAAAGTTCGTTGAACTTCCGAGGAAATCAATGCCATAGATACTTACATACAAAATCATGGAATCCCAGAAACAATATCCACAGAATATTTATTAGATATAATAAAAAACACCCAGAATTGTTGAATCGTGAAATTCTGACAATCAGAGCACGCATATTCAACTTTCATATGAAAAAGCAACGAAAATCTAACAAATTAAACTGAAATTGACAAGTAAAAAATTGATAGTCTTAACTTTTTATTGTGATTTATGTTTTAGAGAAAATGAGTATTTTTAAAAGATTAAAGAAACCGAAGTACAATCAAAAACTCCAGTCATAAATTTACATATGTAAAGAGATATGTACAAAATAAGTAACCTTAAGTAAATAACAGAAAGTTCTAAAGTTAATTAATATTTTTTTAGATTATTGAGATATAATCAAAGCGAAAAAGTGTTCGCAATACATATGTAAATAAATATGTATAAAACCCATAGTATTATGTAATTTACATAAAGTGTTATATCAAACGTTTAATAAAAATATTGAAATAAATAATTCTCAAAATTTATTGCGCATATTGTTATAAAAATATTTATAGATTCGTTGGGATATTTTGAAACTACGATATTCTTAGAATAGAAATTTTCGCAAAAAAAGATTTAGATGCCAGAATAGAAAGTTTCAATTTTAACCTAGACATTCGGATTTCATAACAAACTCAAACACATAAGATAATAATAAATTTCATACCAAACTCAAACACATAAGATAATAATAAGATAATAGTTCATTAACTGTATAAATACAGAAATAGTAGCCTACATGACAGGTACTATTACAGGACTTATCCTCCATTCCTCATGCCAGTTTCCAACAAGAAATTGGGATATTTAGAGTAAAATATAACGCTAAGATAGTTCTACACGGGGTGGGGGTAACCTATTAGAAAGTCTATTTCAAAAAAAAAGATTGCAGTATTTTTAAAAATTTTTTGTTTAATGAGCATTATTAGGGCACACACAGACTCAACCTTTTGTAATTAAATTGTTGTTGGTTTTTAGTATCTTGCTCCCTTTAGATTATATTTTATGTTTCAATAAACTGGAGTAGAAATAGACTTTCTAAAAGGTTACCGCCACCCCGCGTAGAACTACCTTAAAGAAAGAATATCACAATAAGCTTGACGTGAATTCTTCATAGGCATGTACCCGTGTAGACACTTATATTAAATTCTTATGAGGCAAGTTCTCTCTCCCTTGCTTCAAAATAACAAAGTCATAGCGTTCACAATGTATTGCTAAAGTCGTTAAAAGACCAAAAATTAATATACATAAATAATAGATTTAGATATAGAAATTGTTCATAAGAGTTCGAGATGGATATGCGTACTTCATACTTAATCGATCGACTTAAGTTATGTCATTGTGTAATCCTAATTGAAACATCTTTTGTGCGTACTAATTTTTTACAAGTTCTTAGATAATTTTTAGGCCTATGAATATACCAAAATTTCTAGTTTAAGCAACACACATATTTAGTATTTGATAGTCATTATTTCGATTTTAACTAGGATAGATCATATAGGTCCGAAATATCAGAATTATCTATGTTAAAAGAACAGTTATATGGCATATATTACCATAATTGTATCTTGTATATATATTAAATCAATTCAGAAAGTTATAATCTAAGATTCTTGTGGATTAACTTTAAAAATTGAGTAACCTATGATCGGTTCTATTAATCGATCAATTACAAGGCGCACTTGAACAAAGTTGTGATGTCTAAATCTATTACTTTGATACAGAAAATTATATTCTAAGTTTCTCATTGATTTAACGTCACATAGTCATTAGATGAAATTGAACAACGGGACATGACGTAGGTCGGTAAAGGGTAAGATTACTTACATTGCTTTTATGGTAAACTTAGTTTGTTATCCAACAGTTTTTTATGCTGTATCTTGGTGCAGTATCGAGTTGGAAACGATCATGATGGTCGAAGAACCATAGTATTAAGTGTTTGTAGATGAGTGCGTACATTCACTACTTTGAATCTATCCCTCGGTGATTATTAGTAAATAATTTTAGAAGAAGTTATCCATCTCCCCGAGGCAGTATTTCTTAGAATGGGTTAAATGATTAAGCTATAAACCATTCTTTTTTCAATCGACGTTTCGGCGATCATTGTCGCCCTCATCAGCAAAAAAGCGGAGCGTTTTTTTGTGTATACAATTGTCAAAATCATTTCTCCCGGCCAATACGAAGAGGGGGAAAGGAGAAGTCGACTGATGCACTATTATTGACATGGCTTTGTCGGCTACTCTTTCGCGACTTAAGATTAAAATTATTTAACCATAGGATTACTTTATATCTTGTACTTGCCATGGTGGAGCTACCGTGCTTTTTGATTTATAGCGCTGTGTGATGTAAGTCCGCACTTATGCCACGCTTATCTGTGAACGAAACAGCCCATTACTGTGCCATTTTATTCAACCTAGCCGAGCTCGGGCGTTAAACTCACGGGGCTAGAATAGATTGCTTAAGACACGATAAGCGTGGCAGCGGATTTAGGATAGACATATGCTATAAAATATAATACAATACGACTGTTATAAGTAGTTCTTTATGGCATGACTCTAACTTCACTTACTACCCTCATGCATATGTACACGTCATGCCGTAAAGTACGACTTACGCCACTAGTATCGTAATATACTATTAATAGCGATCTGTTGCACGGCGTACATAAGCATAGTACTGAAGTCTAAATCTATTATGACTCTTCTCTTATTAAACTGCATTGTGTAAAGTTAATTGAAATATCGTTTATGCGCACTGATTTTCCAAGTCTTTAATGCCCAATGCGGTTCAAAAATCAAGTGCTAAATTTATTAACCACATAAAAACGGTCGGTTAAAGAAAAAGTCATAGATTTATCACGAAATTATATGTTGAAAAATGCGACTAACAATTGAATTCAAATAAAAATTGTTAATCATTTCTATTCGGATAGTTTTGCTGTAACTAACGTTCAGGGGAAAAATATATATTCGTTAAAACTATCCAGTAGTTTATATGGGTGAGTACTGACTCATTACGGAGATAAGTTTTGTATGATTGTATGTGAGTCGTCCTTCGTGTGTACTCCTTTTCAAGAAGTTTAATGCTTGATGAGGTGCAATTACTGAGTATTAAATTTATGAGATACTAATTCACAAAGGTCTTTTAAAAGAAAAGTAATAGGTTTATCACCAAAATGTATGTCGACAAATGCAACTTTCAAACCTTTTAATTTTTGGATTACTTGTAAAATATAATTTGCCAGAATCATCTCGGAAAATTCTGAAAAAATTTGAGATGGTTTTACGATCTATTCAAAGTTATTAATGTTCTATACACTTTTTCTGTAAACTGAGTAGTTTGCGACATAAAAATATTACACACTTTTGTAATCATGACAGCATTTTTTTCTCGTAAACTGCTGAGTTTGGACAAGAAGTTTACAGAATAGAAATGTCTTAGCATTGTTTGAAACTGACTCTATCGCTCGATGATGGAAGATTGAAAGGTTAATAAAAATGCGTCTCTTCGAGCCAAATGTTAATAACTACGCCATACGTTTCGGGGTATTTTACCCCCTCATCAGTGGCTAAGCAAATTAATTTATTATTAAAGTTTACAATGACAATTTGAAATTATGATAACAAAAAAAAAAAATTAAATTACCAAAGTTTAAAAATGAGTCGTGAACTACATCGACGACGTAAAAACCGCAGACGGCGCTAAAAATTACAATACGCAAATTTGAAGAAAATTACAAAAGAATTTAATAATGGTTACAAAAATCGCTACAAAAATTTTACAACTTACAAGGTGCGACGCTCGAAAAACAAAATTGATAAGCGCGACCGGTGCCACTCGGTGGTAATGTGGCACCGGCCAAGGACAAAAGTCAACTAAGTTTACAGCTAAAATCGATCTTATATATACGTTACAATACATCCGTCAAACGGATTCTAATACAAATAAAAGTGTATAAAATGCAAAAATAAGGCGAATATTGTAGCCACGAAAGCCGCCGAGCTCGCTGTGTGTATCCAGAACACATAGCACAACAGAGGTGACACGAGCTGTTATTCATGTAGTAGATCGGAGAGCCCACGCTGCTCCGCACGCGACGCCCCTACCATGACTGTATCACTATATAGTACAGTATGGCCAGGCCGTTGCCCCGGCAACCCGGTTCTCCGACCTCCCACTTGGGATGTGCCGCTCCGGCCCGCCAGCCAATCACCATTGAACACGTGTTGGCTGAACTGAAGAGAGCGCGAAGCGGTGAGCCACCTCTCTCCGCGTTCTAAACTCCTGGTACAATCTGCTCGCTACCGAGCCTCCGCAATCACAACACTCGACAATTAATGTTTATTAGGACTAACTTTAAGATTGGAAATAACATTCTTGTAACTGGCTTTGAGGTGGCACGTGTCCTCAGCCCTATTCAGCGTGCCATCGAAAAACTGTATATGGAGCATCTCCGAGAACCGTCTACGGAAAATAGACTGCTCTCTGTCAATTATTTTAATATTGTTAAAATCAAAACTATGACCCGTCTCCAACGCATGTACTGCAAGAGGGGAATTCAGATCCCTTTTCTCTATATACCTCTTATGTTCGTATTGCCTAGTTTTTAGAGGCCGGTACGTTTCTCCGATATATGTTGATTCGCAATCGGAGCAATCGATTTTATAAACCACGTTCCGTGTGTCACCCACCGCAGTAGGGTCTTTACCAAGTTTAATAAATTTGTTAAACTTGTTGGTAACATTATTAACTAACCTCACGTCATTATTTCTAAATACGGACCTTAATTTTTCATTGAACCCTTCGTAGTAAGGGAACACACCATAGCCCTTTCCCGAGTGTAAATTATTGTTACTATTGCAATTGGAAGTGTGTGAGTCAATATTGCTCGTGTCTGTGCCTCTCAATGCGGCCCTTAAGATGCCCAAATTACGTGCAATCCGCTTTTTGCTAAATTTCTCGATAAAATCAGGAGGATAATCATTAGCTATTAAGATTTTTTTCGCCTTTTCAACGTTCTCACAGTGGAAACGGGGATCCGACAATAATATTGCCCTATCAAAAAGATTGGATATTATTGCTATTTTTTGACTTTTTGGATGATGGGAAAAGAAATTAATGTATCTGCAAGAAGCTGTGTTTTTTTGGTACCAATTAGTAAATATTTTGCCGCTAGAATCATGAAAGATAGAAATGTCGAGAAAGTTAATACTATTGTTTACTTCAATTTCCGAAGTGAATTGAAGGTATTCGTTATAATTATTAAAAACAGATAACACCACCTCAATCTCCCCTCTGTCCACTATCAAAAAACAGTCATCCACGTATCTGCGAAAAAGTCGAACGCTAGATTTTGTAATGCTCAGACAATGCTCCTCAAGGTCCTCAAGAACTGCATTCGCAAATACAGGACTCGAGCAAAAACCCATCGGGGCGCCAGAAACCTGCTTATAAAAATTGCCATCAAATACAAGATATGTACAATCGAGAAGAATTCTTATACCGTCAATAAATTCGTCCTTAGACATGCAATTCAAACATGAAAGCCATTTCCATCTCTTCTCTATCGATAACAAAATTGCATCCTTTGGCAAACTCGAAAACAAGGAAACTACATCGAATGACGCGAAACAGTGTTTTTCAGACATATCTATATTAATCAAATCATACTTTAATTGAGAACTATTTTTAATATATGAAGCTGGTAAAGGAAAACGTTTTGATAATAAGACAGACACACACTTATCAAGAGAGTAAGTAGGGCTATTAACTGCAGAAACTATAATCCGTACAGGATTATCAGGTTTGTGAATTTTTATAAGGCCATACGCTTTCGGCAGCGATGTGTGCTCAATACCCTTAGAAGAAAGACCTCTGAAGGCCTCATCACACTCCAAGACGCCCCGTGTACTCCAAAGATCAATCAGTTTTTTTATCCGCTTTTTTATCCCTGCGGCGGGGTTAACTTTAACCCGTCTATAAAATCTATCGTCGTTAAGAGCGTCATTGACCTTTGAAATGTACACATTGCGATCTATTGCCACCGTAGCGTTGCCCTTATCTGCTCTAGTAAAAAATACATCCGGATTATTCCTTAAAAATTGTTTTGTGCGTTTGATATTATACAACATAATGCGTTCATGGTAAGGCGTGTGTGTCTTATTTTTAATTTGTGAATTTAAAATGGAAATAACGCCATCACGCAGTCCTCCGTCTATGCCTCGATTGAACATATAAACATTCTCCAAGCTTTTCCAAAATCTCAATAGCTTCTTTAAAATGAAATTCTGTATTAAAATTAAATTTTTCACCCATAGACATCACCCTTTCTACATAATCTGGAAGTTGTGAATCAGAAAGATTCACAAGCCATTTTTTTCTTATTTCGAAAATATCGGCATGGCTAAAATTGTAATTAGACATAATATTGAATAACACGAGCAATATTGACTCACACACTTCCAATTGCAATAGTAACAATAATTTACACTCGGGAAAGGGCTATGGTGTGTTCCCTTACTACGAAGGGTTCAATGAAAAATTAAGGTCCGTATTTAGAAATAATGACGTGAGGTTAGTTAATAATGTTACCAACAAGTTTAACAAATTTATTAAACTTGGTAAAGACCCTACTGCGGTGGGTGACACACGGAACGTGGTTTATAAAATCGATTGCTCCGATTGCGAATCAACATATATCGGAGAAACGTACCGGCCTCTAAAAACTAGGCAATACGAACATAAGAGGTATATAGAGAAAAGGGATCTGAATTCCCCTCTTGCAGTACATGCGTTGGAGACGGGTCATAGTTTTGATTTTAACAATATTAAAATAATTGACAGAGAGCAGTCTATTTTCCGTAGACGGTTCTCGGAGATGCTCCATATACAGTTTTTCGATGGCACGCTGAATAGGGCTGAGGACACGTGCCACCTCAAAGCCAGTTACAAGAATGTTATTTCCAATCTTAAAGTTAGTCCTAATAAACATTAATTGTCGAGTGTTGTGATTGCGGAGGCTCGGTAGCGAGCAGATTGTACCAGGAGTTTAGAACGCGGAGAGAGGTGGCTCACCGCTTCGCGCTCTCTTCAGTTCAGCCAACACGTGTTCAATGGTGATTGGCTGGCGGGCCGGAGCGGCACATCCCAAGTGGGAGGTCGGAGAACCGGGTTGCCGGGGCAACGGCCTGGCCATACTGTACTATATAGTGATACAGTCATGGTAGGGGCGTCGCGTGCGGAGCAGCGCGGGCTCTCCGATCTACTACATGAATAACAGCTCGTGTCACCTCTGTTGTGCTATGTGTTCTGGATACACACAGCGAGCTCGGCGGCTTTCGTGGCTACAATATTCGCCTTATTTTTGCATTTTATACACTTTTATTTGTATTAGAATCCGTTTGACGGATGTATTGTAACGTATATATAAGATCGATTTTAGCTGTAAACTTAGTTGACTTTTGTCCTTGGCCGGTGCCACATTACCACCGAGTGGCACCGGTCGCGCTTATCAATTTTGTTTTTCGAGCGTCGCACCTTGTAAGTTGTAAAATTTTTGTAGCGATTTTTGTAACCATTATTAAATTCTTTTGTAATTTTCTTCAAATTTGCGTATTGTAATTTTTAGCGCCGTCTGCGGTTTTTACGTCGTCGATGTAGTTCACGACTCATTTTTAAACTTTGGTAATTTAATTTTTTTTTTTTGTTATCATAATTTCAAATTGTCATTGTAAACTTTAATAATAAATTAATTTGCTTAGCCACTGATGAGGGGGTAAAATACCCCGAAACGTATGGCGTAGTTATTAACATTTGGCTCGAAGAGACGCATTTTTATTAACCTTTCAATATCTTAGCATTGTTCATAGAACCCTCTCAAATTTTTTCAGCATTTTTGGAGATGCGTTTTGTGTAATTGTATGTGAGTCGTCCTTCGTGTGTACTCCTTTTCAAGATGTCTAATGCTCAATGAGGTCCGATTACTGAGTACTAAGTTTATGAGACGCTTAAAAAAGGTCTTTCAATAGAAAAGTAATAGGTTTATCATTGTAATTTATGTCGACAAATGCGACTTTCAAATTTTTTCATTTTTGGATTATTTGTAAAATATAATTTACCAGAATCATCTCTGAAAATTTTGAAAAAATTTGAGAGGGTTTTATGATCTATTTCATGTTATTAATGTTCTATATACTTTTTCTGTAAACTAGGCATTTTCCCAGAAAAAAAATTTGTGTTTTTTCACTTAAAATTTATGTAGACAATGTACAGTTATTAAATATATTGTTTTTATAAACGATGACTTGATCATTATTAGATGTAAGACAACATTTTTGCGTTTTACTTTGCATTTACTATCGTTCAAGGTTTTTAATGCGTAACTGTCTCCTAATAGTAAATGGAAACTTATTGTTTTTTAATAGGAAAAGTCTCTTAGATGGAAAGTCGCAGATTTCGCATCATATACGAGGCAGTTAAATGTTATTTAATCTAATCTTTTTGAATAACGATCCTTCAATTTCGTTTAGTCGAATAATTCTAGTGAGTTACACTTAATTATTGAAATAGGAAGTAGGTGCTCGTTGAGCTTACCTAGTATATAATCTATATGATAATATTTAACAATTTTAATAATAGTGCAAGGTCCCAATGGCTTGCACGGCGATCGGAGCGTACAGCTGTACACAGCCCCACTCCTCTACGCTTTCTCTCCAGCGCCGGTGCCGCGAACGCGTGTGTGTCGCCTCACTCTCTCTCTCTCTCTCTACGCGCCGTCGGCGCGCCTTGCTTTACTCGTCTAGAGGAGAGGGAGTCCCATTGCGCAGCCAGCGCTTATACATGTTCGAGGCGGCGCGCATGTTCTCGCGACACTGTGTCGCTTGCGGGGTACCGGCAGGGGGGCCTTCTTCCTCGCCGCGATGGATAGCGTGGGTCGGCATCCATCTTGACGAGTTAGTCCGTCTCCAATCACCATTATAGCCAGTCCATTATAGTACTGGCTCATCACGTTTTACTCGCGTCTTATTAATTAATTATTTTAGATTAACCACTATTTGCATACCTGTAAATATATACACGTGCGTGTGTATATATATATATATATATATATATATGTCATTATTTGGTGGATTTCCGCGGTAACGTGTCTTAAGGAAAAGAACACCTATATCTATATAAGGTGAATAGACTCATCGTACGGCATTCGTCGTTGTTTGCAACGGTCAAAACCGGGAATCAGCCTAGTGCGAAAACCGGTGGAGAATCGTCGTTTACTCGACAATTCTCTCCTTTGCTCTCACCAACGGGTGCCCATCGCTGGTAAGAAATTTCATCACATTACTACCGTCATTAGTAGCCATCTCGCGTCGGCGTGCATACTTATACTTATATACATAGTTCCATGCCCAGCATGTGTTTCTTCATTATTCGCGATATATTCAATTTATAATTATTGTTCCTATCACTTATACATTAGATGATTATGTATGGAATTATTATCATTTATCTAATCGGTTATTGCGTTTAGCATTATTACAAATTTAGCTTAAAATTACATATGATTTTCCATTATGCACATTGATGCACTTATTATTTTTTTTTCTAAATAAATAATTATCATTTCTATATACTCATTGATTACTGTGTTTCACTATTATTCTGGCCGCTTCCCACTCCTGCCACTACGTGGGTCCTAACGCCCATTTAGACTAAGTGTATTGCAAATATATATGTTTTATTGATTTGATTCTGAGCCTCACTCACCTACTATCATTAATATCATTTTCAACTTAACGTACAAATTATTACCTTGATATATTTCGTCCATCATTCGAGCCCACCGTTGGGAGTGTGGAGTCGACTTCGCTACAGAGCCATCACCGGATCCAGCATCGATAAAAAAAAATCTACACACACATTTGCAAAGTCTACTGGGCGTATAGAAAGAATCTCCCAATAGAATAAGGGATTTATAAGCCCTGTTTTGGAAACCACAGCTTTATTGTGATTGGGTGTACGTTATAACAGTTTCATATTCCTACTTTGGTCTCCTGTGCTCGTACGGGTTTAGGTTTTGAAGAAATCTATTCAGAAAATTGTTTGCTAATCTCATTGGTAAAAAATTCATACAGTTTTTATACGAACAATAGACGAAATTCTAATTTCGATAAATTAGGTTTAGGAAATTACTCGTAAAAGTATGATTTTGTTTCATTTTATTTATTTATAATTTTTAAAAATTAATTATACTAAATTATCTCATTCGATCGTATGCTACCTTACGTCGGTCGTGCTAGGTAGAACTCGATGTTAAGTTGTGCTTTACGGCTTTTTGAATAACTGCAATTTACAAAGAGCAGAAGTAAATTATAAAATTTTATTCATTTATAGATGTTCTATACATAAAAATCTTTACCTTTACATAATTGTTTACAAATACTTTGCTGATTATCGCAATCTTTTAACTCGTGAGGCAAGTTGATGTCTGCAAGTAGTTTGCTTATCTAATGACTTGTTTATTACCAACTGCCTATGTGGTATTAATACATTAAGATTCTCATAATATTGCTTTTGAATTACGTCGCTATTAAATATACTTGCCAACATTTCTTTTTTCATGTGGTCATCTATTTCCTCTTCCTTACAATTCAAAAATTGATTTATAAAGCTGTAGTGGCTGTAGTTCAATACACGTAGTAAAACTAACGTTTGGAAAATATGTACTGTTTGATCCTGGTTAGGGTACCTATAACCTGTAAAAATTTGTGTGATTAGAATTAATTATAAAAAAATATATCAATTGAAATGTTTGATAGAACAATTAGTGTACCATTATCGTACGTTGCAAAAACCTTCCCCACATCTCTTCTAAACCTGTCCACAATTGCAGCTGTAATTAAAAATGCATTATTTAATTTATGGCATACTATCTATTTATTTCTTTATAAGCATATATAATTACGAACAATATGTTAGCTTTTTAACACCACGAATGAAGGTTCTAGTGTATTCCCGATACATTGTAGAATCGCTTTTTGCAAATCCGCTAAAATCTCTCTTCACCGATATTCCAGTCATTACTTCTTTACTTCTACAATCCTCGCCATTTGTATCTGCAAAATATTGGTTAAAGTCTTAATTTAAAAAAAAAATTCAGAAAATTTATGTTTAAGCATATATATGACATTGCAAAAGATAAACTTTTATGCTAGCTTTCCTGAGCATCTTTCTGTTTAATTACAAACAATTTTTACTGTACATGATAAATAGTAAATACTAAAAAAAATTGTAGGAACTGAAATAATTTGATTATAAAATCGTATTGATAATAATTTTTATTTTATTTTTAGCATCCGTATACCATTATGTAGAAGTTTATTTTGGGTATCGAATATACTTTATATCAAGATTTGTATAATAATTCTATAATCAACTTTACCCGAGAAATAATATACACATAAATAAGAATAAATGAATAAATAAATTTATTCTTTAGTTGATAACAGAATTATTTTATAAATCCTATTATAATTACATAAATAAAAAAAATATATGACCACACATATAACAAAAATTAATTTAATACAGAAAATTATTTTAGTAACTTACTGAATCCTTCCTTAAGTACTTCTGACTCTGAAGAGTTTAAAACTTCTGCTTTTAATTCATCCTCTTTATCGATGTTTTCATTGACATCTTCTCGAGATTGAATGAAGCATTCGTCAGCAAAAATAACATCACAAATTTCTTTCCGATTGAAATACAAAACATTATTTAAATATTTCGTAATTTGTTTGCTACATTTATTTTCTTCAATATTGTACATGTTGTCCAAAATAATTTTTTTTGTTTTGTCATTAAAAACAAAATCTTCATTGTTCAAAAATTCAAGTACCTCATCTCTGATTGCATTTGTTTTCAATGCAACAACGAGTTTTTCTCGATAATTTAGCCACTCTTTAAGCTTGGGAGCTAAGACTTCTACATTTTTGTTCTTTTTATCTGCAAGAAATAATGTAAAAATAAAAAATTTTTATATATGTGGTGATTCTCTGTGAAAATTAAAAAAAATTTTTGACCCTATACAAGAATTATTGGAAATTATTCTAAAGTATGTCAAAGGTTCTCATGAATTTTTTAAGATGTTTCCACCAACTTTAAAAAAAAATACTTTGAAAGTCATTCATTTGTTTTTACAATGGTTTATATTGCAGAAAAGTGTCTGAAATTCCAGCATGGGCCTAACAAGCCTTTAGAAAGAGCTGTAAAAAACAAAGTATCTTATAGATCTAATGGCCAAAACGTGATAGATATGGTAAGAGATATGACAATTTTTTACTTACAACGTAAAATATTCTCACCAAACCATTATTAAAATAATATGTTGAGCCTAGGTTTTGATTGTAAAATATTATCTAAGTAACTGCCAGACTAATGGTGTACATGAATTTTTTATAACAAATAAGAATATTGATTAATAAAACATTTTCAAGAAATGCCGGAAAGACTCATTTGACAAAAATAATATATATAACCACTTGATAAGGGATCACTAAATGTGTGTGAACTTTGATAATTTTTATATGCAGTTTAATGAAATATATTTTACATTCAAGAAATGCATATTGTAAACTTATTTTTAATAGTCAATATTAATCCGTATAACTCTTGTTAGTATATAAATAAATATGAAGCTTTTGGGCTAAATCAAATTTATCGAGCAGCAATCACTTTATTTTGAGTACGTATCATGGATTGTTGCAATATCTTAAACATTACTCAGATATTTAAATGTTTGAATTCAGTAGCTTGAATATGTTTATGAACATTGACAACTTTAATACGTAGTTTAATCAAATATATTTTATATTCAAGAAATAATATGCATAATGTAAATTGTTTTTGATAATCAACATTAATCTATATAACTCTTGCCAGTATAGCAGTAAGTGTGAAGCTTCCAGGATAAGTCAAATTTATGGAGCAGAGATTACTTTATTTTGGGGATGCGTCAAGTATTGTTACAATAACTTAAATGTTAGTCAGATATTTAAATATTTGAATTCAGTACCTCGAATGTTTGTGAACTTTGATAACTTTTATATGCAGTTTAATCAAATATATTTTACATTCAAGAAATACAATGCATATTTCAAACTTGGGTTCGATAGTCAACATTATCCGTAACTCTTGCTAGTATATGTAAGTAAAATTATTTAAATATTTGAATTCAGTAGCTCGAATACATGATGCATCCTCAAAATAAAGTAATCACTGCTCGATTAAGTTGATTTATTCCGGAAGCTTCACATTTACTTATATACTAGCAAGAGTTACGGATTAATGTTGACTATCAAAAACAAGTTTACAATATGCATTATATTTCTTAAATGCGAAATATATTTCATTAAACTGCAGTTAAAAGTTATCAAATTTCAGAAACATTTAGTGATCCATTATAAAGTGGTTATATATATTATTCTTGTCACTTGAGTCCTTCCGGCATTTCTTGTAAGTGATTGATTAATCAATATTCTTACATATTATAAAAAATTCATGTACACCATTAGTCTAACAGTTTTTTCAGATATTATTTCACTATTAAAACCTAGTCCCAATTTATTTTCAGTAATTGTTTGATGGGAAAATGCTACGCTATAAGTAAAAAGTTGGCATATTTATCACTTTTTGACCATTACATCAAGATACTTTGATTTTTACAGCTCTTTATAAAAGCTGCTTAAGCCCATGCTAAAATTTTACAGATACACTTCTACTGGAAAAAGATATTTCCATAAATTTTTTAGTTGTTGGAATGCGCAGAGCAAACTTCACTTTTGATAATTCAAGGTTCAAATTGGAGATACAATTATGAAAGTATATAAATTACTTTCAAAGTACTTTTATTAAAAAGCTAAGCAAATTTCCTTTAAAAAGCTTGTATGTTGATGATAAAAAATTCTTCCCTGAGGAGCTACAAATTAATGACGATAAGCAAAAAATTTAATAATCACTGTTTTCATGATCTTTGACCCTCAAGCCGCTTATTTAATAAATCTAAAAAACTCATGATATTCTTTGACATGCAGAAGAACGATTTCTAATAGTTTTTGGATGGACTAAAAAATTTTTTTTAATTTCACAGAGAATTGAAAATTTTATATTTTCAATAATTTTAGGTTAAACTGAAACGAAACTAACTTTTGCAATCAGTGTAAATAATATCCAAATTCTTTTGAACAAAAAATTCTATACTTTTTACATAGAAATTGCGATGCCCCCATTTCGGGTATACATTGATCGATAACCTTTGAAGGTTATCTGAAGACAACTCTGCAAGCTTTTCATTTTCAATTAAAAAATCATTGTCTTTGTCGATAAAGAAATCAATCACTTTTCGGTACAGCTCATTATCCTAATCTAACCCTTTTCTTCTTTTATACATAGTACTCATATTTTTTTAAATTATTAAATAATAGCGAGTGATCGTCATATTATGTGCCTCGATTTTGGCAACACATATATTTATATATGGATATGTAAACGTTTGGAGATCAATAGATCTTCTGCTATAGATTGTCAACTTAAGTACCGAAGCTTTTATTACGTAGCTTGTGTTGTCTGTCAACAAAAGGATCACTTCATTTCAAATTTTTTGAAGTAATTATGACAACGTCTGCATAAATAATATTTTAATATACCACTTATCAATACAAGTTCTGCTTCATGTAGATATATGCATTTATATTAAAATTCGCAGGACTCCAAGAGCTCTTTTGCCAACGGTCAAGATACTACAATCGCTAGATTTTCAAATATTAAGAGAAAGCCTTTTAAAGGAGAAGCTGCAAATTGATTTGTGAATTTTATGCTCACTAATATTACAATATCTAAAAATTTCTAATGACGAACCATAAATTTCTCTCATTTGCATAGTTTTCCTCTGCTAATGACAATTTAAGTATAAAATAGAAGGCTAATAAATCTATTAGCCATATTTTTAAAAACTATAGCTTAATCATAATTAGATTTAAGGTTTGAAATTGCGTATGCCTACACGTGATGTTTCCTTTACGCTTACAAGCTTTCAAACTTGCTATGCTTAAGGGGACCCAACACCTTTAAAAATTGAAAAAATCGATTTTTCTTATGATTTGTTTTGATAGGAAATTTACCATAGAATATGCTCTCCAAAGCCGTTTTTCGAAAAAAAATTTTCCCGCAAAATTATAAGTAAAATACTGAATAAATATTTTGACTGGTTTCTCGCAAAATTGCGTAATTAAAATTATTTATTCAATATATCGAAAAGTTTCATTTTTTTTAATAAATCCAGTCAGAACTAGATATTTTTATTGTAATTGTAAAAAGCAATATTTTTATAACTATATATGTATGTATATATATATATATACATATATCGTATTACAGGAATGTTTAACTTTTTCCTCGCATATGAATGTATTTATGCGCGAATGTGTGTATGTTCGCGCGCATGTGTGTATGTGTGTGTGTACATTACTCGCATACACACATACGCTCTTAAACATACATACGTATTTCGTAAACTATTTTATAACAATAAATGATGATTTTTTTTTCATTCTGAGTTTCATGAAACTATATAGTCATTAGGTGAAATTCAAGTACGCGCGCTCTTCGCAACAGTCTAGGCGACGATTCTGTTACCAAAACGTGACGACCGCTGTGACAAAAATATTTGAACTCCCCATTTACCGACCATATCCTACCATATTTACCATGTCCTGTTTTGTAAAGTACGTAAAGGTTAGAATCAGTGTGCTTTGAAATCTGCTTTACCATAGCTTTCAAATATTTGAAAGTTTTTGAATGTAAGATTTTTTGCACAGTGCAAACATAGTTAAATTTAGTTATTTGTTTATTTACCATTTTTTCAGTAGTGTTTATTTACCATTTTTTTTCTTCTAAATTTATTTACATTTTAATTTTTTAAGTGAAAAGTTCAGAGTAGTTGTAAGAAATTTTAGTTAGTTTAGCTTTTAGATTAGTTAGTTATAACAATGAGTGATAACAAGGGCAGATTGCCTAACACTCATTTAGATAGGAAATACTCCTGGGGAAGAAGTAAAAGGCGACCAAGAACATTTACAGGAACTAGACTCAGTGACGCAGTGGACTCAACTGCACAACCAAAACCTTCGACATCTTCAAGAAAACTTGAAACTCCGGCAGCAGAAGGCCTCTCTGGAGTCAAGAATAGAATTATTGACATCAATATTCTATTTCCTGAACTCCAAAATGTGTTGTGTTGCAAACAGTGTCATAGTGAAGTGAAATTTTCTGAATTAACAGTGTTTGGATTAGGATTTAAAATTGAAGTGATTTGTGTTCGATGCAGAGAAGTCTCCAGCATCAATTCTAGCAAAAAAGTGGGTGAACGACAAGTCCAGGCCAACACCAGAGAAGCACGAGCTCTTAGGCTAAGAGCTCGACGGATGCAGGAAGATGACTCCTACGCTGCTGGTGGACATTAAGGAGTCAAAAGCAAAGGCTTGGCAAGGACTACGAAAAAAGATGAGTATTCTTCTCTATATTGTTTTAGCTGATTTTGATGGTTTTTGAAGTATTAATTTATTTCATTTTTTTCAGTGGATATTGCATTGACGCTAACTTGGAATTCTATTTTTCTTCCATCAAATCAAGTTGGAGACCTCAACAAAATAATTAGGTAAGAATAAACATGCATTTTTTAGTATTAAATACAATAAATTAATCTAATGTTAAAATTCACAATTTATCATTTTTTGTTTACAGATTCTCAGAGGCGTACTCAACACATTGGTATACATTCAGTATACTATATAAATCCTGAAAGTGATGGTCTACCACCAAGGATCGATAGAAAAATAGTTCCAAGAGATTTGGTAAGCAATAAATTAAATTCTATTACAATATGCATCAATGAACTTTAAAGTCAATTTTCTCCAACTTTGGTTTTTCATGATTTCAGCTCACTGTCCGTAGGATTCCAGGTGACCATATGCTTCGATTGAGCTGAAATTTTTTGAGTATGCTCTATGTAAGTATAGTTTTCGTATGAACAGAGGGATTTTGATTTGAAAGCTTCACATTTGTTTAATAAATAAAAATGTGGCATAAAAAATATTATAAATAAAAAAATTAACTTTTTTTTATTAAAATTTTTCTAAGTATTCAAATCAAAATCCCTCTGTTCATACGAAAACTACACTTATATAGAACATACTCACAACATTTGAGCTCAATCGAAGGATATGGTGACCTGGAATCTTACGGATAGTGAAAATCAGTCTGCGGAGTGCCACTCCAGATAGGTAGGTCCAAACTTGGATTTTAAGTGCTTAAATTGAAGGTAAGTGAACATACTATAAGTATGAAAAGTTTGTCTAACATATTATTTAATTTTATACTAATTTTTTATAATTTTATGTTTCAGATTTTAAACGTGTTGGATCCCCTTAAGGGGTTATGACAATGTTAAAATTTTGAAAATGTCCACTTTTTTATTCACTTTTTTCACAGTTTATAGTCCGTAGAATATGGTCCTGAAAGCCGTTTTTTGCTGAGAAAATTTGCCTCGAAGATATCGACAAAAAACTGATAAATCTGTTTCAAGTAAATTTTTAAAACATCGTGAATTTTAAATATTTTAATTAAACCAAACTTGTGCAGAGAATTGTTTTACTACACTTCTTATACAGCAATTTCATGAGATATCTTATTGAAAATACGACATAAATATGTTTCATAAACCATTTTTTTCTCAAGAATTATGAATTTATTTCCGTAAAATATAATAAAATCCGTAAAATTAATTTTTCTATGTGTGATGTTATGTTACTAAACTGAATGTGTTAAAATAAAGGCATTCAACAAATTTAAATTTACCACCCGAACAGGTTGCGCCTTACAGCGTCCGGTTGAGAATGAAGATTACTATATGATCGGTATAGTAGAATTTTCTGTGAGACTGTGAAGCAGCCAAACAGCTGTTTTTCATCCAACCTTCAAGACACTTTCTCAGTGCAGTTTGTCTGCCAGCTGCTGTAACAATGCGTATAACCTCAGTGGTGTTGTAAAAGTGCAAGAGCTTCTGCAGAGTACAACAATTATTCAGATAAGTATTAGAAACTAATAAGTGAGAATTATATCCGTAAAGATCCTTTTCTTTGTTTGTATATTTTTTGCTTTCAGGTTTATGGCTGGAAGACAGATGAATGGGACTTTTCAATTGACTGTCTGGCATATCATTTTGCATGTTTTCTAACAACTAAAGTGTATTTAGCAATGGTAAGTATTGCAAATATCTGTAATCATTAGTTTAATTTGATTATGTACTAGTAACGATAATTTTTATTTTATTTTCAGCTTATAAATACTATTATCACACACCATGATGTACGGTACCACCAAATATACTTTATTACATGTATATTTGAGTACCAAAAACTAATCAAGGTGTGCCAGATAGATTCTGTAAGTATAGCTGAGTTCATTTGTATCATTTGCATTATAAACTTTAAATGCCTTTTACTCAGATTTGGTTTTTTCATGCCTATACTACTGCCCTAAAATTTCCAATTACAATTGGTCAATAACTCTTAGTTGTAGAGTTCAGGTAATCCGCAAAAAATTACAACAGACTGTACATTTTAGTTAAACTTCTAATGTTCTTCATCTACAAAAGAAACTGGTAATTATACAGACAATAAAATGATTATATTAATAGGTCATGGTCTTTAAAAATACACCTTAATCACGATTAGATTTAAGAAGTGAAATTACGTATACCTACACGTGAGGTTTCCTAATTACTAGCTTTATGAAGGCTGCTTATGCTTTAGCATCTCGAAGAATCAAATGTTAAACTTATGAGTTACTTTCAAAAGGTCCTTCAGAATGAAAGTCATAGATTTATCACTGAATTTTATGCTGAAAAATGCAACTGTCTTAAAATTTCCTATTATGATTGGTCAATAACTCTCAGTTGTAGAGTTCAGGTAATACACAAAAATTTCAAAAGACAGCTTCAAAATCACAGACTCAAAATCACAGCTTAATCATCATTTGATGTAAAGGTGTGAAATGGCGTATGCTACACATGCGATTTTTCTTGCACTTATTAGCTCTCAATAGCTCTCAAACTTTTGATGCTTGAGCATCACCAATAACCAAGTGTTAAACTTGTTAGTTACTTTGAAAAAGGTTTTCAGAAGAAAATTTAAATATTTAACACAGAATTTTATGCTGAAAAATACGGCGACCCATCAATTTTCAATAAAGTACGGTTAATTACTGTTAATAGAAGAATTCTGCAATACCACAAAAAATTCAGGTAGGCAATACATATCAGTTAAATCTGCTATGCCTTTTATCTGCATACGAGAATGGTATAACGATACAAACTAGAAAATTAATAGATCAATAGGCCCTGTTTTAAAAACCGAAACTTATGACCATATGATGACTTCTTTCTAGTAAAATTAATTTCTTTTAAAATTTCTTGCAGTTTTTGTACGAATGATTACATTAGAAAAGTATATATGTCAGTATAATTTCGTAAATCAACATAAGTCAGATACACTTGTGCAGACAGTCAGCATAAAATTATGCAGACGCTTATATAATCACAAATTGGAAATATGTTGACGCGTCCGCATAAGTCACCTTGCAATCCAGAAATTTTGAATTGCTAATAATTCAAGTTATTATAGGCAAATAATAACATTTTTTATGCAAATCAACTTAGATACTCATTGTTTACCTTTGTATACATAAAAATAGTGTTTTCTGATGTGTCCGCATAAGTGCGGATACATCAAGATACATATATATATGTGTGCGTGTATATATATATATATATATATATATGTATTAATATATATGTGTTATAACGTTGATTTTTGGTCGCGTAACCAACGCTATTTTCTCAGCCGGTCTCCTCGGTATCACTTTAACCCGGTGGCGCCAGACACTTA
Organism: Philotrypesis tridentata; assembly: GCA_018906965.1. Lineage (NCBI taxonomy): Eukaryota > Metazoa > Arthropoda > Insecta > Hymenoptera > Pteromalidae > Philotrypesis > Philotrypesis tridentata. Next base: position 176,385 of record JACCIB010000124.1, read on the forward strand.
CCTTAAAGTATCAGAGTCTCGCGACTCTTGTACCGAACCCGGGGAGACAGGCGGATTTACCCGGCTGGCTAGCTCAGCTCCGCTACACGGTATAGCAGATAGGGCGGTTCGGAAGGAAAATACCACAAGGTTATCTTTATTTAGTGCACCATTTATTAACATCGACTACAAATATTTACACAAAGATAAAGTTAGCCCGAAGCTATCCGTATACCAGTTTGCAAGTTACTCGACGTGTCACTACGTTTACGTTAAACTAGTCTGAGCTGGAACGGCCGAGCAGGAGAGTGCCGGTTCGTGCTCTCGTTGCTTGCCTCGCACTCTCGCTCTCCCGAGACGCCGGAAAGCGAGCGCTCCTATTGGTCGCTACGCGATTTCACATAACGATTTCACCTTCCTCCTTTTCTCTCAATCATGACCTTCTCCCTCCACTTATGTTGTAACCTTAATGTAACCCTGCACTATTACCTTCATCTAGGATTTTGAGCTTCCACTTAACATCTCCAACCATTACCTCCAACATCCACCTATTACTTAAAGTCATGATCCACCTATCACCTACACCCTCGGCCTATCGTCTCCAATCATATCCCTCAGCCTCCATCTATCATCACCACCTTTTACCTATCGCTTCCGCTCTTCCTATTTAACATAGCTCCTTCATCTACCGCTTCCAATCATGACCCCTTCAGTCTCCATCTATCGCCTCTCATCATGATCCCTTCACCTTTCGCTTAACGCCTTGAATTATTATCCCTTCACACTCCAGCTTTTATCTCCGCATATTAGCAATACCCTCAAGTAATCATTTTCAATCGTGATGTTATTATGCTCCTTCTATCTATCCATCGTACCCCTACTACCTCCACCCTTCACCTCTTTCATCCACTTATTACCTTCAACCTTCACCTGTGGTTTTCACATTTTACCTTGTGACAACGGCAGAAGGAGGTGCACGCGGGGCGCAGGGGGGGGGGGCATGGTGCAGTGTGTGACCACGTTAATGACCGACGCGGGTGATGTGCGTCGTCGTCCTCCTCTGGGGTGCTCTCCTCCTCCTCCTCGTGTTCCACGAGGCCTCGCTTCACGTCTGTATTCAAGTTTGAGGGTGCCTTGACGCGCGAGAGAATCAAGCCGGGAAAATAAGTAAAGATCGAACACTGAAAATTCGTGAATTAGTAGCACTGCTTTATTTTATTCTCTAAACTTAACTCTACTGTACACGTTCTTCTCTCACTCTCAGCGCGCACGCTCGGCAACGGCTCGGCAATCGCGAACTCACGCAGAACGGAATTTGCACTCTTTTACGCTCTTTTCCTCCTCGTGTACCTCCTTCTTCACGTTCGGTCGCTGTCTCGTGCTCTGTGAATGCGCGAAAAACTACGATTACGCGGGTGGTAAATAGGTGGTTGAAGAGTATCGGTGGTAGCTCCTTAACTCGCTGTACAATTCGCTCCTAACTCGTAATGTCGCTCGAAAGAAAAGACTCGTGAAAATTGCTCGTTGCTGCTAGGTTGTGTGCAAACGTGCTACTGCCGCTCGCGACTCGCCGCTCGTCCTCTCGCTCTCATACACACACACATACGTCGGCTACGACAGTCACGTGATCGGTCGCCTGATTTTTCCAATCGCGGTAATTACAAATTCCTCGCATACAATTCCGTCTTCCTTATTCCCTGGCTTCGGCGCATATATTTAGTTCTATACACATTTGTTGTTGTGGACGACGCTTGCACCTCGCCTTCGACCCAATAGTCCTCTCCACGCTCGTATAGTTGGGCTCGCAGGCCTCCACTCAGCAGTTTACAGTCTTACACTCCTTCGGCTGCATACACATACACGCGTGCTCGCCCGCTCATGCATACGCGGCTCTGCCTCTCGCCGCGCCACTTGCCGCGCCGCTCGCTGCGCCGCTCGTTGCGCGCCATACGCTCGCTGCGCTCGCCGTCGCCTCGTGCTCCTCGGTGGTGTCACGGCGGCGGCTGTGGCCCGTCGGCGCGCCTGCTGGATCCGCGCTCCGCGCGCTGCCGCGTGTGGTAGTCGGCAGCGCTCCCACTCCTCGCGCGCTCTCCCGCAGCTCGGCGTGACGTCACAGCGGTGACTCGGCCGGCTGCTGTTCTCTTCGCGCGTTCCCCTTCCTTCTCTCTCCTGCCTCTACGGCGCGGCTCGTGCCAGCACCTGGCTTTGGCTCCGTACGTAATCTCCCCTGTAAACACCCGGGCATTAGAGCATATTCGTTTTTGCTCGATCTCGGGTGTCCGCAGGGAAGCTACCCGGCTTTAACGACGGAATCTCCGTCGCATTCCCCCTTCCAAACCTTCAATGCCTTGCATTGTTAGGTTTTCATTGATAGGAGTGCCGGGTGCTCATCTGCTCTTTCTCGCATTTGGCCTCTGCTTCTCCCAGGATCGCTAAAACAAAGAAATTATTTCGGAGCTCCCTGCCCCTGTTCTCGAAGTCTTCTTCCTCCCACTCGGGGCGTCTCTCTCACTCAGTTTCTCCGGGTTACATCGGCGGGGGTGAGGAAAGGTGAAAACAGGAACAAAGACGCTTACCTCTACTCTCATTGTTTGTCCTCTTGGTTCTCCTCTCCCTCTCTGCGGCTCGCCGGGCGGGAAGACCCGTGAGAGGATCGACTATCGCAATGGTTGGGGGAGGTCTCTCACTGCCTCCAGGATGCGGAGGATCTCCGCGGTCCCTGCGCTGGTGTTCGGGTTCCCCGAGGTACTCGTCGACCTCCGTCCCATTGCGTCCGCAGTTGCTGCAGTAGACGCGGACTCTCGGTCGCGGGTAGTCGAGATGCCCGTGCCCCTTCTGCTAGCAATGAAAGCAGGTGAACTCGGCTGGGGCGTGTCGCACGCAGGGGCTACCACTACCTCGGTCCCCTCAGGGACGTCGGAGTGAGCGGCGGGCTCGACTCTCGTGGGTGGGTCGGGCCGTGTTTTCGAGCGCGGACGACGGACTTCCTCCAGAGGGGAGAAATAATCCTCCGCCGTCCACTGCGCTGGTCCTCGCCCTCGTCTTCTCCGGGAGCGTGCGCGTCTCTCCCCATCATGCGGTGGTGGAGGGGGTCGCGAGGCAGGCTGGTACATGGTGATGGTTAGGGTACCATCTTCTACGTCCCAGTCTTCCTCTCCCTGCGCTACCGGTCTTCCTCGCGCCTGCACCGGGGGGTAGGGGCACCGATACCTCGGTTCGAGGTCCTCCTCCCTAAAAGGGACGTCGACAATCCGCGGCTCGTCCAACCTGCCGTACGGTTGGGGACGCGGATCCTCCATTCTCCCTCCGCCAGAGCTTGGCTCAACGGCCGGCAATCCCTCCTGAGGTTGGGGATTTCCATCCCTCTCTCCACCGGAGCTGGGCTCGACGGTCGGTAGGTACCACCGTGGTCGTGGGGCTCGACCCTCCGGTGGCTAACTCGGGTCCACATAGTTCTCGTCGGCGGGTTGGGAGCCTAGCCTCTCCCACACCGATCTGGCTAATTAGGGATTACCCTCCGTGCCGGGAATAGGCTCTTCGGCCGTGGTAGGAGGGGTCCCCGGTGCCAGCATTGGTGCGGGAACGGAGACTCCGCTCTCCAGTCGGCGGTCTCCGCTGGCTCTCGGGTTGGTCCGTGGCTCTTTTGGTCGCGCTCCCTCCCGGGAGTAGTCTCGGGGGGTTCGCAGCGGTCCGCGGGTCGATGTTGCGCCCTCCACCTGCACCATCTGTAGAGGGCCCTCGTGGATCTGGTAGACCGGCAGTTCTTCGAGGATTGGTGCTGGGGCTCCGACATTATCCGCTTCTCGCAGCAATTCCTCCTCCTCCTCCTGGGAGACGTAACATTGGAGGTCGTTGTCCTCTCCCGGCTCGCCCGCGAGGTCGACTGCGGCGATCTCCTCTGCCAGGGCGTCCTGACCGATGGGCTCGGGGCGGACGGCGGGCACCTCGCTTCCTTCCCAGGAGCTTCCATCGGGGTCTTCGTCGACCACACTGGGTGGCTGTCGCTCGGCCCTGCAGGCGGCTGTCTGCCGGAGGAGCTCCTCCCTCAGGCGGTGCTCTTCACCCAGGGCTCCGTCGCAGCCGAGGCTGTGTGGGACGTAGTCGCTCATTCTAGAACCAATTCTTATTTTAATGTGGATTCGCGGATATTTTCAGGTCAACACAGTTTTTCCATCACCATTTACTTACATGCACAACGTTACACAGTTTTGGCACTCACAGCACCTACTAATACTACTTTTTGGACGTCGGGTGGGTTTGGGTTAGAAACAGGGGTGTGGCCCGGGCGCGGTGGGATATACTTCCGCAGATCACTGACATGGACCTTGGCTATCTTTCGCCCCCTTCCACCCTCCGTTTCTAACTCGTATACAAGGGGAGATACCTTCTTTATTATTTTAAAGGGGCCCCCGTACTTCGGCGCGAGTTTCGCTGCGAAGTGCGCGGCCGCTTTCGATAGCGGGTGCGCTTTCCGTAGTATTAGGTCTCCCTTCGAAAACTCTGTGTATTTACGCCCCTTGTTGTACGCTCGACTCTGCCTCTCTCTTTCTCTATCAATGAATTTTACTACTAGTTCACGCAGAGTGTCTAATCTCTTCATTCTGTTCGACTACTCTTCGGGCTTCCCCATGTCCACGCTCGGGTTACCCTCCATTTCCTTCTTCCGCCGTAGGCTTCCTACTGGAGTGGGGTGGTGACCGAAATTAAAGAAAGCCGGCGAAGTTCTGAGCGTAGCTTAGTTAGCCGTATTGAGTGCGTGTCTCAGTTCATGTAACCGTTTATCCCAGTCTTCCCGTGGCTTTTCACGTACATTGCAATCATGGTTTTTAGAGTTCTGTTGATCCTTCCTACCGGGGGTTGGCTTGGGCATGATACGGGGAAGTCGTGATATATACTACTCCGTATTCGGCTAAGGCAGGGGTTTCCCATCGAAAGAGAATCAGTTCTTCAAACGCCTGTAACACGGCTTTCCCGTCTGCTTTTCTCAGCGGTTTAACTTCAATCCATCACGAGAAGAGATCTTCGAAGACCAGCAGGTATTTATTCTGACTTTTACTACGGGGAAACTCCATCATATCAGCTACCACTACTGTCCAGGGCTCTTCGACTATCCTCCTCGCCATTTGTCCCTGAGGACCCTGTTGGCTACTCTTATGCTGCTGGCACGAAAGGCAGGAGATTACGTATCGGTAGGCGTCTCTGTACATGCCAGGCCAGAAATACTCTCGGGCTAGGCGATCATAAGTTTTATCGATCCCCATGTGTCCAGAGGTTGCAGCATCGTGGGAAGCCGAAAGCACGCTTTCCTTCTCCTCTGCGGGAACTACAAGCTTCCATCCGTCTTCTCCTCACGTAATAGGTTCTATCATCGGATCTATTTTGTACCGATATTCTCCCATCAATCACTCGTCAATCGGAAAACCTTTTGGGGTTTTCTAGAACATCTGCTCTGTGACGGAGGTACCAACTATCAACTGCCTCCCCCAGGGCGGCTATCTCAACTTCAAACATGCGCGATAGGGCGTCGGGTACTTGGTGCTCTCTCCCTGGGCGGTCTTCGATCGCAAAATCCCATTGCTGTATTTCCGCGACCCATCGGGCTAACCTCCCTGTCGGCTCTTTTAGGTTTCTCAGCCATTTGAGAGCGCTGTGGTCGGCGATTACGGTGAAGTGATACCCCTCGACGTACGGTCTTAGTTTTTTAATAGCCCAAATCAGACCTAGACATTCCCGACAAATCCCGACAGACCTAGACATTCCCGATGCAAATACACCCAATTGACAATTTTTCTGAAAAAAAAATCTTTTTTTGCTATGTACACAACCTTTATATTGATGAATTGCATTACTATCATAATACAGATATTAATATTCAGTATGAAAATGTTCAGTAGTGTAATATATGTTCGGTAGTAGTGTAATTTCGCTCGTCCTTGGTTAGCATGCGGCTCACGAACACTATTAGGTGTTCTCCTTCGTCGAATTCTTGAATGAGAACGGCCCCAACTGCGATGTTGCTCGCGTCGCATTGTATATAGAAAGGTTTTGTGAAATCCGGTCTTGCCAATACCGGGGCTGAGGCTAGGGCGTTTTTGATGCTCTGGAAGGCTTCCTATTGATCCTTTTCCCATGACCAAGCTCGACTCTTATCGAGTAAACCTGTGAGAGGCACTTTCAAGTCAGATGCGTCTTTCACAAACTTGTTGTACCACCCAAATAAACCCAGTAATCGGCGAACCTGTGTAGGCGTTTTAGGTACGGGATATTGCAGTACTATTTTCTCGGGGTCGGGGCGTACCCCTCTTTGTCGAGGATGTACCCCAGATACTCAATTTCCCCTACACAGAAGTTGCGTTTTTTCGGGTTGATCGTCAATCCTGCGTCTACAAGTACTTTCAACACATGTCTGGTCCAGTATTTATGCTCTTCGACGGACTGTGGCTATGACGACATCGTCGAGATACCCAAATACAAATGGGGCTACGGCAGGGCCAAATAGGGCGTCCATGAGAGCTGCAGCGTTACGGAGGCGTTGCAAAGCCCGAACGCCATTCTGGTGAACTGGAACAACCCCATGCCTGGCACGGCGAAGGCGGTGTACTTCTTGCTGTTCTCTTCCATTTTCACTTGGAAGTACACTTGCCGGAGATTTATTTTGCTGAGATATTTGGCATTTCGCAGGCGATCGAGGATCATCGTCATCGGTGGCAACGGATAACTGTCTTTTTTGGTCATAGCGTTGATCGCGATGTAATTCACACAGAATCTCTCCGTGCCATCTGGCTTCGGCACGAGTACGGGTAGACTGCAGAAGTCGATGGCGTAGTTTTCGATGACTCCTAGCTTCCATAGCTCCTCTACGGCGGCCTGTATAGTAACTAGCATTTTCGGGGACTTCCTTATCCACTTTTGACGAATCGGCGTCTCATCCGTGAGTTAGATGTGATGCTCTGTCTTGGTGGTGAAGCGTAGAACGTCCGGAGAGTACGCAGGTAGTATTTCCTTCACGATTTTGTCTATCTCTTGATCTTCCATCTCCAACTCCAGTATTCCTGCGCACTCAGCGTAGATTGCTGCTGCTGGCTGGTCGCTTCGTTGATCAAACTCTCTCCATGATCCTGAATTGGCTCTCCACCAACCTCTATGATCTGTGTCTATTTTGAACAGGTCACTGAAGTCTTTGCCTAGCAGTATTGAGTGGTGGACATCCTTCACGGCTCGGGCGGGTACGATGTTCGAGATTCCTTCTAAATCGAATCGGATATCGAGATATCCCAGGATTGGTGTTCGCGCTCCTGTGACAGTTTGGATGTGAGCTTCTGCTTGATGAAGTCGACTGGCGAGGCGCTGGGTAACGTCTGGGCCTACTAGAGAAATGCCGGCCCCTGGATCGAAGAGTGCCCTTTATTGAATTCCTCCAAGGATAACTCGCAAGTAGTTTCGATTATCAACTGTGGCTCCTGCTATCTCTTCTCCCTTCTCGCTGCTTGGGCTCGGCACGTCTGCTAGGAGGATGTTGCTGTCGTTACTCAGCAGGCTTAGTGCTGTTTTAAGCGTTTCCAATTGCTGGTATTCTTTAGCTTCCTCCGAATCTTCTTCATCCTGCAGCCACGTCGCGGCTTCGATTAACTCTAGTTCGTCCATGTCGAAGTCGTCGTTGAAGTTATCCAGGACTGTTATCATCTTGGGTTGACTTAGTGGTTGAGCTGTTTCTTTCTCGACTTCGGTGTCTCTTTTGGTTTCTTCTGGGTCCTCAGCTCAAGTCAGGCGACCCGTAGCTGTCGGTTTGGCAGGCGGTGTTTCTGACTTGAATGGCGAGACTCGGTTCAGGTACTCTCCTCTTCCATATCTCTAAATTCAGCTTTAGAGAACTCCTCAACGCTTAAGGGGTTTTCTCCGCTCCTCAGTTTTTCCTCGGGTTTCTCAGATTTCTCAGATTTCTCAGGTTTCTCAGATTTCTCGGATTTCTCAGGTTTCTCGGGTCTCTCAGATTTCTCGGACTTCCTCGTAGTGTTGCTACTCCCCAGAGGCTCAATGGGCGTCTTGCTTGGCTTGGCTTCCACACTCTTTACTACTTCAGGTCTTTCTGGTATGAATTCCACAGCTTTTCCGCTTTCTCCTAAGTTCGGTTCGGCTACGGCATTCCTCTGCTTATAACTAATGTCTCCTCCTTGCTCTTTTCTCGTTTTTAGAAATTTCTCTATGTCCTGGTTTAAATGCTCTTGTCTCTCGTCACGGGTATTTTCTCTTTGTATTTGTTTCGCTGGATTCTCTAGAGACGAGGTGGGGTTTTGATAGGCTCCTATACCCAGGTTTCTCTTATCTACCGCCATCTTCAAGTTCGAGCTTCCAATTCTTTCGATTGGAGCTTTCGGCTGCTGGTTTATTGTTTGCTCCGATGCTCCGTTCTAGTGGCAGAACGCCACTCTCTCCCCCTTCCAAGACTTCTCAGGACGGAAGGCAGTCTTTTCTCCTACACCTCCTAATACGCGAATCTATTCTGCAGATTGGGTTGCAGGGGGATTTGTGTAATTTGTGGGCTCAGCAGCTATTGCTGGGTCTGTTGGGATTGTTGCTGATTGCCCAGTTTAGGCTGCTGGTATTGCAGAGGTCTCTGTGGGTTGCTCTATGTGATTACTGGTAGTGCGGCGGTTGCTGCTGGTTGCTCTGAGGGACCTGAGGTACTGGTGTGGGAGACAGTTGTCCCTGCACTGCTCCCACCCGCGCGTTTCCCAATCCATTCCGGATATGGGTACAGACTGGTGATTGGCAATTTTGAAACCGTGCGCCCTGTTGTCCGCAAACCTGGCATGTTAGCTTCGGGCGCACTGGGCAGTTCTTCAATTGGTGGCCCATCTGTTTACAATAAAACATTGTGTCAGATGGCAATCAGCTGCTCTGTGCCCAGTCTGATGGCACGTATAGCACGCTCCTCCTCCTCCGGTTGTGTAGGCATCGCAGGAGTTTTAGCTTTACTCTTTTTTCCCTTTTTCCCTTGTGCGGGTTCTTTGTTACTGTCATTCGCTGCTGCCACCTCGCTCATCTCCTCAACAGCAGCTACCTTTGGCTTGGCTAAGGGTGTCTAGGCTACGGCTGGGAAGCGTGATTTTTCAGCTGGTAGCGGCGGTGTGTATCGAATATCTTCTTCCACTTGTTCCTCATATCTTCTGCCGTACTTCTTGACATCATGATACGTCTCAATGCTTTTTCCATTTAGCGCTCTGCGGTATTCTGGTCGTAAGCCTTTGATCAGAATTTTTAGTTGTTTCCTCGTTTTCAAAGGCTTGCGCAGGTGGTTAGCGATATAACGAAAGTTTGTGACATATGCGTCTATTTTCTCGCCTTTACCCTGGGTTCGCTTATACAGTTCATCTATTATGTCACACGATGATAACGTCCTGCAGTATCTTTCGCAGAAGGCTTCCTCGAAATCTCTCCAGTTACGGACGTCGCTTTTCTCGGTTTTATACCAGAGAGCTGCGCGGCCTGTTAGCGTATAGGAGATTATCCCCAACATTTGCTTACTGGTTTGACCTGTGCTAATCTTTATCTCGTTGAGCTTCGAGATATATTCCTCTGGGTTGTCTTTGGCTTCGGCGGAGAATTTCACGTTGTAACTCTTCAGTATCTGAATGCGCGATGCGTAGTGTTCTAAATTACCTATTCTTCCTCTGTCGGACTCTTGGCTCTGGCTATCATCGCTGTGTCTGCTTCTTTGGTAACTACTATGGGTTTGTCGTCTCGGGGTTCTGCGGACTGGTGAAGGATTATAGTCAGAGTCTGAGCAATCTGACGATGCGGAGCTTGACGAAGAACTACTAGGACTCCTATATTCTTTCTCTTGGCGTCGGCGCGTCGAGTTTGTGTGCTTCGGATACCTAGTGTGCGGAGCGGGTTTTCCCCTATTCTTCTCCTCGCGGTGTCGTCGATTGTCAGACTCTCTCGTGTCATATCCATGTTCTTTAAGAAGTGCTGGATGTGTTGGCGATGGTTGCTGCCGTGGTCTTGGTGGTTGCGGGGAGTTGCGTTTGAACTGATGAATTTTCACGCCTTCTAGTCGGGGCGAGTTAGCATTTTTGCATTAAGTTTCTTCTAACTTTATTTTTATGATTGAAATATGTTATTGGTTACTTACTCAAAATGATCCTAAAGTCTCGACTTCGGGCCAGATCGGGAACATTGTTATTATTGCAAAAAGAATTCCGAAAATGCACTTTTTTTTAATTTTTCGCGAATAACTTTTTTGTAACTCATTTCACGTAAAAAAAAATAAAGATGAAAGTTGTTCAGAATTGAATTTCATAGAACATACATGTATTACCGACCGCAAAATTAATGTTTTTAATCGTTAAATTGTTAAACGAAATAAAATTTTTTTTAAATTTCATATTGCCACAGATTTTATAAAAAATTATATTTTTCAATGAATAAGTGCTCAATGATGAGTTATACAGGGTGTCCAAAAAGTATCGAAACACGCCTAAAAAGTTTTCAGAGAACATATTTTTGACCTGGGTCAAGGTCATTTCCGTAGTAACTTTTGACGGTCGATCTAATGTGACCTTGGATTTGACCTTGGACCTTGCCATCAAGGTCATTTCAAAGTCACTATGATTTGTTTAAATGGGAACACCCTATTTTGACATCGGCAAACGAAAGAGCGGAAAATTTTACGTTCAGATATGTATTAAGGTCCAAGGTCAAGGTCACCTGTGAAGGTCGTAGCAAGGTCAAATTGTATTTGCAGGGAATTCTTGCAGAATTAGCAGTCAGAAGAAAGGTAGATGACCTATGTTTAGCGTTACCCAGGAACAACGACGTGGACGTAATAGGATAATGTTCCCTTTGGGGTGCTTGATTAACGTGAGTCCCCTTGCCTCTCACGATGGGGTGCTTGTTTTACGTAAGTCCCCTTGCCTCTCACGATGGGGTGCTTGTTTTACGTGAGTCCCCTTGCCTCTCACTTTAAATATTTAGCGTAAATGCTCGAATTGTTCACCATTCACTTCTTGACAGTAAGCTAATCGATGGTAAAAAGCATTAACAACATTTTCTATCGCTTCAGGACTAATATTTGCTGATTCTAATTCAATCCTCTCTCGTAGCTCGACTAAATTTGTGGGCTTTGTTTTGTATACTCGATCTTTTAAATAGCCCCAGTAAATATAATCAAGAGGTGTCAAATCAGGTGATCTGGCTGGCCATTCAATTGTGCCCCTTCGTCCTATCCACCGATTAACAAACACTGCATCTAAAAGATTGCGAACATCACGTGCATAATGAGCTGGTGCGCCGTCTTGTTGGAACCATGTGTTCATAAAGTTGTCTCCTGCTATTCTTCTTATCGCAGGCACGATTTGATTGCGTAGCATTTCTTCATAGTTTTCAGCATTTAAGTTGCCATCAATAAAAAACGGACCTACGATTCTGTTATTGAATATGCCTGCCCATACGTTTAATTTTTCTGGGTATTGTGATTTATCTTCTCGTGCCCAATGTGGGTTTGTTTCTGCCCAATATCTACAATTGTGTCTATTGCAGGTTCCGTCAAGTTGAAATGTCGCCTCATCTGAAAAAACAATATTTGATGGGAAGTTAGGATTTTGCACTATACGTGTCATCATGTCATCACAAAATTCAACGCGACGATCAAAGTCATCTTCATTAAGTTTGTGAATCAGTGTGACTTTGAATGGATGAAAGTTAGCATATTTTAGTATGTTATGAACAGATGACTTACTTATATTGTGCTGTTGTGAAATTCTACGGGTGAAACTATGTGGATCCTCAATGAATGATAACAAAACATCCAGGGAAGTATCATCGTTTGTTGCTGACTTTGTTTTTCCTGATTTTGGCCTATCGTCGATTGTGCCGGTTTGTTCAAACTTTGTAACAAGGTTCCTTGCAGTTGAAATGACAATCCCAGTTCTATCAGCTCTAAAAGTCTCATTAAAAAGATTAATCACTGTGCGGTAAGGTTGCACTGCGGCACCCCAGCCTCTCATCATGAGAAGTGTAATCCTTTCTCTTTTCGTAAGATGTTGCATTTTCAATTAGGTATGAACAGATTTTATTGTTGATCAAACTATGAATACTTAAATATCAATTTAAAGAAATAGATTTTACAACCACTATACTTATTTAAGATTTCGAGGTAAACATTTGTAGTTTTAAAATAAGTGGGCAATATAATTTGCTTGGTAACTTATGTTTTTAAGGTGCTTTTTTTAGTGTGAGATCGCGATTTACCGAATGTAGCCATCTAGAGGTCTGGTTCAGTACTGCAACGTTGGCGTTAAGTTTTAAAACTTTTTGAACATTACCATAAAATATGTATGTTTCTGTTTATTCAAACGATTATGGGGTCGCTGAGAACTAATTAAGAGTTCACATTTAGATTGGGTATTATTAAAAACTTAATGAAGACTGGTTAACGCCCAAATAAACAATTTATTTAAATGTAACAAAAAATGAGTCTTAATTTGTTCAAGGGCTTTTCAGGGTCGCTAAGTACGGATTTTGAGTTGGTTTTTAGTTTAGCACTATAAAGGACTTCATGAGGCCTGGTTAAGGCTCAAATAAATAATTTTTTTCAATGCATCAAAAAAATAAGTTTTAATTTATTTAGGGGGGTTTTCGGGGTCGCGGAGTAGGAGTTTTGGATCGAATTTCAGTTTGGCACAATGAAGGACTTAATAAAGCCCGGTTAAGGTCAAAATACACAATTCATTTAAATGTAACAAAAAAAAGTTTTAGTTCATAAAGTGGGTTTTTAGGGCCTTTGACCTTGCTACGACCTTCACAGGTGACCTTGACCTTGGACCTTAATACATATCTGAACGTAAAATTTTCCGCTCTTTCGATTGCCGATGTCAAAATAGGGTGTTCCCATTTAAAAAAATCATAGTGACCTTGAAATGACATTGATAGCAAGGTCCACGGTCAAATCCAAGGTCACCATTAGATCGAGCGTCAAAAGTTACTACGGAAATGACCTTGACCCAGGTCAAAAATATGTTCTCTGAAAACTTTATAGGCGTGTTTCGATACTTTTTGGACACCCTGTAGAACGAACAATGTAAAAATCATTGTCCAATCTGCATGTCTCAAAATGGCGTCTCATTGCAAAATTATTTATCTCAAAATTTCAAATTCATTTCAAAATTGCCCATGGAGCCATAACTTGATCCAAGTGCCTTTAATCAACAGCTTCTGAAGTACTTAATAAATGCTAAAAAGAACTTTTTTAAAAATTAATATTTAACAACATTTTTAACAACAAATAATTTTTATTTTCGCCAATTTTAAGGTTAGACAAACGCAGTAAAATGCATCTTAAAGTACGTAAAAAACCATGACTTTTGGTATAATTTTGTTGAAATCCGACCAATAGGAGCTGAGATACGAAAATTTTTTCAATGGGCGATTACGCCGAAACTACTTAATATTTTTCAATGAAATTTGGTACAGTGCTTACTGAAATAATACTTTAAATGATAGCATTTTTCTCGATTGTTGTAGATAGCTCAGTTTGTCTAAAATGACCGATGAATAATCGGAAATATGCGCGCGCGACCGAGCGGTTTCTCTGGCCGGGAGGCGTGGCGGTGGGGGGAATGCCGCGCGGCGGCGGACAGTATTCGTTCACGTTAGTTGTAATTCGATTATCTCGATAACTAAGGCTGCTATTGCAATAAATTTTTTTTTCATTCAACGTGTTTTTTTCAGCTTTAATGTTATACTAATTTAATTTTTATAGGTGTAATGCAAATACACCCAATTGACAATTTTTCTGAAAAAAAATCTTTTTTTGCTATGTACACAACCTTTATATACATATATTGCACTACTGAACATTTTCATACTGAATATTAATATCTGTATTATGATAGTAATGCAATTCATCCATATAAAGGTTGTGTACATAGCAAAAAAAGATTTTTTTTTCAGAAAAATTGTCAATTGGGTGTATTTGCATTACACCTATAAAAATTAAATTAGTATAACATTAAAGCTGAGAAAAAAAAACCCGTTGAATGAAAACAAAATTAATTGCAATAGCAGCCTTAGTTACCGAGATAATCGAATTACAACTAACGCGTACGAATACTGTCCACCGCCGGGCGGCGTTCCCCCCACCACTGCGCCTCCTGGCCGGAGGAGCCGCTCGGCCAGGCGCGCAGATTTCCGATTATTCATCGGTCATTTTAGACAAACTGAGCTATCTACAACAATCGGGAAAAATGCTATCATTTAAAGTATTATTTCAGTAAGCCCTGTACCAAACTTCATCGAAAAATATTAAGTAGTTTCAGCGTGATCGCCCATTGAAAAAATTTTCGTATCTCGGCTCCTATTGGTCGGATCTCAACAAAATTATACCAAAATTAATGGTTTTTTACGTACTTTAAGATGCATTTTACTGCGTTTCTCTAACCTTAAAATTGGCGAAAATAAAAATTATTTGTTGTAAAAATGTTGTTAAATATTAATTTTTAAAAAAGTTCTTTTTAGAATTTATTGAGCACTTCATAAGCTGTTGATTAAAGGCACTTAGATCAAGTTATCACTCCATGGGCAATTTGGAGATGAATTTGAAAGTTTGAGATAAATAATTTTGCAATGAGACGCCATTTTGAGATATCCAGATCGGACAATGATTTTTACATTGTTCATACTATAACTCATCATGGAGTACGTATTCAATGAAAAATATAATTTTTTATAAAATCTGTGGCAATATGAAATTTAAAAAAAATTTGTTTTTCGTTTAACAATTTAATGATTAAAAACGTTAATTTTGCGGTCGGCAATACATGCATATTATATGAAATTCAATTCTGAACAACTTTCATCTGTATCTTTTTTTACGTGAAATGAATTACAAAAAAGTTATTCGCGAAAAATTAAAAAAAAGTGCATTTTCAGAATTCTTTTTGCAATAATAACTATGTTCCCGACCTGGCCTGAAGTCGAGACTTTAGGGTAATTTTGAGTAGGTTACCAATAATATATATCAATCATAGAAGTAAAGTTAGAAGAAACTTAATGATATTCCACTTTTGAACTCCCTGACGCCCGGACTATTCCGCATCGTCTGGTGATCTTTGAGAGCCGGAGTGAGCCATGAAGCTCTCGCGTATCACTGGTTGTGCTGGATCGGACGCGTTACGTGGCGGGTCAACCCAAGGGTTTCTAAAATTACTACCATCGACTGCGTTTCCCCGATATTCCACGTAGCGTTCATCTCCATGGGGCGGTAAGCTTGCTGCTCGTCCTTGTTTTTCTGGCCCTCGGTTATGACTCGAGCGTGAAGGCTCGACAACTTCTCTCTGCCAGGGTGTGCTGCTCAAGTGTTCTCTCGGTGAGTTCCACTGGTAGATGCTTGGTTCGACCTCCGCGTCCGACGAGTGTTCTTCGTATTCTGGATCGTTGCTACTTGCTCGGGTCCTCGAAATCATGCCTGTCTTCTGCGAGCTAGTATTAGTTAAGGCTTCGGCCGTTGGTTTCTTGACATGGCTTTCGTGCAGTTCCGTTAGGATTCTGTTTGGTTTGTTTTTATTGGCATGTATACGAATTGTTGTAGCTCGTGAGAGTGGTGTACTCTATATGGGATGCCATGTTCGTTACCTTGCATCAGATTGGTCACCCTGTGTATTTGACGTACAGTAACATTTTGATCTTGGTCCGTGTTCTTGCTAGAGGTGGGTAGGTGAGCGGTGATATGTTCAGATGCTATGTTTCTCCATGACGACCCTCTTGGCTTCGGCTGGTTTTTTGGCAATAGCGCATAGTTTTTGGTGGTACACGCCCATGCTCGTCCCAATCATACCATGGAACATCAGCTACTCCATCATTTTTAATCCACAGGCGGGGCAGCCGGTCTTTGAGAATTTCTAAAGATCCGATTCCACTCACTCGGCTTTCCAATAGTTGTTGAACGATCTCCATACACGACATCCTCTCAATGTCCCTGTGCTGTTGTCTAACCGATCGTTTGTTCTCTCGTAGTGTTCGCATTATCTCAGCGTGTTTCCGCTCGTCGCCCATAGTTATCACTAATATTTTTTGCGGAATGGCAACTGGATTGCTGGTGCTCGGAGTCGGCTGGTTTATATGCTTTCGTGTTCGAGGGAGAATTTTCTCGACCTCTGGCTGTTCTAGCTTTTATCCCCCTTACCTAGCTAAGTATTCCGTAACAAGGGAGAGTTATGTTCTCGACCTTTGGCAGGGCGGTAAGAGAAAGTGAAGAAAATTGACTATCTACCTACCCGCTGTATAAAGGGGTTTCGCGATTGACGTGCAGGCAGTTAACCGTCAATATTTTTTCCCACGCCCCGTTGGGTGGACTCTCTCATAGATTACCTTGATAGGACGGTAGGGGTTATATTATTAACGATGAAATAATTTCTTGGTAGAACAGGGTTGACACAGGATTCGGTAATGATTTCAAATTAATAATGTGATAGTAAAAAAATAATAATAGTAAAATTAATGGTAAAATATAATATAATTGTAAGTAGCAATATATATAAAAAAGTGGTTCCTTATTTTATAAAATTTCTCCGAAGTTTTCTCGTACAGAGATGTTTTCGCCTCTTCTGTCGACTCGGTAAAATGATATCACCATAGCTTATGAACATAATGGAGATATTTTCACCAACTGGTTTCAAAAAAGGACGGCTTCGGCCAGATATATCAATTTTTATTCGCACCATCCTCAGAATAAAAAGGTGGCAATTATTTACAACCTTCTTGATAGAGCTATGCTACTATCAGACTCGCGGTTTCATACACGTAATATCGAGCATGCGAAAAAGATACTTCTCCACACGTACGAGCTTGCGCTTCTGCTAACTTCATTCGAACATTCTGTTCTATACCATAGCTTTTCCTAGCATCACTGCAAAAATCTTTCCAAGTGTTCCAAGTACTACACATCTCTCTACACCAAATCAATGCTCCATCGGTCATCACATGAAGCAATGCATTTAATAAATAATTACCATCAAACTAAATCCTGCACTCACGAGCAATGTTCCCCATATCTCGGAAAACTGGTCTCGACATCGACGAATATTCATCAACTTTACCCGCCGACGCAGCTAAGTCGCCTCCCCTCCGAGACACACCTTCGTGTTCTGCATTCCATGGTATCTTCTGTACAACTTTCTTTGGTACTGTTTCAGATTGAAATCTAGTCGCATTAGGATTTAGCTTAGTGCTGTGAGCGTCAGTTTCGTAATGTACTACAAACGTATACCGACATTGCACTTGATTGCGGTCCGCTTCCATTGCATCAGCTAGTCTGCAATAGTGGCCGGTTAACTCCACCAAGGACTGTTCTATCGTCCTAGCATAGTCATCCTATTTGGCTTCATTTTTCTTCGCCAATTCACGCTGTATCGCTATGTCCGGTCAAAGAGACACAATCGTTTCTTCATAATCATTTCGAATCTTTTTGTCATTCTCTGTATTTA
This sequence comes from Philotrypesis tridentata, assembly GCA_018906965.1. Lineage (NCBI taxonomy): Eukaryota > Metazoa > Arthropoda > Insecta > Hymenoptera > Pteromalidae > Philotrypesis > Philotrypesis tridentata. Next base: position 193,847 of record JACCIB010000124.1, read on the forward strand.
ACCTTTTTGCTGTTCCCTTCATCTCTCGCTATGCTCACGCTCGAATTCATAGTGTTTGACCGCGGGGAATTCTCTTCAACCACATCTTCCTCATCGATGTCCGCTACAACAACAATTGGATTTAAATCATCAATGGCAACCTCATTTACATCAAAATGTCTGAATATTATCTAAAAATCCATCCCCATGACTACTTTCATCATTTAATTCATCTAGCATCGATGGTTCAGAATCTGCAACCGTTGGTAATCTTAACCTCACCCATGTTGACGACTTCGTATCGTTAGACAAATTTTTCTCGTTCAAAATAATCTTCTGAAACATCGCATCTCTTCTTGAAATTGCGATATTGCTCTGTTTGGTCGTTGCTATACAATCATGCTCAGTGTATTCACCGCACAATTGCCTAACTAACCTATTAATGTTATTCAATCTACTTGTTTCTGTTATTAATTCAAATGTTCAAATAACTTATTTAACCTATCTTCCAGCAATTACATCGTCCATTCTTCAATTTCTTGATCTGCTTTTTCAAAAATGTTTAATCGCATCGCCATGTTAAAATAATAAACTTGAAAAAACTCAAATAATTAAAAACCAAACTTTATTTCGCGTGTCGCTCTTAACGGGTTATGTCTGAGTTCAAATGATGAATGTCCATTTTTTTTATTGACTTTTTTCATAGCTAATAATCCGTATAATAAGGTGGTGAAAATGGTTTTGGCAAAAAAAAATTGCCACGAAAATCAAGATAAAAAACTAAAAAAAATTTTACTAACTTTCATAAATCATCGATTTTCGATATTTACATTTGATTACGCCTTGATTATTCAACAGAATTTTTCAAACACCTCTAGTATAAGATTTTGATAGAGAATTTCATCAAAAATACAATATAAATTCGTTTTGCAAAAAATTTCTTTCTTAAAAAGTCAGTAACCTAGAACAAACCGCTAAATAACCAATTTTCGTAAAATCCCTTAGTTTGGTTTTCTTAAACAACATAAAACTATAATCTCATAAAGTAAAAGAAATTTAAATTTGGAAACAGTAAAAGAATTCAATAGTTTTGAAATGATCACCGAATTGTTGCATCGGACAGCGACGATAAAGCAGAATAAGTTCTGTATTATTGATAAAATAATTCCCTAAGAAATAGCGGTTTGAATTTTGATCCACTCTTCAAGTCACCGTGTGGTAATGTATTTGTCTACTACTACTTATAACAAGTTACTACTGTACACTAGTGTGGATAGAAAGTTGAAAAACTTCTACAACAAGAATTCAGATAAGTACTTTAAGATGCCTCTATCGCTTGTCTGGATATGATAGGAAATACAATGAAGTTATGTATCTCTTCGAGCCAGAAAAAAAATTTCGTTAATCTATAACTCTACCGCTCGACTGGATATGATAGGAAATATAATGAAGTTATGTATCTCTTCGAGGAAAAAAAAAAATTATATAGTTACTTCTAGATACAATGACGTAGTGCATTGTATATGTTCAGCAACGAAGATGAAGTTAATTGTGACGCAATGCACGTTGCTTCTCTATTCATGAAACGACGCAATGTGCTTCAGAATAGATGAAGACTTTTAATTTTGGACGGCTACTTGATCCTCACGTACTGAAGATTGTTCTTTAGCAGGACGTAATGTCTGGTAAAAGACAATCGAACTGAAAAACTAAATTTATTTTTTGATTTTAAAACCCTTTCCACTCGAGATCACACACTGGATCTCGAGGTATTCAGGAAGCAAAAATGCGTGAGTACTTATCGCGTGGACGGCAAGGGGGGAGGTAATATCTCCTTTCGCTATATACCGCTTATACTCCGATTCCCTGGCGCTCATAGGGCGGTAAGTTTCACCGATATACGTAGACTCGCAATCGGAGCAGTCAATTTAGATAAGTATTGTAGACCAGTAATTAGTAGTTGCATTTATAATGATTTAGTTCTTTGTCTTTTTTTTAATACACAGGTAAATGGGTTGATTAGACTTTCATATTAACTTTGAAGAGTGTCATTTGGCATCTTTTCAAGAACCTTTACGGTATATATTAATGGTGAGTAGCAAAAATAATTCGAAACGTTATAATATTTTGATAATGAATTGGCATAGATAATTTCTTTTTCAGATTTAACTCAGGCATAACCCCTTAATTCTGTTACAGCCTCCTTCACTTAAAATTCCGTGCAACTCAAAATTACACTCAAGTAAAAAAAAAATTCAATCAGAAACAGAAAAAATTCAAAAGAAAATTTTTTAATTTGAAGGAGAAAATTCGAAAATAAAATTTCCCGAAAATATTACAGAGCTGTACAATTAAATAAACCTACATCGGAAACCAAAGTTCAATTTTAAAATCGAAATTTAGAACTGTAGACTACAACGTCGGTAAATCAACGTTTCACCGTTGCAACAATCGCTACGTAAAGTATACCTGTATCTATCCCAACCTCGGTGATACACACACACGATCAGCTACATACGTATATTATACCGATTAGCACTAACGCACACAACAAGAGAGAAAAAAACAAATTCACTCTTCAATTTTCAGTACGTGTATATATATATGTATATATATATATATATTACATGAAATAAATCAACAAAATAAACTTCAATATTAATAGAAACAACACAATTAATTATTTAAATTATATTACAATAAACTAACTTATGTTTCTACTATAGTCGTACCGCGAGATTCGATTCGTTGTACATATAAAATAACTGCCTACTTATTCACACTCTACGATGAGGAAATAAGTCACGTAACTATAAAATTAATTTTCGAAATAATATTTCGCCGTATACTAAAATTATAAGCTAGATGTAAACGCGTGTTATTTACTTCTCTCGCGTTGATTCTTCGCCGAGCGATGTAAATAAAGGTGACCGGTCGCGCTCGCACGCTCACTATGGCTCTATGTACACGTCTCTGTATATGTATACTTCTACCGACAACTTTCTCACTTAGTTATGATCTGTTCAATGTATATAGATAATACTCTCAACATTTTGAACAATAACTCTCTAACACAGAACGCTCAGGAACGGCGGAAAGTGATATTCCGAGACAGCATAGGACGGAATGGAATATGATTTGTACAATGTTCTTTAATTTTAATTTACACCTTGTACTTCAAGTGAGTCACTTAGTCCGTTTCTATCAGCTCCTTTTTACGTAACGGCTGCTAAGCTTGTTTATTTTTCTTATAAGACCATCCGATTAAATCGTTCGGTCTTTTAATTATGCGGCAAATAAGTACATACTTGGATCAATTTTTTTTAATTATGGTTGAAGTTTGCCATTTTTAGCTCTATTTTTTCATCAACAGTGCCAATTGCATTGAATCAGATAAGTTTTTCTATGTTTATTTTATTATGTTTTGCTCTAAAAAAATATGATACTTTGTGTAAGTTTTATTTTAACTTTTCAGATATGGTCAACAACTCAGATATGGATTTTGGAGATGACTGAATGATTGCCCGATTGGTAGTGGTGGAGGTGGTCATGGCGGCCCTTGCTCGGGGACGTGCCATGACCGAGCACTGAGGCAGATGCCCATTATGCTGTACCTTCCTCCCCGCCGCCCGATTCCACGCAGTGATACCTTTAGAGTATACCTTGTGGCTCCGGTCGGCGGAGTTCCCTATAGTCTAGGCATGTTTTAGCCATGTCTGTGCCCCGAGCAGATATACGTATATATATGCTCGACGCACACATGGACTGCACACGCCCAAACTGGACCTACAGTTTAGCTACACAATACATCCATAGATTGTGTACAGTGGAATCCGAACCACTGGAGCTTCGACGTTATAAGACACTTAAGTATATACATACAGGTGTATGTAAACATTGAGGTGTCCCAATGACAGAAAAGCCGAGAGTCGGGATCGAACCCAGAACTTTTGGATCACGAGTCCGACACTCTGCCTACTGAGCCGTCTCCGCTCTGACTGAATGATAATCCAGTTCCAATTTGGACCCACTAAACTAACAAAACTATGATAATTATTATCTTATTAATTATACATACAGCTTTGATTAAGCGTACTCTGCAATTGTACTTTTGTCATTATACAAATTTTTTCACTAAGCTTTTGGTTTTGAAGTAACATAATTATAGTAATTATTAACTTGTTATATGTAAACACATCTTTTATTAAGCGTATACTCCTATTGTGCTTTTATCTATGTAAATTGAAAGTTGTCATGGAGTCCCGGTGAATAATTTATTTAATGAAAAATTAGTTCTTTTCAATTTCCAAACAGCTCAAAGTACAACCAATTTTCAGAATATAGATTAGAGTGCCATTTTTTCAACGAAAGTATACCTTCTGCTCTCTAAAAGATAACAAGTACATGTCAGGTGTCAATACCATCAGTTAAAATGATACCATGAGAAATTTGAAGTTGATACCATTGACCAGTTTTGAAATATTAATATTTAAAAGTTTCAAAATTACAATATTCAAAACTGGTCAATGGTATCAACTTACAGTTTCTCATGGTATCCTTTTGACTGATAGGCTTGACAACTCATGTGTTCTTTTTACCTTTTCGATAGCAGAAGATACACTTCGATTAAGAAAAAGATTCGCTCATCCATATTCTGGAAGCTGATTGTACTTCGCAGTCCCTGTATATTGAAAAGCACTAATTTTTCCTTAAGTAATTTGGTCACTTTTTTATCCAAGTTATGGACTTCATAATTTTCAACGGGTAATTGTTGTTAGAAATGTTTAATACTTATTAAGTGCATTTATTTATGATTAAAAATCTTTGAATATTATACAATTAATTATATAATTCCATTACATTTAGAATAAAATAGATAAACAAATAGATAAAATACATAGAATAAATGCATTATTCTTCGCAGGCAATAATACGTGTGCTATAAAACCTATTGTATTTACAGTTTATAACTTACTTTACTACTCGTTATATTTGTAATATTGACACATGGGTATATCAATTTCTACACAATTAAACAACAATTAATTTTACAGAATAGTTATCTTATTTTAAATGAAGCCCGGTGGACTATGAAATATAATAATCTTTATCAAATATCTATTATTTATGAGTGCCATAGACACTCTAATTCTTTTTCTTTTAGAAACAATTTAGTAATTATAAAAATGTTTATAAATTGCTAAAATAAATAATGTCCGACTTTTGATTATATAATATAATGTTTCCATTATTTCTACTTCTATAATAAGTCCGTAATGTCATGTCATAATCCGTATTACAGGCATTTGACGGTAGGCTTCAATACAAAAGAGAACTTGGTATTCTCGTAACGTATGCTTGCTCGTTTTTAGCGTCTTACTTTTGAGCGAGTACTATCTACTACTGAGGATGAGTGGCGCTCGAACTAGATTACAGAAGACAACGAGAAAACGCGGAAAAAACTAGGTTCTATTTTTTTTTCTACCGTGAGGAGAAAATCGGTTGGTTTTTGGTGATATCGTTTTGTTTTATTTTAAGTTGTTTATATTCCTGTCAATGAGACATATAACGGCGTGCCGCCTGAGCATCTCTTACCTAAATGATGACTGTTTAAAAAAAACCGACGTGGGTTATCAAGTTAACTATTCTTTTTTACCGATTCAACGGCGAAAATTCCAGAGAGAGCAGTGACCACGAATAATTTCTATTTTTTGAATTAAAAAGAACCACTGGCACTGGTTGCTACACAATGGCGAAAGTTAGACCGCGAAGGGTAAGTTGCCGTTGTGTAAAACTAGTTGAAATAAAATCAGGAAAAATTTAAAGAAAATCTGGACTTACTGTTGCGTCGACTGGACGTCTTACAAATTTTTCGGCAACGCGGAAAGGAAATTTTTGAAGTTTGAAGTTTAAATTAGGTAGAAGGTTAGGAATAAGGTAACTGAATAATAAATGCATAAGTAAAATATATGAGTATATAAATGTAAAATTCTCTTATCAAAAGTCATGATTATAATTTGGAAGTTGTGGAGAGATGTAATGCAGTTGTTTAGGTTTAGTTTAGTTATAGAGAATTCTTGATGGTTATAAAAATAAGGTAAACATAGGTTAATTGAGTGCAGAATTATATGCCAAAGTTAACAATGCAACTGTGATGGTTATAATATTATAGTTATTCATCTGGTTGACAATAATATTTATACATATTTTTTATTATTTTTGTCGGTTTAAGTGAAGTAAAATACTTTTCTGGTACGGATACATTCGGTTTTCTTAGTCACTTATTTGGAGATAAGTGCGCAGGCGGTGCACTCGAATCGGAGGCCTGCAGCTTCACGACCTGCAGCTGCGTTCACTCGGACGTGCGTCGCCTCAGTCTTTATCTCTCGTCAGGCGAAGGTTCTTTTTTATCTTTCGTTTGGGCCGGGCCATTTTTAGAAGAAAAAGCCTGGGAAAACGTTAAATACATTTTTCTCGGTACTCTTAGAACACCAGAAGGAAGAGCGTATACATACTTTGATATGTTTACGACTTCCTCTGGATGTTTCTTTTTCCGGCGTAAGATCGTAAAATGCAATGCATATACTCTATGCATACAGAGGGGAAAAAGGGACCGGCTTTTTTACGTGATTTGGTTAGAAGAATGTATTTTTTCGGACGGTGGGAAAAAGCGGAAAAATTCTGGCGACGTTACAGTAACTCGGATAAAAAGGAGGAAGACGTAAATATTGAATTTTGATAATTATAGCTAATTTATAAAAACTAGTCGTATTTTTTACTTTAGATAAAAGCCCCATTGGAAAGAAATATTTTGGATTTCTTATTTTCATAGTAAAATGAGTTGCCAAAAAAATTTTCTGCAAGATTAGCTCTCCGAAGGCCTTCGTGTCACCTTGTTAGTTTACAAATTCACAACATTATTGAATATTAAAATTTAAAGTTTTTATAATCCTACGTATATTATACACACTTTCAGTGTCAGCTGAGCTCTTACTTTTGAAAAGTGTTACATTTAACGCAACTTATGAGTTTAAAAACATAAATTACATAATCTATACTTCGTTTGATTTCAATTTTGAAACATGATTGTCCTGAATTTAAATAAATTAAAAAACGAAGAATAGATAACGTCTTAAGACGTTACAATTTAAGCAGCACAATTACACATAATAATAAATAAATCAGCAGTAAATATTACTACGATTATACGTATGGGCCATTCCACGTCAACCTGTGAAAACATTTTTTATATGTCCGTCAACGTTTTTTTATAAACTCCTTATTTCATCAAAAGAACGTAAAAAAATTTTCAGATTTTTAAATTAATATGGTAACAAGTATTCAATAATTTGAATAATTATAGTTTTTCCTGTAAAACTGATAAATCAAAATGATTTTTCATTTCCATATAAAACCTTTTGGGCAAATATAAATAGGTAGCTCTCTTTTAGGTATCTTTTAGTATTCAAAAAAAATTTTTTTATATCTGTATGTACCACATATTATTTGTTTATTAATAAATTGCAGTTTATAAACAATTGCATATATGCCGGCTCCGGCGGAAGCAAATTTGGACTTTAAGGTCTTAAATTCCTCGTATCGACAGCAGCTTTCTGGTTGTGGAATACGCATCCAATCTCTTTCTACATAAATAAATGTATTTTTAAATATTTAATTTATTGTGTAATAGATAATAATTGTATATCATGATATCTGTTCAATTTTATAGGATAGGGGGATATACGTATGAAACAGAGTTTGTCAAAGATTTTTAATCGAAAATATATAAACTAAAGCAACATATTACCAGTAATAATATTACACGTATAATTATATTAATGGAATTGACTTTCAATGAAAAGCCAATTCTTCAAAGGAAAATTTTGATTATAAAGTCTCAAATTCTTTATGTTGAAAAACAGCTTTCATCGAGCAAAAGCTGGTTTTGAGATAAGTTTACTGTCTATTTCTACAGAAATAAATGCATTTAATAACAATTAATTTATTTCATAACAGCTAATTATTCTATTTCATTACAAGCAGACAATTTTTTCTGCTATTCACTATATAATAGGGAGACATATATATACTGCAACGCGGTTCGTCCTCGTATAAATAAAAGCAAATGAACAAATGGAGTAAGCATGCAAAGTGACGATTCTCATCACAATAAATATACATATTTATTGTGTACAGTACGTAATATAATTAATATCTAATAAACATATTATAAGTCGCCTGAAACTGTTAACAAAAATTAGTGAATATTCTTTTGTTGATATATATCGACCTCTCCGAGGCAGTGGTTATGAATGGGTTTAAGAAAACAAAATCCCGTTCCTTTCAAAAAACGTCGTTTCGGCGATCATTGTCGCCGTCATCAGGAAACTGTCAAAATTTTATTAGATAACAATAAACATACAAACTTAAGAAGAACAGAATAATACATACAAAAGCGATATTTTTGAAAACTTACATATTGGAGCAGATATGATTTGTGTACATCTTGATAATCCTTTCCCCCGGCTAGTTAACAGCGAGGGAAGAGAGAGGCCGAGTGACACAGCTATTGTTTACGCGGCTTTATCAGCGACTGTCTCGGAAGTGAGGAAGTAGCCGGCAGCCGCCGCTTATATACTGCGAAAAGTCTTTCTCGTGGTTTGTTTACCTATGACGTCACACATCACCTCATCTTTTCGATGTACACAGAATCGATTTTAATTCTTAAACTGGTATATTAAATGTGTGTACACGTTATTGAGTTTCTGGGTATCCTCTTTCTTATTGATACCATTATCTTGCAAATGTATATGCATCATTTCCGAGATTAATCTTTTATTTAAATTATTTTCTTTGTCTTTTATGCTAAACTTTTCAAAATTAAATACATGATTGTACTTTTCAATATGCTCGGAAATGACTCTGTCCTTAGACTTCCTATGTTCCTCAATACGTGTACACACATTTCTTTTTGTTTGGCCTACATATGTAGCCGTGCAATCATTACATCCAAGTTTATAAACAACATTTTTCTCTAGGTGTTTCTCTTTTTTATCCTTTCCTTTGTGACACGGCGGCAGGAGGTGCACGCGGGCGGGCAGGGGGGAAAGAACGTCGTGCAGTGCGCGACCACGGTAATGACCGACGCGGGCGGTTGTTCCGCGGGGCCACGGTCATGCCCGGTTGGCGTGCCGCGCGTCGTCGTCCTCCTCCCTGGGGTGCTCTCCTCCTCTCTCTTGTGTTCCACGAGGCCTCGTTTTACGTCTGGATTTGGATTCGAGGGCGCCTCGACGCGTCGCGAGGACCTCGAGCAAGTTCTCAGGCATCGGCTGAGACTCAGTATCTACGGGGTCGCGTGAGCCGGGAAAATAAGCTAGACAGTTGGTCACTCTCGGATTCGCGAATTAGTGGCACTGCTGCTTTATTTGCGATAAATTTAATTTTAATATAAACGTCTTTTTCCACTCTCGGCACGCACGCTCGGCAATGGCTCGGCAGCTGCAAACACTCGCGGAACAGAATTTACACTCTGTTACTCTCTCCTTTCTCCTTCACTTCCTTCCTCTCGTTCAGCCGTAACCTCGTTCCCTCTGAACGACCGGAAAAACTACGGTTGCGCGGATGGTGAAGTGGATGAAACTCACGCTCTAAACTCTCCGTAAGAAATTGCTCGTTGTTGCTTTGGAAACTGCTCGATGCTGCTGTGAAGCGTGCTACCGTGCTACTGACCGCTCACGCTTCATCGCTCTATCTCGCGATCTCACACATCCACGTATACGTCGGCTACGGCGGTCACGTGATCGGTCGCGTGATTTTTCTAGTCGCGGCAATTACAAATTTCTTCCGTATAATTTCGTCTTTCTCGTTCCCTCAGTTCGGTGCATACATTTTAGTTTTATACATATTTGCCGCTGTGGACGAAGCTTACGCCTCCACTTCGACTCAATAGTCCTCTCCATGTTCATACAGTGGGGCTCGCAGACCTCCACTCGGCAGTCCGCAATCTCTCTATCTCTCTCTCTCACACTCTCTCGGCTTCGCACGCACACACGCGCGCTCGCCCGCTCATGCATACACGGCTTTGCCGCTCGCCGCGCTGCTCGTTGCGCCGATCGTTGCGCGCCATACGCTCGCTGCGCTCGCCGTCGCCTCGTGTTCCTCGGTGGTGTCATGGCGGCGGCTGCGGCCCAGCGGTGCGCCTGCCGACTCTGCGCGCCGCTCGCAGCCGCGTGTAGTAGTCGGCGGCGCTTCCACTCCTAGCGCGCTCTCTCGCAGCTCCGCGGCCGTGACGTCACAGTGGTGACTCGGCCGGTTGCTATCCTCGCGCGTTCTCCCTCTTCGTCTCTCCTACGGCGCGGCTCATGTAAACACCCGTTGCAATTAGAGCATATTCTTCTGCTCGGTTCCGAGTGTCTGCAGGAGAGTCACTCAGCATCTACGACGGATTCTCCGTCGCACCTTTCACAATAATGTTGCACATATTACTGTGTATTTTTAGAATGGTTGTAATGTCGTTTTTCTTAAACGAATGATGCACTCGCTCATAAAAACCATTGAAGTACGGTATACTAATGTGATTGTTATATACATTATTCTTTGCACGTTGCTCCAGTTGTCTTGTCATTTTGACTGCAGATCATCGTTTTTTGACGTACTTATCCACGAAATCAAAGGGGTAATCATTATCAAATAATAGACCTTTTATAATGCCAATGTTTTTCTGGTGAAAACATTTATCTGATAACTTTACCGCTCTGTCAACTAAACTATACACCAAGGCAATTTTTTGACTAATCGGATGTTGAGATTTAAAGTGCAACAATCTACCAGAGAAAGTTGGTTTCGTGTACCAATTAGTTTTTATTCCACCTACTTTATTCATTAATAATACGTTTAAAAAACTTATGAATGGACCCCGCACAAAATGATAGAAAATGAGGTCCCGGTCAAGTCGGCTGCAACTTTGATAAGTTGTAGTTGATAGTCTCCTGAATCAAAGACTTGCTGGGCACAACTCTGGAAAATGGCTAGATTTTGAGAAAATCATGATTAAAAAAGCCGTTTTTGAGTAGGTTAGAATGATCGGCTACGAATGTAAACAAATAAATATTGATATAGAACGCGCTTTGTATCTACATAAGTATACATATACCGACAAGAAGGATAGACCATAGTGCGCTGAGCGATTCTTATAAGCGGAGGCTAGATGAAACACGTCTTATACTAAACTCGAGCACTATGTATCAATGGGGCGTCTAAGTACGAAAAGAGCCCGCTTATGGAGTCTAGGTGGTGCGCTACAAAGCTTTTTAACAGAACTTGCGCACCAGGTGCTGGGAAAGCGTCTAGTTAAACAGGGTGGCCGATTACGCACTCCAGGTGGTGCGCTCCGTACTTTTTCAACAGAACTTGCGCACCAGCTATCGAGAAGGCGTCTAATTAAACAGGGTGGCCGATTACGCACTCCAGGTGGTGCGCTCCGTAGTTTTTCAACAGAACTTGTGTACCAGGTGCCGGGAAGGCGTGTAGTTAAACAGGGTCGCAGATTACGCACTCCAGGTGGTGCGCTCCGCAGTTTTTCAACAGAAATTGCGTACCACGTAAAAATACGAAATAGAATGCAAGACTTTCCAGCAGACTACTTATGTTTGTGTGATTGGTCTTGCAGAAAATTCGAGATGAATTGTGAGAGGAAATGTGAGACTATTCAACAAACTACGTCGAATCATTTTAACATCCGATTTTAGTAGAGCAGTAAGGAAACCGGGATTCCGAATTGCATGCGGTCTAAAAAAAATGAAATCAACTACGTGTACAACATCAACAACATCAAATGGTACGTATATACATATAATTTCCTTACATGCAAAGCAATTCATGATCCCGTCTATTCTGCATCGCCTAACTTAATTGTGAATCAAAAAAGCAGAATTCTAAACGTTATGACATAAAAAACGTAGTATCGTTCAATTTCGTACAGTGCATGAAAATTGGGATGCCGATTTCCTGGCTACTATATTAAAAGCAATTGTCTAAATCGCTAACGATCAAAACACTACAATATTGTTTTATAATCGCATCGCAAGAAAATCGGGATCTCCACTTTCTTGCAATTGGCATGGCGTGTGAAACAAAAGCATCCATTTCTTATTGCCACGAAAAGATTCGATTGCTAACTCCATTTCATTACATTGAACGACAAATAAACTATCGATTATCCTGAACCGCTAGCACCTCATGATACCGGTGCCATTGTGTCGTTATAGAATGAAGAATCAAGTCCAGAAGTTCTACACATGCAAAAATATTCGAAGTTCAAATCACAACCAAATCGGGATCTTGATTTAATGACTGAGTAAAGGAATCAGTAACTTTGGTTCCGATTCGTATCCCGAATTTTTTACGACTCAAATAAATAGGGATATTGCGTACCTCGATGTGTCTTATTTTTACAATCAATTATTTGAGACTCAACTTAATCAGGATACATCAGGATACTGTCTTCCTTGGTTAGTTTATTTTCCCAATCAATTTCTGTTGCCGCTAAACCAAGACTCCGATTTTCATGCGAAACATAATCTCAATTTGTTAATGCTTGTAGAACTTGAATACGCATTAACCGTTTTGTAGTGACTCAGTGAAACCGGTGACTTACTAACTGCGTAAAAATATCAGGATTCTGCTTTTCTATCAATACAATGAAGTCGAGTAGGCAATCCAATTTTTCATGACAGAAAGAGATGGGCGCTTTTCTTGCACATGTCAAACCAATGGATTTTCTGGCACTTGCAGGAAAATAGGAATCCCAATTATCTTGCAACGTGAAATATACTAAGATGTGAATCTTTTTATCGCTCACAGTGAAACCGGTAATTTACTAGCAGCGCAAAAATATCGGGATTGTTCTTTTCTATGCTCAACCATTACGCCAAGATCCCGATTTTCTTGTGATTAACTCATACTATCTTTGCGTTTACAGAAATTCAGGACCAGATAATTGGTGCTCTAACGACACAGTGAAATCGGTATCGTTCTTTAGACGTACAATAAAATCTGGATTGTGGCTTTCGTTCAACGTAATTTTCACATCTTAATATATTTCTTGTCGCAAGAAAATCGGGATTCCTATTTTCTTGCAAGTGCCAATAAAAAAGTATTCCATTGGTTTGACATGTGCAAGAAAAGCGCCCATCTCTTTCTGTCATGAAAAATTGGATTGCTTACTCGATTAAATTGTAAATGATAGAAAAGCACAATCCCGATATTTTTGCGCAGGTAGTAAAATTCAGTAGAAATCGATGAATGAGTCTCGACGTTCTGCTAGCACAAAGAAATTCAGATTCTGAATCGCAAGAAATTCGGGATCCTGGTTTAGCGGCTGTGCAAACTGATTGGGAAAATAGTCACATCTTGAAAGGCAGTGTACCGATTTAGTTGCGTCGCAAAAAAATCGGGATCCAGATTGGAACCAAAGTTTCCCGACTTCTATGCTTAACCATTAAACCAAGATCCCGATTTTCTTGTGATTAACTCATACTTTCTTTGCGTTTGCAAAAATTCAGGACCAGATAATCGGCGCTCTAACGACACATTGAAATCGGTATCGTCCTATACCAGACGTACAATAAAATCTGGATTGTGGCTTTCATTCAACGTAATATTCACATCTTAATATATTTCATATCGCAAGAAAATGGGGATTCCTATTTTCTTGCAAGTGCCAGAAAATCCATTGGTTTGACATGTACGAGAAAAGAGACCATCTCTTTCTGTCACGAAAAATTGGATTGCTTACTCGATTTCATTGTAAATGATAGAATAGCACAATCCCGATATTTTTGCGCAGGTAGTAAAAGTCAGTAGAAATCGATGAATGAGTCTCGACGTTCTGCTAGCACAAAGAAATTCAGATTATGTATCGCAAGAAATGCGGCATCCTGGTTTAAAGGCTGTGCAAACTGATTGGGAAAAAAGTCACATCTTGAAAGGCAGTGTCCCGATTTAGTTGCGTCGCAAAAAAATCGGGATCCAGATTGGAACCAAAGTTTCCCGACTTCTATGCTTAACCATTCCACCAAGATCCCGATTTTCTTGTGATTAACTCATACTATCTTTGCGTTTGCAGAAATTCAGGACCAGATTCTTCTATTTTCGTGGTTGCAAGAAAATAGAGATGTCGATTTTCTTGCGAGGTGAGGAATAACAATATTGATATTTTCTTATCGCTAAAGATTTAGACTTTTGCTTTTAGTGAAGCGATACGGAGAAGGATATCACAATTTTCATCTGCTGTTCACAGTAGAACGATTTCTGCTTTCCTTATACCAAACGGATAGGAATAAAGTTTTTTTTAGTCGCAAAGAAATCGGGCGATGTAAAAAGTTTGGGATCCTCAATTGCTTCGCACATAAGAAATTGTTCTCATCGCATGCAAGTCGGAATCCCGGTTTCCTTACTGCTCTACTAAAATCGGATGTTAAAATGATTTGGCGGTAAGAACATTCTTGTATTAATTTTGTCGCATTTTTTCTCGCCTCTTCTATCAGACTAATCGCGAGGACAAAGTTAGTCTGTTCAAAATTCTTGTATTTAATTATTGAATTTTCACAAGACAAATCGTACAGGCAAAACTAGTTTGTTGAATAGTCTCACATTTCCTCTCCCAATTCATCTCGAATTTTCTGCGAGACCAATCACACAAACATAAGTAGTCTGCTGGAAAGTCTTGCATTCTATTTCGTATTTTTACGTGGTACGCAATTTCTGTTGAAAAACTGCGGAGCGCACCTCCTGGAGTGCGTAATCGGCGACCCTGCATAACTAGACGCCTTCCCGACAGCTGGTGCACAAGTTCTGTTGAAAAACTACGGAGCGCACCACCTGGAGAGCGTAATCGGCGACTTTTTTTAATTAGACGCCTTCCCGGCACCTGGTGCGCGAGTTCTGTTGAAAACCTACGGAGCGCACCTCCTGGAGTGCGTAATCGGCGACCCTGTATAACTAGACGCCTTCCAGACAGCTGATGCGCAAGTTCTGTTGAACAAGTACGGAGCGCACCACCTGGAGTGCATATTCGGCGACCCTGTTTAACTAGACGCCTTCCCGGCACCTGGTGCGCAAGCTCTGTTAAAAGCTACGGAGCGCACCACCTGGAGTGCGTAATCGGTGACCTTTTTTAACTAGACGCCTTCCCGACAGCTGGTGCGCAAGTTCTGTTGAAAAACTAGGGAGCGCACTACCTGGAGTGCGTAATCGGCGACTTTATTTAATTAGACGCCTTCCCGACAGCTGGTGCGCAAGTTCTGTTGAAAAGCTATGTAGCGCACCACCTAGACTCCATAAGCGGGCTCTCTTCGTACTTAGACGCCCCATTGAAACGTAGTGCTCGAGTTTAGTATATGACGCGTTTCATCTAGCCTCCGCTTATAAGAATCGCTCAGCGCACTATGTTCTATTCTTCTTGTCGGTATAGGTATACTTATGTACAAACAAAGCGCGTTCTATGTCTATATTTATGTGTTTATATTCGTAGCTGACCATTCTAACCTACTCAAAAACGGCTTATTTAATCATGATTTTCTCAAAATCTAGCCATTTTCCAGAGTTATGCCCAGCAAGTCTTTTGTTCAGGAGATTATCAACTACAACTTATGAAAGTTGCAGCCGATTTGACCGGGACCTCATTTCCTATCATTTTGTGCGGGGTCCTTTGTTTACCTCCATTTCATGCGTAAATTGGAGTCTACTATTATAGGAATTAAATATTTTCAACGTTTCATCTACCTTTCCTTTCGGAATGCAAGCAATGATATCGTCGACATAACGGAAAAAGAATACAGGTTGATAAGTTAATTTTGAAATGCACTTCGTTTCGAGATCATCCATAACAATATCAACGAATAATCCCGAAATCGGAGAGCCCATGGGTGTACCAAAAAGTTGTTTGTAAAATTTACCATTAAATTGGAAGTAAGTATTATTCATAAGCAGACTACAAGCGTCCAAAATTTCGTCAAGTGGAATTTCAAACTTTCTCGCTATTTGTATGTTTTTTTTCGATACTCTGCATGACTAATGCTTTATCAATATTTGTGTATAACGATTTTACATCTAAGCTAACAATACAGTGCTCAATCGGAATTTTTACATTTTTTATTCATTCTATAAAATCGTAACTATTTTTTATGTATGAACGAGGTTTATTAATACTACTTTGTAAGATTTAAATAAATACTTTGATAAAAAATATGTAGGCGAGCCTATTGTTGAAATAATAGGCCTTAGAGGATGGTCTCTCTTGTGGATTTTTGGTAAACCATATGCTTTTGGTAAACATGTGTCAATTTGTGTAAAAAACTGTTTCTTATATTTTTTACCAAAAAAACCATTTTCATTCCTGAAAAATTTCTATAACTCCCGTACTGTAAATTAGTCTCAATACAACTCTAAAAAATTGAGTTTTACTGTTTTTTAGATATCTTTTTGGATGAAAATGTTCCCGTTAAAATTAAACACAGTATAAAATTTTTAAAATCATTTTGAGTTTCAGGTTTTATAAGTGGCAGCTTCTATAACAATATTCCACATCGCCATTTCTGCTGATCTTCCCTGCAAAGCGAAACGGTTCCGACTGAGCAGCATATTCTTGGATCCTCAGCGAAGTTTAGGGTTATAATCTAATATAATAAAATAATTTATTATAATCAAGTAAGTGATTATAATAAAGTAAAAGATATTTGTTTATCATTTTTAATGAATTTTATAACTCAGTATTAATTCAATCAGCAACTCCCCGGCCTGATCATAACAATATCTAAAACACAAGTAGTTGATTATGTCACCATAAAGATAGTAAACTTTTCTTCTATATCACATATATGTAAAACTGGATTCTAAACGTAGATAAGCTGGTTTATGAAATTGTGTTCTGTATAGTAGTAGAATATTATTTCATTTTCACTAATTTTCCAAAGTTAAATGAAAATATTAATTTTAAGTGTGACCGTCTATCATGAAAATAACATATTTAATCATACTATTTTATTATTTAAACATTTAGAGCTGAGGCTTTTTATTTTTAACTTTCTCCAAAATTTATTTCCTATCGAAAATGGGAATTTAACAAAAAGATAAATAAGGGTGAAGATCAAACTTATTAAAAATAATGAATGGTTGATTAATTAATCCGTGGCGGTTCCTTACGGAGTAAGGAAATGATAGTTTCCATTCTCATACTTACTCCCGAAACCTAACTTAGTGGAAATATACAAAGGGCTATTAGTGACAGAAGTCTAAATTTTGTACCTAGTATAAACTGCCTATAACCAATTTTCGTAAAATCGCAATTTTTTTCGTAGTTTACTTTTCTTAAACAACATAAAACTACAATCTCATAAAATAAACAAAATTAAAATTTGGAACAGTAAAAGAATTTCATCCATTTGAAATTACCACCGAATATGTTGAGCCACGATAAAGAAGATTAAGTTCTGTTTCAGCGATACAATAGTTCCCTAAAAAACCGATGTTTTAATTTTGATTCAGTCTTCAAGTAAACATGTGATGATTCATTTTTCTACTGCTACTTATAACCTGTAACTAGTATGGATAAAAAGTTCAAAAACTTTTATAACAAAAATTCAGATAAGCATTGTAGACTAGTAAATAGTACTTGCGTTTATAAAGATTTAGTTCTGTGTTTTTTATTGTTCATAAGTAAATTTAGATTGATTGGACTTTCATATTGACTTTGAAGAGTCACATTTGATATAGCTACAAGAACCTTTACAGTATGTATTAATGGTAAGTACCAAAATAATTGTAAACATTATAATATTTTGATTATAAATTGGTATTGATAACTTATATTTTATTTTCAAATTTAGTCGATTCCCGAATTCGTAAATTCAATATGGAGGCTAGAAAATGACACCTAAAGCGCAAAATTTTGTCCAAAATTTCACAAATTTTTTTCTTGGAAATAATGCAAGCGACGAAAAAATCAATAAGAACAAAAAGTATTTAGAATTGTCTTAGAAGAGAATATGTCTGCATTTTTTCCACCGAGTTATGAGAAACTTTTTAATTTTTGACAATTGGCAATTTATGACAAATTGCAACAATTTATCGAATCATGTCGAAAAAATTCAGGTGCCATTCTTAATCAATTCTGAGTATTCTTTCACTTTTTCTTATATAATGCATTGTTTTTGTGTAAAAAATAAAAAACCTTACATTTTTTTAAAAGTTGCATAACTCAAATTTTTGAAAGTTTTTAATTTTTTGCTCAAACACAATGTATTATATAAGAAAAAGTGAAAGAATAAACAGTACTCAGAATTGATTAAGAAGTGCATAGGAATTTTTTGCAGACGATTCGATACATTTTTGCAATTTGTCATAAATTGCCATTTTCAAAAATTAAAATACTGCTCAAAACTCGGAGAAAAAATTCAGATGTATTCTTTGGCTAATTCTAAGCACTTTTTGTTCTTATTGATTTTTTCGCCGAATGCACTATTTTCCAGAAAAAAATTCGTGAAATTTTGGACACAATTTTGCGCTTCAAGCGCCATTTTCTGGCTCATATTGAATTTCCGGATTCGGGAACCAACTTAATTTAAAATACAACTTACTTTTACACCTATAGTTAAAAGAAATGGTTCCGTCCTCAACGTTAACGCAAAAAGAATTTGGATTTAAAAAAAAAGAATTGTCGAAATTTTGCATTTTCATTGTAAACATCGCCATATTGGATTTTTGAGTGGCAAATTCACAATTCTGAGACCGGAAATGGAAAGTAGAGAAAAAAGTACCTTAGAAACCGTATGTTCACTTTGAATGTGTCCGCGG
Organism: Philotrypesis tridentata; assembly: GCA_018906965.1. Lineage (NCBI taxonomy): Eukaryota > Metazoa > Arthropoda > Insecta > Hymenoptera > Pteromalidae > Philotrypesis > Philotrypesis tridentata. Next base: position 212,678 of record JACCIB010000124.1, read on the forward strand.
ATAGATTTAGAATTGAAAACAGAGTTACGATTTCTGTGTTTTGGACGTTAATGGGTTAATATACTTCAGCGTATATATGTTTAAATATAAAAATATAATTAAAATATTCTAAATAGTACCAGTATTACTCAGTTTATTTCTGTGATTTAGATACGTATATTTATTGCATTTTACTTTGCTTTAGGGTCCTTACGATTCTCAGTCAGTTACTGCAGGTTTTCTCAACATCTATTAGACCAATCGAGCTGAAATTTCTTGGAGAACTCCAAGAAACCTCTCTTCACAGACAGAAGAAATAAATAAATAAATAAATTTTAGAATTGACTGAAGTAAGATAAAAGTAATTTTACGTATGTAAAGATATATAATATTCTATATAATTATAATATATGCTTTTATCGCTCGAACTTGGTATAGGTAAAGGAGAGACCATTATGCATCCCTTCAAGCAAAATAATGTCTTACCTGTAACGATCGGCTCGAGTCGATCGTTGATCTTCACCGGTGTCGCATCACCATCTGGCTGCACTGGTACTGCCGTGTCTAGACGGTTGTTGTCTAATCTGGTTTTTCCGGTAGTTTATTAGTTTATTTGGCATGGTTCGACATTAATCGAATTTTTTATATATATTATTAAGCCCTGAAGAGGAGTCGAAACGGCTCAAAACGTCGGCTACAAATAAAGACATCATATTTCTCCAAGGGATGCATAATTGTCTCTCCTTTAAATATTCTATATAATTATTAATATTATCAACTTATATGTTATTAAATATTTAAAATTAATATTTATTACTAAAGCCTTTTATTCAAGCTGTAAAGAAACATATTTAGAAGATTTTCTGTCAAGCTCGGCCATATTTCATCACCTGGATGCAGAGATTTTCTGCGGCAAAGCAAAGAAAATCAGTTGCCGTAGGATTTCGCAGCAACTATAAGATTTATCAAGCTGAAATTTATTGAAGAACTCTAGGAAATCTTTCTTCACAGACTGAATGGAGCAGAATTGACTAAAGTCAATTAAAAGTGAATGTCCGTATGTAAAAAACTGTAATATTCACTACAATTATTAACAACTTATATGTTACTAAATATTGAAAATTAATATTTCTCTGCAAAGGCTTCCGTTTAAGTTGTGAAGAATCATATTGAGAAGATTTTCCATTGAGTCTGACCTTATTTCATCACCCGGATGCTGAGATTCTCTACGCTAAAGCAAAAAAGTACTGAAATTGGGTAACCTTTACATGGGGTTGTTTATATACTGTAACGGCACGATTATTAGTTCTCCGTATAATCGTCCGTGTATAACTGTGGAAACTCTTGATCGTATGAGCGTATGTGCGCCACCGCACACTATGAGAGAGAGAGAGAGAGAGAGAGAGACAGAGAGAGAGACAGAGAGATATGAGAGAGAGAGAGAGAGACAGAGAGAGAGACAGAGAGAGAAAGGGAGAGAGAGAGACAGACACAGAGAGAAAGAGAGAGAGAGATATGGGCTCCATCGCTCGAACACCGAGAGTGAGAGGGAGTCGGGACTTACAGTCGCACATTGGTGCCGGAAAGTTGCTGCCGAAGCTCTCAGACGCAGCAGTCGTCCTGGCTGTCACGAAAGGGTCGCACGAAGATGGGGCGATGTTCTAGGTAGCAGTCGGACGTCCAACACTCGCAGACGGTCGCACGTGGATGCACGAGGTAGGGATCTTAAAAGTTTTGTGAATACAGACCGCCGCGAAGGATCGACTGGCTCGGTCGAATGCTACTGCAATACTACCGATATAGACGTACGCGATACTGTACTGTTTACAATTTTGGCTCTAAACAAAATATAAGAATAACAACGAATTAGGCAATTGCCATCTCCTAAGATTTCTTTTGTGGTTCAAACATTATATTAAGAGTGAAATTCACTACGCCGACTAACGGTCAAGTTCGAGATTTGTACTTAAATACAATTCAATAGGCTTTCTTATAAGAAAAGATTTTATATTATAATATTGTTAAATTTATAATATTTGATTGTAAATATTGACTATTGTAAGTATTCAATTGTACTTAAAAACTTCGGGCTTTGGCAAAAATCCAATAACTTTAATTAGTTAACTTTTAATAATGATGGTGTATCATAGTCTTTCATAGAGGCATCTGCGGTAGGGTTATAGGCGAAGGTCAAATTATTTTATTAAGTAGAGATATGTATGCGATGTAGCATTGGAGAATAATGCAACTTATGGTAGTTTTAAAATACATTTATACTGCAGATATTAGTCACTTTTAAATCATAATTTGTAATTATAAAATAACGCGACGCAGGGCAAACAATGAAAATACAAAAATCTGTTACTACGTTGTTGTTGATGTGATTGCTATGCGCAAGGCTATAGCTATAACAAATTTCGAATACGAATAGAAATGTATTCCTTTCCATATTATTCATTTCCATATTAATTATTATTTTCGTATTAATTGGGGGGTTGGAGAGCGAAGCGATCAGGGGGCACCCCGCCTAGTACTTAATAAATTAAAAAGACAATTAATGTTTATGTACCGATAATATAAATGACTTACTTGTGATTTAACAGCTAAACTCTTTTGCATTTCTTCAACTTGTTCTACCGTTTCCGCAATCTTGCTGAGACCAACGTTAAGGTGCAACTGTTGCTCTTCTAGATCACTACGTTTTTCTTGATATAACTTAACAAAATGATTAATAAAATCTAAATAATGGCGTGGTGTAATAAACATAGTTCGGCAACCTCGTTTCAGTAATCTTGCATTAGCTTTGTGAAGTGTTTGATGTACATAAACGCAAGCATTAATGACAGCATCTCTATGGGTTTTTTGGCCACTAAGTATTGAGCAAGTTGATGGGAAATAATCAGGGCACTTCCAATGTTGATTATCCAGATCTATTCGATTAGTAAATTCTTTACCGACTTGGAAAAGTGCATTATCAGACCAATCTCCAAACCAATTAAGAACGCAGCGATTAAATAATGCTGGTGATGTAGCAGCTCTATTTTTTAATTCGTCAGTACTTGGATTCATTGTAAAAACAACATGAAGATTTTTCATTACTTGTCCGGTAAACCATTTATATAATTCTTCATTTGAGTCGAGCATTAGACCTTCTCTTTGAGCACCTTCTTTACACTGCGTCATTAAAGTTGTATATTCATCTCCTTCGAAAAGACCTGGTACTTCACCATTGGCTAGAAGTGTATTCATTCGCTCTAAAAAGCTAGAATCTAAAACGTTTGACTCGTCAAGAATGAAGGCTATTTTTTCATCTTTGCAACCAGATCGACGTAGAACTTGGCGCAAATCTTCATCAAAATCATCAGCTGTATATTTGTTATGAACCTAAAGCAAAAGATATCAGAATTTTAATTAAAAAAGTTCATTTAGAAGGTTAAGTAAGGGTTTACATTAAAAAAAAAACAGTTTTCAAAGTAATTCTCGGTATTTTAACTGAAAAATTTTATTTATGGTTTTTAACTGAAAAATCAAGCTTTTTATTTTAAAAATATAATATTCATGCCCTTACGGAAACTGTAGAACCCACCCACATTAGTCTCCGCAAATTCCAATTTCATAATCCAAAATTGGCTTGAATCAAGATATTGAATCGGTCAAGTTAACATTTTTTTAAGGTATGGATTTGGTTTTGTCTAATGTAATTGTAATATCTGATTAATATTAATATTGTAAACATAACTATAATAAACAAGTTTTTTAAATAAATTAGATAAATTGAATTTTTAAAAACGAGTCATAATTCTTAATATTATAATGAGTGCTGAGTGGAGACAGCTCAGTAGGCAGAGTGTTAGATTCGTGTTCCAAAAGTACTGGGTTCGATCTCAACTCTCGGCTTTTCTGTCATTGGGACACCTCTATGTTTACATACACCTGTGTGTATATACATAAGTGTTAAGTGACTTATAACGTCGAAGCTCCAGTGGTTCGGATTCCACTATACACAATCTATGAATGCATTGTGTAGCTAAACTGTAGGTCCAGTCGAGATGCATGTGGACTACATTCCGATGTGGTGCGCATGCATCCCGACTATAGGGTACCTCACTGGCCGATACCATGTAATGGTATCGGGCAGTAGGAAGAGCCAAATAAGACTATAATAATAAGAATAATAATAATCATAATAATGAGTGCTAACTTCTTTTATTCGATGTAAGATGTTTTTGTGAATTTTTGAGGAACTGTTCAATAAATATCTCAGTAGTGAAAAATCTAAAAAAAGAAATATTAAAAATATTCTTTTCGTAGGACATGTATCGAAAAGCCACTTGCGCTATCTGAAAGCTCTATCCAGAATTTTTAAACTCGTTAGCACCTAATAGCTTACCTCCGCACAAACTTATATTAAAAAAGAGGGCCGTAGTCATGTTATTACGAAATTTGAATTTAAACGACAGTCTTTGCAAAGGCACAAGATTAATTATAAAAAAAATGAATAAATACCCCATTTTAGCAGGAATAAGTGGAAAAACTGGTTCAAACGTTATATTACTAAGAATAACTTTAACATCACCAGTAGAAGAAATACCATTTTCCATGAGCAGAAGACAATTTCCAATTAGACTTGCACACACAATGTGAATTAATGAACCTCAAGGACAGTCATTAAAAAAAGTTGGTATATATCTACCGTCTTCAGTATTTTCTCGTGGTTACTTATATGTTGATTTATCCAAAACAATACATACAGAGCACTTGAGACTTGATATCAATAGAAATGAGAATTTTAAAAACAACATAAAAAATTAAAAAAATAAGAAAGTTTATACAAAAAACATTGTGTATCAAGAAATTTTATAATTTAATAAAAACTGTAAGCTGTTAAATATTTATAAACAATTTTCATAAGATAAATATTAACCCTATAACCCTTATATATTATCCATTGTTATTATAATCATTGTTATTAATATTAATTATTATTATAGTTAATTACTATTATTAATTATTATTAATTATTATTATTAATTATTATCATTATTATTATTAATTATTATCATTATTACTATTATTATTAATTTTTATCATTATTATTATTATTATAAACCATTATTGGTAAAATAATGAAATATTAATAAAACGGCTGCTAAGATCAAGTATAGCGACAGCTGATTAAGTATAGTGGCAGCTTATCCATTATTGGTAAAATTTATAGAATTGCAAAAAGAGCGCCGCTAACTCAATATTAGCTCAATCCATGGAATTACAAAAAAAGCGCTGCTGAATTAATACTGGTAAAACTAATGGAATTACAAAGAGAGCACCGCTAACTCAATATTGGTAAAGTTTATAGAATCTGAAGAACAGCGCCTCTGAAAAAAGCGGCAGCTATGATTAGAACAGTAAATTGGGCACTGATTCACTAATATTAAGCATTTGTATAGATTAATCATTCGTAAGGTACATTTATAACTTAATACATACACATATATATGGATCATTCTCCGTCAAATCACCACCACCCCAGCATACTACAATTTTTGAGATAAATCGACAGGTTTCGGCAAAAGTTTTCGTCAATTTTTCTAGTTTTTAATGCAGTCTGGCGATTTTTAATTTTCCAAAATGGCGGACCTTTTTCGTTAGCCAACGTAAAATAATTGTGAATTTTTTTTGTATTATTTTAATATAACTTTAAGAAAAACATAATTTTTACTATTTTTATGGGTGTATTATATGTACTTAGTATCACTCGTTATGAAAAATCTATAAAATTTTTAATTCGATATATAATTTCAAGATGGCGTTTCCAAAATGGTGGCTAAAATGTGAATTTTTACACATTACATCTTTTTACATGATTATAGCATATATTGGGTATCAAAATAAGGGTTTTTGGGGTCACTGATTAAGAATTCATCATTATTTTTCCAATATTTCAAGAAGGAGAGTCCAAGATGGCGGCTTAAGTGAGAATGTTTACACATTATATCGTTTTACATGATTATAGAACATCTTGGGGGGTATCAAAATAGGGGTTTTTCGGGTCACTAATTATAAATTTCCCATTATTTTTACAAAATTTCAAGATTATAAAATGTTATTTTAAAAAATTATTTATCTCGTTTCGTAGTAAAACACCTTTGGCGGTATATCGATTTTTAAGGATTCTCAACTAGCGCTATTGACCATTAAGGGGTTATGATAGTGTTAAAATTTTGAAAATATCCATTTTTTTTATTCACTTTTTTCACCGTTAATAGTCCGTAGAATATGGTTCTGAAAGCCGTTTTTAGCTAAAAAAATCTGCCTCGAAGATATCGAGAAAAAACTGATAAATCTGTTCCAAGTAAATTTTTGAAAAATCGTGATTTTTAAATATTTTAATTAGGCCAAACTTGTGGAAAGGATTGTTCTAACACACTTTTTACAGAGTAATTTCATGAGAAATTTTACTGAAAATATGACTTAAAACCGTTTTACAGACCGTTTTCTTCTCAAGAGTTATCAATTTATTTCCGTAAAATAAATAAAATCCGTAAAATTAATTTTTCTATGTGTGATTTTATGTTACTAAACTCAATGTGTTAAAGTAAAGGCATTCAACAAATTTGAATTTGTCACTCGAACAGGTTGTGCCTCACAGCGTCCAGTCGAGAATGAAGATTACTGTTTGATCGGTATAGTAGAATTTTCTGCAAAGCAGCTGATAGCAGCCAAACAGCTGTTTTTCATCCAAGGCACTAGATCAGTGCAGTTAGTCTGCTTTCTGCTCACTGCTGTAACAACGCTTAGAACCTCAGTGGTGTTGTAAAAGTGCAAGAGATTCTGCAGAGTACAAAAATTATTCAGATAAGTATTGGAAATTAATTAGTAATAATTGTGTCCATAATGAGCTTTTTCTTTGTTGGTTTATTTTTTGCTTTTAGGTATATGGGTACACGCCAGCAAGATGGGAGTTAATATTAACTATCTGGAGTAAAATTTTATGCTCTTCAACAACTTGAACTGTATTTAATAATCGTAAGTATTACATGTAACTATAATTTATAAGCACAACTTGATTATGAATAGATAACGAAAAATTTTATTTTATTTTCAGCTTCTAAATACTATTATCACACAGTATCATATGCGCATACCACCAAATATACTTTATTGTATGTATATTTGAGTAGCAAAAGTAAATCAAGGTATGCCTGATAGTTTCTGTAAGTATAGCTGAGTTCATTTGTACGATTTACATTATAAACTTTAAATGCCTTTTACTCAAATTTAGTTTTTTCATGCTTTTTATGTACGTGCCGCAGCTTTCTGAAGGAACCGTACCATCAATCCTGATGAACCAAAGTGGAAAACCTTCCTTATGAGTATGGTCACAAACTGAGTGGAGCAGAATTGGCAAAGATAAGTTCAAAGTGAATGTTACAAGTAGGATACCCCTCGCTCTGGCGAACCCAAACAAACCCCCCACTCCGACACCCACTGGCGCCGGTCGGGGATTTGTTCGGGATGCACTAGAGCGAGGGGACCGATGCTCGCAAATTTCGGCGTGTTGGAGAGGGGGATCTCCTCGTGCCGGAGAGAGAGAGAGAGAGAGAGAGAGAGAGAGAGAGAGAGAGAGAGAGAGAGAGAGGATCGCGCTGGCTTCGCCTATTTCCCCCCGAAAAAACTATTGCGCGCGCGGGAGGAGGGCAATGCACGCAGCGCTGTGCATCGACAACACCGCGTGCGACAGCGAATTCTCGAGCGCTGATAACGCGCGCTACCGAGAATTTATTTTAGAAGTATAATTAGAAGTATAAAATCAAAATACCTTAATTAATATTTTGTTGTTGTTTAAGACAGCTCTCACACAAAATTAAAAATGTAAACACCTAATTATAATCTAAAAAATCACTTAAAAACACGTCCATTCACGCACGCACACAGTGTTTTAAAAACTTTTTTAAATAAATAGGCAAGCACACCGGTTTTTTTTTACGCATTCCGGACACTGCCAGGTCTGGCACCAATGGCATAAGTACCATCTGTATTTTTGCCATTTGCGTTGCATATAAAATTCAGTTTCACAAAAACCACATTTCATTTTACGGCGTATTAGTCCTAAACTCACTTTTTTTTTAACAACTAATCCCGGTTTGTTGTTGCACGTTTTAATTGTTCTTTTATTTTCGATAAATATTTTACGCGCGATCTTCTCTAATATAAAATGTTCCTCCAGGAAAAATCCTTTAGGTTTTTGGAAGGCACAAAATGCTTCTTCATTCACATTTTTAGCACGATTACCATCGAACATTTTTAATATATTATCGATGCTGCGCAATGTAAAAAATCCATCTCCGTCGTCGCACAGAACTAATTTATCGATATTATGACATATTTTTATGTCATCCGTGTCTACTCCGATACCGCGGAGGACCACCTCAACCGGTTCGTCAAAAACATCTATTTCGTCACACATTTCGCTTGCGATCTAACTGCGTTGAGAGATTAATACGCACTAAAGATGTGGTATTAACTCTCAGTCTGGAGCAACGAAAACCCTTACGCTGCCTTTTTGACCATCGTAATCAGCCCTGCACGCGTATAGTGTACAAGGCGTATAGTGTACAAGGCGTATAGTGTACAAATTATATACAAATTAATTTTTCAGCTAGAGAGCTGATTTTTTATCTATAGGCCTGTCTCGACGCGCTCTATCGGCTGCCGCCGAGAAAAAAGATCAATTTTAAAAACTGATTAAGTTTTAGGGCTGATGTGCGGCCCGAGTATCGGGTAACACAGCTATGCTCCGCGCATGAGAGTGAGTGAGAGAGAGAGAGAGAGAGAGAGAGAGAGGTCCTCACGACATATATCGTACACCATCTAGCGATGCTTCGCCTTATTTGTAATCGCGCGCGCGGAGAGGGAACGGAGCAATGGAGCGCGAGTGCATCGCACGCGAAAGAAAGCAGCCTTCAGTACTGATAAGGTGCTACGTGGAAGCCTTATTCTTTCGTCTACAAATAAAGGTTACCGATATAATATATAGCTAATTTTTCAGCTAGAAAGCTGATTTTTTATCTATAGGCCTGTCTCGACGCACTCTATCGGCTGCCGTCTAGAGAAAAGATCAATTTTAAAAACTGATGAAGTTTTAGGGCTGATGTGCGGCCCGGGTATCGGGTAACACAGCTATACTCCGCGCATGAGAGTGAGTGAGAGAGAGAGAGAGAGAGAGAGAGGGATCCTCACGACATATATCTCACACCATCTAGCGATGCTTCGCCTAATTTATAATCGCGCGCAGAGAGAGGGAACGGAGCAACGGAGCGCGAGTGCATCGCGCGCGAAAGAATGCAGTCTTGAGCACGGATAAGGTGCTACGCGTAAGACTTATTCTTCGATGTATCCAAGAATTAATATTTTTAATGAAACTCACCATGCTCTTACGTTGACGACGATACATTTATTTAATAAGCTTTTTACATCTCCACGCTACACTATATTTTATTATTCTACACTACACTACACTATTCTATACTATTTTTTACGTTTATTATAGTATTGTTATTCGTTTAAAATTTTAAGTGCGGTAAACGTATCCACATTCGATTTGCCACTCACGTTTCCTTAACATTTCTTTTTTCAGGACACAATAGTCTGTGTCTGAGACATATAAAACCACGAAACAGGGTTTATGTCCTTTCAATGCATGCGGGTAGCTATCGCGCTTTTTCCACGTGAGCGGATTATCATTTTTGACGTGATATCCTTGTATGGCCCGATCAAAGGTTTGATGAAACCATGAATATAATCTAAAATGATCGGGCCATAACAATAACTCCACCGACGCGTGTGTAATCGGTCTTAAAAGGTCCATAACAGGATACGGTCGACGGCACCGTACCCGTATACGCTGCTCCAACATCACATTTATGTGTCCAAACGAAGCATTGTCACGTGGCACTACAGCTGTTGCACCAGCGTTCGCATCGGCGGCACCCTGGTCTATTGCATCGTCTTCGACGATGGATGCGCTGTTGGAGTGTTCGTCGCTTGAAATCATTTTTCCAACTAAGGACTTCTCCAGATAATCTGCCCAACGCACGACGTTCACTGTGTAATGCGAACTGCATGAATACATTGTTATGGTGCTGACGCTCGCTGACAAAGATTGTGATAAAGACTTTGGATTCGACGAAATTTACCTCTCTGTGAAACTATATCCACATGTGAAGAAGTAAATCAGGGATCGCTAACACGATATCTGTTTTCTGTTGTCACAGCCATTATTCTAAGAAGTCTCGACTTTTTATGTTTGAAAAAGTATACATACGTGACTATCTGGTTAACAGAATTGCATTTTTCGCATTGTTATGGAGAGAAGCGTTCTTGCAGTGAGCACATATACGGAGGTGCTGACTTTGCTGACAAAGTTTCTGATAAATATGAATAGAAGTAATTCTATATTACTCTTTTTCATCGACTTCTCTCCAACAGCATAAACATAATACGTATCAGCCGTGTCATGTCGATATTTAAAAACATTCACTCAGATTTTTTCCGAGTAATGCTTGATCGTATAAACGTCCGTCGAATTAGATTCTGTTGACTGTATCAGCATTTGACACAACTATCTCCCACCACATAGCTCGTGTCAGAGTAGTATTTAAGGAACTGCAACACCGTAGGTGTTCATCAGTTCTCCATATAGCCTGTCATAATATCTTACGATCAACGATGAACAGAGCGTGAGTGTCACATTTAGTAATAGTTTTAAGAAAAGCTTTAAACATCACGGAAGTTCGTGACCCATATATTCGCACAATGTGTGGAACTGTATGGTCTTCTAACCTGTCACAATTGCCTAAGGAGATTTTGTGTAGAATAGACACAGTATACTACATGTATACACAGGGTCGATTCAAAAATCCAGATGTATTATCGATTGCTTTACGTGCTGTAAGACAACGCAATGATGACAACCATCCTATGGCACGTATCATGCTTCGTCGTCAATGTAAGTATTGATCTATTAATTGTTTTCGATTATGTTAAAATCTTTAAATATCTTTAATCAACCCTTTTTTATAGTGATTAATACGATGATGAGTGATACTGAGGGTGACGCATTCATACTAGCATGCGAGCAACATCCTATATCATCAACGAATCGTAAGTATTAAGCGTGTTTTTATAACATCTTTTTTCTAACATAATGGCACGCTCTAATACTTTAGATACTTATTTAAATAGAGAAAAAATAACAAGTAATTTGGAACCTCAACTATCGACATCTAGAGAGGTACAGACCACGCCAGAATCACCTATAACTATTTCTAGAAAACGTTCACATAGACGTATTAGTAGCAGTAGTAGTGATAGTGATCGAACTTTTACAGCTGATGAAGAAGGTATGTTACAAAATTATTAAAATTTCTATCTATTAAATTTTAATAAAACAGAACATACTTAAAGTTCCAATTATAAAGGTACAGATTAGTGAAGAAAAAGTTCTTCCACGATTCGTTATTGAAAACGAGACATCGCATATCTATCGTCCATTCGGGTACGAAGGAAGAGAGATCCGTGGTGTTATCCCCGAAACACCACAAAATATAGACTCTTATATGTGCCTGGAAGGATTTGTACAGGATCTTCATCATTAAATTTCTCGGAGAGGTGGACCAACAGACTTTGTTGGTATAACTATTAATTCGGAGCGATTCAACCATGGACCTCTTTGATTATCATTCAGACATATGCAAGATTTCAATACTGAAGATCTGTGGGAATTATTATAAAGTGCTGTGCAAAGTGCAGGTGAATTTAACGCCGATGAAAAACTATCTGTTAATTGTGGTGTTGTAAAAAATGTATCTGGTCAGGGGCGAGTTCGCCTAACAGAAGAAGCTATCAAAAAACAATCTATATTGTCAATCAGAAATAATGATAATCTTTGCCTTCCGCGTAGTTTAGTTACAGCTTATGCTTATGCCGTCAGAGGTCAAATACGTTCTGGAACTCTTCATGACTATTGGGATTTAATACGACAAACCAGAGGAACGTGTCAAAAAAATGCAGCCATGCAATTTGTAAATTTAGCTGCTGTGCAAGTACCGGGTGAAGGTTGTGGTATGACTGAAATTCAGAAGTTTCAAGATTACTTTACGAATTGTGGAACGGCCACAGTAGTATACAACTTTTCAACATTTGGACGTGGTAGTCCACCAATATATGATGGTCTTAGACAAATTCATGGTAATGTACAACATGTATTACGGATAATGTATTACGTGAATGCAAATCATTTTAAACCTATATTAAATCTTATTGGGGCAGTGCTACAAGTGTATGTCGTCACCAGTGTGCAATGTAACAGAGAAATTAAAAAAATGTAACAGGTGTTTAAGATTATTTTTTGGTGACAAGTGTTTGGAAAACCATCTTAAAATTGGTTCCTATAATAAACAAAGTAGTATGTGTAGTAAAGTAAAAATTTGTCAAAAATGCTTTAAATTGATTCAAATAAATAAAAGAACATCACATGGGTGTGGTGTATCTTTTTGTCAAACTTGTAAATCACGATTACCCGTAAGACATTTATGTTACATACAACCAATTAAACAGTTGACGCAAACAAAACCTATTCTATTTTTATTTTATGATTTTGAAACTCAGCAATCTCTACCTGTACCTGGTGATGAAGATAAAAAAATACATGTTCCAAATTTGTGTATTGTACAGCAAGTATGTTCAAACTGTATTGATAATGAAGATATTTCAATAAGATGTGAGAGCTGTGGTATTCGAGAATATATTTTCAATAATGAACCAACAAAACAGCTAGTTGATCTTGCATTAGCACCTAGAAAACAATTTCACCAGATCATATGCATAGCACACAATTCTCAAGGGTTTGATGCAGAATTCATATTCAAGTATATTTCGGAAAAATTTGACGAGGGTCGTGTTGTACTAACAGTAATTATGAACGGATCCAAAATCATTTTAATGGAAGTAATGCAAAAAAAGTTTATTGACAGTTTAAATTATTTTCATATGCCTCTTAGTAGCCTTCCCAAAGCATATGGCATATCCGAAATGGAAAAAGGATTTTTTCCACACTTATTTAACACATCAGAAAATCAGTCTTACGAAGGTCCTATGCCATCTCTCGAGATGTATTCACCTAATACCATGGTTATAAAAGAGAGAGAAATTTTTTTAAAGTGGTATGGCGAACAAGTACAGAATGGATATGTCTTTAATTTCCAAAGAGAATTTTTGAAGTACTGTAAACAAGAGGTAACAATTTTAAGATTAGCATGTTTGGCATTTCGAAAAACATTTATGAAATTCGATGTGGACCCCTTTGCTGAATGTACAACTATAGCATCAACATGTATGCGTGCTTTTAGAAAAAACTTTGAAAAAAAACCAAATAGGTATTATACCACCCCGTGGGTACAGATTAACAGACAATCAGTCTGAAATTGCTCTGAAGTCTCTCTTGGATGGAACGGCGGATTCTTTGCCGTGAAATCGAACATACAGGTCGAGGCTATGAAAAAAAATTACCAGAGAATATCGTAGTAGACGGATTCATCGCACCGTGAGATGACGAAAATCATCGTGGAATTGTTCTTTAATTTCACGGTTGTTTTTGGCACGGTTGTCCTCGGTGTTACAGGATAAATAGAGATTCACTTTTGATGAGTGGTGAGTCAATGGATACTAGATATGATAGAACATTGGAAATTAGCGATAGGTTCAAGACAGCATTTATCATATAATTGAAAAATGGGAGTGTCAATTCAATAATGAAACATCGCAAAATGAGGAATTACACCATTTTGTTCGTGAAAATGCAGCATCAATAAATCGAAAACCGCTTGACCCAAGAGATGCCTTTTTTGGAGGTCGCACAGGAAATACAGTCAAAGTTTTTGATTGTAAAGATGGTGAAGTGATCAAATATGTTGATGTCTGTTTACTTTACCCATTCATTTGCAAGTATGGTAAATATCCGATCAAACATTCAAAAATTTATATTGGTCAAGAAGAGTGTGAAAAACTAATAGGTCTGTATAAAGATATTTTACTAGTAGATGGATTGATAGTTTGTGATATATTACCACCACGAGCTTTATATCATCCTTTATTACCTGTAAAAATGCATGGTAAATTAATATTTCCTCTATGTCGAACATGTTGTGAACAACTAATTCAAGATAACTGCCCCCACGAAGATCCTGACGAACGTGTACTGCGAGGGACATGGGTATCGGAGGAAGTGAAAATGGCTGTTAAACTAGGCTATGAAATCGAGACTGTATATGAAATTTGGCAGTATGAAATTTCTCAATACGATAAAGAAAAACAAAATGGCGGTATTTTTGTTGGTTATATAAGTGAATCTTTTACTCAAAAGGTTGCAACATCCGGGTATCCACCAGAATATGTCACAGATGAAGATAAGGATCGCTATGTAAAAGACTTAAAAGACAGCGAAGGTGTAAGTCTGAATAAGGATCAGATATGTGCAAACCCAGGATTACGGTCTGTGGCGAAACCTTGTTTAAATTCTTTGTAGGGAAAATTTGGTCAACGAGAAAATTTATCAAAAACATCTGTAGTGAAGAATGCAGAGACTTTAATGGGTTTACTCACCAGTGCTGAGATTGAGGTTAATGGCATTTTACCTGTTAAGGATAACATCATGTATACTAATTGGCGTTACACAGGTGAAGCTGTTACATCATCAATCGCTAGCGTAGTTATTGCTGCATTTACGACAGCACAAGCGCGTCTTAAGCCTTTCGAATACCTGCATGTCCTAGGATCGCGAGCTCTTTATTACGACACCGATTCGGTGTTTTACGTTAGCAAACGTGGACAATACGACCTGCCGATTGGCATATCACTTGGTAGTCTCACAGATGAGTTGGCAGAAAAGGGTCCTGGTACCTGTATAACAACCTTTTTGCAAGTAGTGTTCTTACCGTGTGGACATATACTGGCTTGTTTAAAATGTGCTACAAAAATGACAAGGTGTGCTATTTGTCGACAAACTGTAACCTCAACTGTACATGTCTTTTTCCCCTAATTATTTAACTTTTACATGAGCACTACACTCGGAGAGGGAGAATCGTTGACTGCTCTTACACCCACCAAAAATAAAAAAAGTAAAAATAAAAAATGAAATAATTTTCGATAAATGCTATTGTCACAATTTGAATTTTTTAGTTTTTCTAGTTATTGACTTCTTAGAACAATAGCTGTGACAACAGAAAACAGATATCGTGTTAGCGATCCCTGATTTACTTCTTCACATGTGGATATAGTTTCACAGAGAGGTAAATTTCTTCGAATGCAAAGTCTTTATCACAATCTTTGTCAGCGAGCGTCAGCACCATAAAAACGTATTCATGCGGTTCGCATTACACAGTGAACGTCGTGCGTTGGGCAGATTATCTGGAGAAGTCCTCAGTTGGAAAAATGATTTCAAGCGACGAACACTCCTACAGCGCATCCGTCGTCGAAGACGATGCAATAGACCAGGGTGCCGCCAACGCGAACGCTGGTGCAACAGCTGTAGTGCCACGTGACAGTGCTTCGTTTGGACACATAAATGTGATGTTGGAGCAGCATATACGGGTACGGTGCCGTCGACCGTATCCTGTTATGGACCTTCTAAGACCGATTACACACGCGTCGGTGGAGCTATTGTTATGGCCCGATCATTTTAGATTATAATCATGGTTTCGTCAAATCTTTGATCGGGCCATACAAGGATATCACGTCAAAAATGATAATCTGCTCTCGTGGAAAAAGCGCGATAACTACACGCTTCCATTAAAAGGATAATAACCCTGTTTCGTGGTTTTTATATGTCTCAGACACAGACTACTGTGTCCTAAAAAAAGAATTGTTAAGGAAACGTGAGCGGCGAATCAAACTTCGATACATTTACCGCACTTAAAATTTTAAACGAATAACAATACTGTAATAAACGTAAAAAATAGTATAGAATAGTGTAGTGTAGTGTAGTGTAGAATAATAAAAGATAGTGTATGGAATTAAAATATAGTGTATAGTGCGTGGAGATGTAAAGAGCTTACTAAATAAATGTATCGTCGTCAACGTAAGAGCATGGTGAGTTTCATTAAAAATATTAATTCTTAGACACATCGAAGAATAAGTCTTCCGCGTAGCACCTTATCAGTGCTGAAGACTGCATTCTTTCGCTCGGGATGCACTTGCGCTCCATTGCTCCGTTTCCTCTCTCCGCGCGCACGATTACAAATTAGGCGAAGCATCGCTAGATGGTGTACGATATATGTCGTGAGGATCCCTCTCTCTCTCTCTCTCTCTCTCTCTCTCTCTCTCTCTCTCTCTCTCTCTCTCACTCTCATCGCGGAGCATAGCTGTGTTACTCGATACCCGGGCCGCACATCAGCCCTAAAACATCATCAGTTTTTAAAATTGATCTTTTTTCTCGACGGCAGCCGATAGAGCGCGTCGAGACAGGCCTATAGATAAAAAATCAGCTCTCTAGCTGAAAAATTAGCTGTTGCTGTTAGCTGAAAAATTAGCAGAAAAGATGTTTGGATTCGGTTCTTCATAAAATATTACAGAAATGACTAGTGTGGAACTAGTTTTCAAGGAAATAAGGTCCTGATGCTGAATAAAAATGGTAAGTAAATTTTATTCTACTAAATGTTAATCTAACAGTTATTTATTTTTGTTCAGAATTTAACCCAGACCTGACTCCTTAAATGTCTCTCTACATATACAAACTTAGAATTTACATAAGTGAACAAATCTAAATTAACTCTATTAACTACTTCTCCATTTACTTTATCCAAATCAAAAGAATATTTATTTAAACTATTATCTTTTTCTGCAATGAATAATTTTGGATGCTCAGTATGAATTAATTATCTATTACAATGGACTTCTACATTTTTTATAGCTAATGCAAATGTAATTTCATTTGCATTTACAGCATACTCTATTTCTTTACTATCTTTACTAAAATATTTCATTGCTATACCTTTAAATAAAACTTCATATGAATTTTCGAAGCATTTTCCTTCTGGTAAAATATGCCAAAACGTATTTCCTCCCTACATATCCATACAATTCTTATTGAAAACCTTACAAATTACGCCTGAATTTAATGTTAATTTATCATTTTTTAAATTTACTTTTGCATTATTTTGAAGCAGTGTAATTCTAACAAATAAACCTTTTAAAGGTAAAAAGCTGGCAAGTATAAGGTCGTTTCTTCCTGTAAGAATTAAAGATCAATTTTATAACTTTTGATAACCTTAATGCCAC
Organism: Philotrypesis tridentata; assembly: GCA_018906965.1. Classification (NCBI taxonomy): domain Eukaryota; kingdom Metazoa; phylum Arthropoda; class Insecta; order Hymenoptera; family Pteromalidae; genus Philotrypesis; species Philotrypesis tridentata. The sequence continues at coordinate 229,991 of JACCIB010000124.1, forward strand.
AAAAATTCTAAGAGTTTACTCTATCTATACGGTTATTTCATTGTTTTAATCAAAGTTCATTTTCGAACTCTCGATTTCCAACCCTTATATGGTAAACATTCAAATCTATCTCTCTATGAAAATATTAAAGCGTAAAAATCTTCACGTTAAGGGTCTGTTGATCAGAATACCATTCATTTATTGTTACTTCTCCTGTACCTTCGATTTTATATAAATTTTAATTTTAACTAGCAAGTATTGCCTCGCTCGCTAGTGCTCGCTCGGCTAATTTTGTGATTATTATTATGGAAAGTATATAATGTAAAATATGAATTAGTGACTAAGGTTTGTTCAGTTATATTGCTGTGTTAGTATTATTTTAAAATTGTTTTGTGAAACATTATATATGGTAAGTATAAATTACATATTATAATTTTTGTAATATTGGTATGATTTAAATAAAATTATTAATCGTCGTAGTGAATATGAATGTTAATGTTTGAATAATATTAAAAAAATTATATAAAAAAATTTGATAAAAAAATTAACTGAACAATGCATGTTTTAAAATTGAAACTAAATACTAATGTACTAAATAAAATTTTCCTTTCGTGTTCATTTAAAATTTTATAAAATAATTTTTAAAAGTAGTAATTGAATTACACTCTCTTGAGTCTTTACTCATATATTATTAATATCTTTAGTATTTCCTGTCAGATATCTTAAATATTATGTAAACTGATTTGTTTCTGTGTTCTTCAATTTCGGTATTTTTTGATCTTTTTGTAATTTGACGTTTCACAGTTACTTAAATATTTCAATTTGAAATTCAAAATATATTCTCTACAATTTCTTAAAACATTACTATACACGGAGAGAATTTTTGTAGTACTGCAGCGCCAAACGGGAGAGCGGGGAGTTACATACAGCTTCGTACTGCCATTAACGCATGGACTGCCGCAGCCGGAGCGCAGCAAAAGAATATTATTGTTAAAATAAATTAAATAACATCAGTATAAATACCTTTCTTTACAAACTTTGACATAATGAATATAAATAATTAGGTTATTCTAAAGAAATAGAATGAGAAAACAAAGGTGTAGGTATAAGTGGCTTAGTTCAAAGGACTATATTTAACACGTATACCTTGTAGTACACATTCAAATTACACACTGATAAAGGATTTGAAAAGTGGGGAGAAATCATATGAGTATAACTGATCGATATTACAGTAAGATCTATTTACATGATCGTGTAATTGACATTGTTAAATAAATATCTAAGTGATACAATTTGTAATAAAATTGATGCTTAAGAATAAGAACAACGGTATAATTCATGTACAAATAAGTATAAAAACACTAACATTATTATTTGAAAATTCAGAAAATATAAAGTATATTCGAACATTATTGTTTAACGTACTATACAATTAAATTATATACAATCGAATTGAAATACTTTGTGTACAGATACATTTACATTTACATACAGTATACATTTACAACTTTAATTTTCAAACTTCGACAACTCTTATGTAGTCGAAATTATAAATGCTGTATTCTATACAGTTATTTAATTATGGAAATTAAAGATCTTGATAACACTTATATAGACAAAATACTAGTAGCTTTACTGCATACTCTTAAGACGTGTTGATATTATAATCGTCAGATCAACAAATAATATATCTTCTTTCCTCTTGTGAATAAGTGATCGAACACAAATACTGGAAGAATATGTGATACTTATAGATCAAGTTGGAAAACAAATAATTATGTTAGGATGAATGTCTTCTTTTACCTCTGCAATGAGTTAATCACAATCACTCAAATCATGATGCTTATACATTAAGCTAAAAAATCCGAAACTCTCATGTATGAAAATATGAACGTGTAACCATCTTCGCGTTAAGGGTCTGTTGGACAGATTACCATTTCTTTAGTGTCACTTCTCCTTCGATTATCTATACCTTCGATTTGACATAAATTCTCATTTTAATTTTAAGAAAAGAAAGTTATGATATCAATAAATAAATTGGCAAGTTTTTTGCTATAAAAAATAATTGTTTTCAAATAAATAAATAACCGATTAAATTGAGGAAGGATTATAAATATATGTGTTCATATAAACACTCAATCCAATTGCAGCATGTGAAAAGGTGGATAGCCTGTGAAAAGGTACAGTCGGGTACAATTAAAACTTTGAATAATTGCGACTGCTGCCACGTTCTGTACATGTAATAGAATGGTATGATGTTCTTACATGACATTATCACATGACAAATGTGCCCATAATATGTAGTAATATCATGTTTGTCTAAAATTATTATGTAATTTAACAAGATTGTTTCGCATCATGAAAACTTTTTCATTTATTTATGGAAGCTGAGAGCGGATGTACAATCTACTCTACTTAGTAATTCAGTAAATGTATTGCTATCCTTATTTCATTCAAAATCTATGTCCAGGACGATTATATACAATTATATATGAGATTTAAATTCTGTTGATTTACATACATTTAAAAAAAACAGGAACAAATTCTATCATGTAGAACGCAATTTTTTGACGGAAAAACTTGCCGCCCCGTCCTATCATAGATAATCGATGAACCACTAAATGTCAGTGTAATTATCAATATCATAAAATTTTTAATATAGTTAATTTATCGTCCTATTATCCTATAATGCGTAATACTCAAATCATTATATTAAACTGTGAGACCAATGGCCTCAAATAATATTATACTTGCCAGCCTTTTACCTTGAAAAGGTTTGTTTGGGGGGGGGGGGAGAGATTTCACTACTTTTAAAAGGTATATAATATGTAAATTACAAAGAATAGTTAACATCAACTAAATAAGTAATAAATTTAAAATATTAATGTACATTTGCTCATGGATTATTGTAATAATAATAATTATTATTTTTTAGACACTATCTGTAGAGTAAATAGTTTTTTGCGATCATTATTATTTACCAAGAAATCTATCTTTTTCACACCACCCTCCATGTAAATAGAATAGCTCGTTTTTTTCCTTTATTGACACTAAATTTTATGTTAAGTTCCATAATGATTTGTTTCGCAAATATACATCAAAGAAATCTGTACGTCTAAAATTATTGCTAATTAATTAACTGATAACTGCTTTCTCGAAAGCATTTGTACGTTACGTATACTATTGTCATGCAGACCATGAGTGATATAGCATTTTAATATTTATACAAGTTTATATCGTATCCTTTACAATTGTTCAATCTATATTATGGAATAATGAAAATAATATTTAGAATAAAAAGAAGTATATGTAAGTTAATTTCCAATATCCCTATGATTCTTTATGATAGATGTATTATCATTTTTAATGCAACCCACCTAATTCGGTAAACGTTTAGAAAACTGTAATCGAATTCAAACTTTATGAAAACCTGTAAAAAATAGTGTCAGTAAAGTTGTGGTATCCCCTGTATGACTTTCACATAAATACTTACACGGTTGACATCATAAATTTAGTGTCAATATTGAATAGTGTCATTTAGCAAACAAGTTATAGTTTATTAAATATATTCTAAATTGAGTTCTATTGAGTTCTATTGAGTTCTATTCTAAATTGAATTGAGTCATTTAGCAAACAAGTTATAGTTTATTAAATATATTCTAAATTTATAGCTTTTAAGGTAAGATGTATTTAAAGCAATCAGCTACTAACGTAGTGTTTATTTATGAACTACAATATATACACTAGAGTGACCTAACCAGGCATGGCAAAAAAATTCCATTCCGTTATGATCTGTTGAATGTATATAGATAATATAAATTGTCAAGCCAGTCACTTAGAGGGATAATCTAAAAATTTTCCAGTTGATACGGCTCAGCAGTTTTGAATTATTGAATTTTGAAATTTCTAATCTCTGATTATCTCAATACTGCTAAACTATACCATCTTCAAAATTCTTATACTATCCCTCTAAGTAGTGGGCTTGAAAACTTGTATGATCCTTTTACCTTTTAGGAAAAGAGACGCTCAACCCACATTCTGGAAACTGCCTGAACTCTGGCATTCTGAAAATTAAAAATAACTATTTTTGAATTGAGCAAATCAATCAGAGGGATAGCATATGAAATTTAAAGTTAATCGTCTAGACCAATTTTTAGCTCTTCGATTTTGAATGCCTTATATGATGATTATTTTGAAATTGGTCTATATGGTAAACTTCAAATTTCTCATGATATCCCTCTGATTGGTATGTTTAACGAAAACTTAGTTATTTTTAATTTTCAGAGTGACCAAAATTCTTCTGAGTGATTCTACGTATAAACCTTTTAAGCCTTAAAAACAAGTGTTCAACTTGATCGATCATCAATATCGAAGACACAAACATTTGAAAAGATAGCTTAACTCATTATAAAAGAACCTGTGAAAGTCCCAGAATATCACAGGTCTTGGTTTCTCTGTGAGAAATAAATATAACAGCTCATTTATTAAAAAGCACAAGTTTATTAAAAATGACTTGTTAAAAAAATGTAGGTAAAACAGTGAAATATTAGCGTAATCCAGAGAAATTTTGTTGCACGACATTATAAAAATACTATAGAATATCCTTATACATTCAGTTTTAACATTTACAATAATTAAAATATACTAATCAAGATTTTATACTTTGAAAAGCGCACCCAGGTGCCATATACTCCATATGTAATAGTTTCAAGGATATTTGACTTATATAAAAGTCAATAAACCATTAATTATAATCAATACATCCATGCTCATTAATCATTTTTATTTAGTTTCATTTGAAAATAAATTTTAAAAAATATTTCCATCTCTCTCTAATAAATGCATAAATGTACCAAAATTAGACTTTGGAACAATTTAAAAAATTTTTAGGAAATATTGACGGTAATTGAAAAACAAAATAAAACACTTTCTCTAGCTATTCATAAGAATCCCTTTCGACGAACAGCCTGAGAGTCTACCTCCCAGGAGACGATAGGAAAAGTTATGAATTATTCAAATACACTTAAACAACTTAGAAACTTTCATGCATGAGCGATGCATATTCTTGACACTTCACTAGCTTCTCACAATACAAGACAATTTTTTCCTTATATAAACTGAATATTCTCTGAACCAAGAAAATAAAACACTTTTACTGTCTATTCATAAGAATTCTTTTTGACGTACAGCCTCAGAGTCTATCTCCCAGGAGACGATAGGAAAAGTTAACATAAACACTTCCACAATTGTAGAAACTTTCTTGCGTGGAAGATTGAATATAATCGTAACACTCAACCAACTTGTCACATCACAAGAAAATTATATAAACAGGAAATTCTGTATAAATTTTCTTTGATTCTTGAACCATAAAAATACAACACTTTCACTAGCTTCTCATCAGGATCCCTTTCCACGAATAGCCTGAGAGTCTACCTCCCAGGAGATGATAGGAAAAGTTATGAATTATTCATATACACTTAAACAACTTAGAAACTTTCATGCATGAGCGATGCATATTCTTGACACTTCACTAGCTTCTCACAATACAAGACAATTTTTTCCTTATATAAACTGAATATTCTCTGAACCAAGAAAATAAAACACTTTTACTATCTATTCATAAGAATTCTTTTCGACGTACAGCCTCAGAGTCTATCTCCCAGGAGACGATAGGAAAAGTTAACATAAGCATTTCCACAATTGTAGAAACTTTCTTGCGTGAAGGATTGAATATAATCGTAACAATCAACCAACTTGTCACATCACAAGAAAATTATATAAACAGGAAATTCTGTATAAATTTTCTTTGATTCTTGGACGATGAAAATACAACACTTTCACTAGCTTCTCATCAGGATCCCTTTCGACGAATAGCCTGAGAGTCTACCTCCCAGGAGACGATAGGAAAAGTTATGAATTATTCATATACACTTAAACAACTTAGAAATTTTCATGCATGAGCGATGCATATTCTTGACACTTCACTAGCTTCTCACAATACAAGACAATTTTTTCCTTATACTGAATATTCTCTATGTTAAAACTTTCTTCGATTCTTGAACCAAGACAATAAAACACACTAGCTATTTGTAAGGATCCCTTTCGATGTATAGCCTGAGAGTCTATCTCCCAGGAGACGATAGGAACATTTAATAATTGTTCATAAGCACTTCCACAATTGTAGAAACTTTCTTGCGTGGAAGATTGAATATAATCCTAACACTTAACCAACTTGTCACATCACAAGAAAATTATATAAACTGGAAATTCTGTATAAATTTTCTTTGATTCTTGGATGATGAAAATACAACACTGTCACTAGCTTCTCATCAGGATCCCTTTCGACGAATAGCCTGAGAGTCTACCTCCCTGGAGACGATAGAAAAAATTACACATCCACTTCAAGAATGTAGAAACTTGCTTGAAAGGTGAACCCAGGAGACGATAGAAAAAGTTACATATTCACTTCAACAACGTAAACTTTCTTGAAAGATGAATTCTTAACACTTTACTAGCTGCCACATCACAGAATAGTTATTTCTTTATATAATCTAATAGTAAAAAAACCTGAAAAATAAAAGGATATATTTTAACAAAGAATCAGTTCATGAATCTTTCATGTATTGTATATTTAAAAAAAAAAGTACAACTAAATACTTATCTAATTTGAGGCTATTAGTCTTGTTTGTGAAAATTTTTCATAATTATATCTGTCAGTTTTTAAATATTTCATCAAACGCAGCTTTATAAATTACATATTATGTTGAAAATAAAATCACTTTGGTACTTTATTTTGTACAATACTTATTTTTCTTTAACACTGCATATGTGTTATTGTATTGAAAAATCAAAAAATGTGAATACACTATCGTCTGCTCTTCGGTACACTTGATGAACTGTATAGATGCAAGCAATAGTATACGTAGAGCTGACGTCACGAACTATGACGTACTTCCGGGGAGAACATTTTCCGCCACGGGAGAAGAATTTTCGCGTTGAAGAATTCGTGACCCCGAACCTTCATTTCATAATATCTTTTGATAGAAGCCATTTCACAATATATGATCCTGAAGTGATTTTGCTAGTTTTATTCCAAGCTTTCATTTGAGTGCTCATAAGTGAGAAACAAAGCTCTTAATGCGAAGAAAACCGAATGTCACATCTCCAACAGGGCCTATGAGACGTATATAGGGTCTGGCTATAGAGCCCGACGGCGGCGTATGTACTGACGTACCTTATACTTGCCATCGAGGCGCTACCGCGCCCCTTGATATTTTAATTTAATACTTGAGCATCGCCCAATATTATATTTGATTAATTAAAATTTCTAAAAAATTTTTATATTCTTCTCCATCAGTAAAAGAATGTATGTGGTTATTTTATGAATAATGCATTATATATATATATTATTCATTTTATTTTATTTTATTAGTGAATCAAACTCTTTCAACAGATTCAAAAATAATACTTACAGTGATAAAAAAGGCTGGTTTATTAAAGTCTGATGCTATTTATCCATCGTTTCTTAATGTTAACATCATTGGATCACCTGTATAGAAAGAATAACGTATTTTTAAACAAAGAATCAAGTTCTATTATCGTAAAGTTAATTTAATTAAAAATAATTGAAATATACTTATCTGACAGAGTGAGATCCGTTGATAGTATTTTGATCATGTTGTCACCTTTTTTATAAGTGCATTTTTTCACTTGAAACTTTTTGCAGGTTCTAGATTAAACGTTATTGTACACGCGTAGTACGAGTTTTAGGGGTTTTTAACGCGATTTAAATAATATAATTTATGATAAACTTGAAGATTCTCGCGGAGGTGAACCAGCAGAAACCAACCATAGACTAACACTTCATAGAGTTAACCAGATACTCATTGCAGTTACTGTTCTGTGCATCATAGCTTCGTTATAGGGATCTCTATATCCCCATAATTTAGTGCCAACTCACTTTTGTACTATAATTATGTTTAACCTGAAGTACTAATCAACTGTTGGTTTCTGCTAGTTTATAACCTCCACGTGGATCTCCGAGTTTATGACAAATTATATTATTTAAATCGCGTTAAAAACCTCTAATGTTTAATCTAGAACCTGCAATAAGTTTCAAGTAAAAAAATGCATTTACAGAAAAGATGACATATTATGATGAAAATACTATCAACGGATCTCTCTCTGTCAGATAAGTATCTTTTAGTTACCTTCAAATAAATTAACTTTATGATAATAGAACATGATTCTTTGTTTAAAAATAAATTATTCTTTCTCTGTTACAGGTGATCCAATGAACTTGGCGTAAAAAGAAATTTATAAACAGCAGACTTTAATGAATCAGTCTTATTTATTACTGTAAGTAATATTTTTGAATAAGGAGTTTGATGCGCTTGTTAAATAAAATGAAATGAGTAATATATGCATTACTCATAAAATAATTATATATATTCTCTTCCTGATAGATAAGTAAAAATGTTAAGAAATATTAAATTAATTAAATATAATATTAGATGATGCATGTAGGAAGTGCCCAAATACAGCTAAAATTTATAGTATAGAGAGTTGGCTCTCGTTAGACAAATCTATAAATATAATGCAGGCTTACTATTATTACTAGTAATACTTTGTTTTAGATCATATGATTTTTAATTAAAATCTTTCATAATCTGTTATTGTAATATGTGTTCCCTAATTATCTTGTGTATAGTACAGAGAGTTGACTTCTCGTTGTAAGCCAAATCTATTAACATGAATGTACAATCAATACTGGTAATTTTTTTAGATTAGATCATGTTTTTTTAAATTAAAATCATCGTTAATCTGCTATCCAAATACATCTGTTCGCCTATTATATAGTGTAAACCAAATACAAATTGTGCGCTTACTATGAAATAAAAAGGCTATAGTATATAATATAAAACTTAGCTGTTATAAAATACATTGAATATTTAAAAATGCATTCATGTCTGTTAGAATAAGCCCTTTTGTCTTTTCTTATACATAATTAATCAATATTTTTATTTATTGTAAAAAATTCATCCAAACTATCATAGTCTGGTAGTTATTATTTTACAATTTAAACTTAGTCTCAAAATACTTGTTATAAATTAATTTATAAACATAAATAAACATATCTTTCTACAGAACAAATGTATTTGTACGTTTTCTAGAAAGCTAGAATTTGTCAGAGAATCATCCACACATAATATATGTTATAAATTGTTACTAAACTTTCAAACTCATTCTTCATTTTCAGAAAATAATAATGCCGAACCAGATGCAAATTGATGTAAATGGTAAATATAAAAATTATTATGTATCACATAATTGAGATTTGGAAACCAGCTAGTCAAAGGAGACTTGGATCCATATCCCTCTATAGGCCTTTATACGCCACCCAGTAAAACTAAATTAATAATTACATATTTTTGTAATTTAGCAGGAGCTGGTGCAGCCAACAACAATGGCAACAACAATAATGGCAACAACAACAACTATGGCAATCAATGTACAGGACCAATTTATTATTTGGTATTTAAAATACTTAATATATTTAAGCAAAAAAAATAATAAATAATAATTGAATCCTTTAGGCAGAAGAGGCACGAGGGCTGGTAGGAGTTCAAGAAACTTTAGAAGAAGGAGGCTGAACCCCTATCAGCAAAACCTCAAAAATTTGGCGGATTTTATGAGCTTCATGGCTATGTCGAACGTGGAGCAAACACGTTCTGACCAGGTCAGACGTCAAAGGCCTCGACGCCAATACAATAGATATGAGGGAGAGGACGATGATGCCATACAAGATGTGCCAGCAGATAATGCTGTACAAGGAGACAATGCTCCTCAAGGAGACATTGTTCCTCCACAAAATTAGAAAATAAAAAATAAAATGAAGAAAAAAAATTGAAAAATTATTCTTATTTATTTATAAGAAAAAAATTAATTTACTCAACACTTAAGCTGTGCAGGTATTCTAGATTTAATATCCAAATTATTATATCCATCCATGCTGATTATTGTGTAAAATTGCTGTTTCATAAAGCAAGATGAATATTCGTAACACTTCACTAGCTTGTCACATTACAAGAAAATTATTTCCTTATTAATCTGAAAATTCTATAAATCTTTTCTTCGATTCTTGAACGATGAAAATAGAACACTCACTAGCTGGTCATAAGGATCCCTTTCGATTCATAGCCTGAGAGTCTACCTCCCAGGAGACGATAGGAAAAGTTAATAATTATTCATATCCATTTCAACCACTGCACAAATTTCCAGCATGAAAGATAAATATTCTTAAAACTTCACTAGCTTATCACATCACATAATAGTAATTTCCTTATATAATCTGAAAATTCTATAAAAATTTTCTTCCATTCCTGAACAATAAAAATAAAACACTTTCACTAGCTGGTCATAAGGATTCCTTTCGATACATAGCCTGAGAGTTTACCTCCCAGGAGACGAAAGGAAATTTAATAATTATTCATATCCATTTCAACAACTGCACAAACTTCTAGCATGAAAGATAAATATTCTTAACACTTCATTAGTTTGTCACAACGCAAAATAGCTATTTTCTTATATAATCTGAAGATTCTGTAAAAATTTTCTTCGATTCTTGAACGATGAAAATAAAACACTTTCACTAGCTGGTCATAAGGATCCCTTTCGAGACACAGCTGGAGAGTCTACCTCCCAGGAGACGAAAGGAAAAGTTAACAATTATTCACAAGAAGATCAGCAATCGAGGAATATAGTAAACGCACTTAACCAGCTTGTCACATCACAAAATACTTATTTCCTCATATAATCTGAAGAATCTGTAAAAATTTTCTTCAATTCTGGAACAATGTTAATATAATAGTTTCACTAGCTTGTCATGAGCACTTATAAACTGAGAATTCTGCACAAACTTTCTTGATACTTAAATGATGAAAACACAACACTTTCACTAGCTGGTCATAAGGATCCCTTTCGAGACACAACCGGAGAGTCTACCTCCCAGGAGACGAAAGGAAAAGTAAAAAATTTTGTAACAGTTGCATAACCACCCAAAAAACTTTCTTGATACTTAAAAAACACAATACTTTCACTAGCTTTTCACGTCCCAAGAAAATTCTTTTCTTCTATAACATGATAGATGTATGCCTTCATAAGTTCTCGTTACCTTATAAAACAAAACATTTTTCCCTTGGAAAAAGTCTCGATACATCTGGAAACTTAGTTTACTCGCACTCTTAAAATTGAGAAAAACTTGGAAACCACTTGTCTTCTGAACTTTTATAATAATTATAAATCTTGACAAAACATTTTTCACATCACTTGAAGAATCTGTAAAAATTTTCTTCAATTCTGGAACAATGATAATAAAATACTTTCACTAGCTTGTCATGAGCACTTATAAACTGAGAATTCTGTACAAACCTTCTTGGATTCTTGAACGATGAAAATAAAACACTTTCACTAGCTGGTCATAAGGATCCCTTTCGAGACACAACCGGAGAGTCTACCTCCCAGGAGACGAAAGGAAAAGTAAAAAATTTTGTAACAGTTGCATAACCACCCAAAAAACTTTCTTGATACTTAAAAAACACAACACTTTCACTAGCTTTTCACGTCCCAAGAAAATTCTTTTCTTCTATAACATGATAGATGTATGCCTTCATAAGTTCTCGTTACCTTATAAAACAAAACATTTTTCCCTTGGAAAAAGTCTCGATACATCTGGAAACTTAGTTTATTCGCACTCTTAAAATTGAGAAAAACTTGGAAACCACTTGTCTTCTGAACTTATATAATAATTATAAATCTTGAAAAAACATTTTTCACATCACTAGCTTCTCACAGGCATTCCTTCCCTTATAACATGACAGTTGCGTAACCTCCTAACTTGTCATCACAAAATCACAAAAAAGTTATTTCCTTTATAATCTGAAAAACCTGAAAAATAAAAGGGTATTTTTTAACAAAGAATCAGTTCTTTCATTCTTTCATGTATTGTATGTATATTTTATTATTATAAAAAACTAAATACTTATCTAATCTAGCCTATTATCATGAGTATGAAACATAATTATAAAACACAGTTACAGCCAAATTAGGTTATTTATAATTATACTGCATGTGTAAAATTTTGTAAATACACCATCGTCTGCTCTTGTACACACATGAACTGTATACATGCAAGCAATACAATATAGTAATATAAACGTAGGGCTGACGTCACACGATGACGTATTTCCGCGGAGAACATTTTCTCCGGGAGAAGAATTTTCGCGTTGAGGAATTCGTGATCCCGAACTTTCACTTCACAATATCTTTTGATAGAAGCCTTTTCACAAGATATGACCCTGAAGTAATTTTGCTAGTTTTATTCCAAGCTTTCATTTGAGTGCTCATAAGTGAGAAACAAAGCTCTTAATACGAAGAAAACCGAATGTCACATCTCCAACAGTGCCTATGAGACGTATATAGGGTCTGGCTAGCGCCCGACGGCGGCGTACGTACTGACGTACCTTATACTTGCCATCGAGGCGCTACCGCGCCCCTTGATTTATTAAATTTGTTTTTATTATATTGTGTATATTAATTATATTTTAATTTATGATTGCAATACATACACATTTGTTTTCAAAGATAAAAATAATTTATTGAAATACATTGCTTATATTTAGTAATTTTTTAACATCAATTTAGATTTGCATAAAGCATAAATAATGGTTCTTAATGATGTGGATAAATTAATAGTTAAAGGTATTGGAAATTATTCAGGTTATAACAGCAAGTTAAATGATAATCATATTTTTGAATTTAATAATATTTTAAAATCTACGACACAGTTTAAAATGCAATGCACAGTAACAATGCAAAGGTTATCAAATATTCAACCTCTAAATCTGAATAATGATTATTTACAAATTTTGTTTTCTGGAGCAAGCAATAACGGACATTGGATATGTTTGTATTATAGTAATCATGTTATTCATATTTATGATAGTTAGATAGAATTAGATAGAATAAATATTCATTGGATAATGATCATATTATAGTTATTAACAGATTATTTCCAAATAAAGAAAACCTAAAAATAGTTTTTGAAAAAGTTCAGCAGCAACCCAATTCAGATGATTGTGGAGTTTTTGCAATTGCTTTTGCAGTAACTGTTGTTCATGGTTCATGCGCTTGCAATTTAAGATTTGATATTAAAAAAATGCGAAATCACTTGTGTACTATATTTGAAACGAAAATGTTAACACCGTTTCGTTGAAATTGTTTTGTTGATTTGGAACCCATGGATTCGATAATTATTCAAAATAAGAAATCTAATATGGAAATAGACAGTCAAAAAAATATGAACACGAAGAAAATCAACCAAAACCATTTAATGAAAAATTGTTGTGTTAATTTGGAACCGATGGATTCGATAATTGTTCAAAAAAGAAATCTAATATGGAAATAGATAGTCAAGAAAATATGAACACGAAGAAAATCAATCAAAACCATTTAATCAAAAATTGTTGTGTTAATTTGGAACCGATGGATTGGACAATTGTTCATAGTAAGAAAAACAATGAAAAAATAAACAGACAATCGCAACCTGATTTAGAAAAAATTGATATAAAGAAGAGAAGAAAAGAAACAGAAGCTTGAAAACGTGCAGCATTAACAGATGAAACATTACAAAATATTAATAAAAATAAAGCTCAAAAAAAACAACTAAAAAGACAATCACGAACTGAAGCAGAGAAATCTGAAATAAATAAAAAAAGAAGAGAAACAGAAGCTTCAAAACGTGCAGCATTAACAGATGAAACATTACAAAATATTAATAAAAATAAAGCTCTAAAAAAACAACTAAAAAGACAATCACAAACTGAAGCAAAGAAATCTGAAATAAATAATAAAAGAAAAGAAGCAAAATATTTGAATGAATATGCTGCTATGTATGATAATGATTTTAATGAAAATGATATTGACGAAAATTATTTAGGAGAAATGAATTGTATATGTATTCATTGCAAAGCAATATATTTTAAAAGTGAAGAAATAGGGAGAAAACAATACACAAATTGTTGTAGTAAAGGAAAAGTAGTTTTACCAATCCTACATTCTTATCCAGAACGTTTTAAAGAATTAATTATAAATAATACATCTGAGAGCAAACATTTTAAATAACATGTTAGATTATAAAATAATTTATTTGCATTTGCAAGTTTCGGGGCAAAGTTTGACGCATAATTTAACAGAGGACCTCAAGTAATACGAATATGTGGGCAAATTGATCACAATGCTTATTCATTACATCCTAAAGAAAATGACGATAGAAAGTTTGGCCAATTATATATTCTCGATAATGAAATGGCAACACAATCACGATATAAAAATAATATGTTATGTACCCTGCATTTGTTGAAAGAATTAGACAACATTTTACGTGAAAATAACATTTATGCAAGTTCATATAAAATGATGCATGAGGTAGAAAAGAAAGAACAAAATCGTCAAGATAATAGCAAATCAATAAACAATACAACTGAAATTAGAATGTTTATAACTCGGAATTCTAATCTTGATAAAAACGTGTACAATGAAGCAAGGTGCAATGAAGTTGCTGTAGTTTATGTTGGTGAAGATGGTCAACCTCCAACAGATCGATATATTTGCATATATTCAAAAAATACAGAACCTACAAGAATACCTTATATTAGTAAACATGTTGACCCGATGACATATCCAATTATGTTTCCTAATGGTGGATTTGGATGGATGCCTAAGATGAAAGATACTACTAATAAAAAAAATATTTCAATGTTGGAATTTTATAATTATCAATTTAGTATTAGAAATGATTTTAACCCATTTCTTAATTTAAGAAAATTAACTCAGCAGTTTATTGTTGATGCTTACATTAAAATTGAAGGATCAAGATTACATTATTTACAAAAAAATCAACATTTATTAAGAACAGATTTATACAAAGGCGTAATAGATTACATAAATAAAAAAGATCAAGAAAATATAAGAATAGGAAAAATGATTATTTTACCATCATCATTTTCTGGAAGTCCTCGAGCATTGAAACAAAATTTTTTAGACTCAATGACTTTAGTACTAAAACATGGTAAACCAGATTATTTTATTACAATGACTTGTAATCCCAAATGGATAGAAATTACAGATAATATAAATCAGTTTGAAACAGTAATAGATAGACCAGATACTGTTGCCAGAGTTTTTAGTGAAAAAGTCAAAGGTTTTTTAGATGATGTTACTAAAAAAGGAATTTTCGGAAAATGCATTGCATTTACACATGTGATAGAATTTCAAAAAAGAGGTTTACCACACCTACATATGTTATTATTTGTTGAAAAAAATAACAAAATATACAATCCAGATTTTATAGATATAGTTATTTGTGCAGAAATTCCTGATCAACATAAATATCCAAAATTATATGAAATTGTTAAAGAATCTATGATACATGGACCATGTGGAAAGTATAATGTTCATTCACCATGCATGGACAAAGAAAAAAGTAAATGTACTAAAAATTTTCCTAAAACATTTAATGAAACCACTAATATCAATACTAATGGATACACAAATTATAGACGAAGAAATAATGGAAGAGAAATTATATTCAATAACACGAGAAAAGCAGATAATAGATTTGTAGTTCCATATAATCCATTTTTACTATTAAAGTATAATTGTCATGTAAACGTAGAAATTTGTTCCACAGTTCAGTGCGTAAAATATTTATTTAAATATTGCTTTAAAGGTCCTGATTCTGCTTTTATTGAAATGAATAACATCCAAAATCAAGACGATAATGTTAACTATGATTATGACGAAATAAAACAATTCATAAATATAAGATACGTAAGTCCACCAGAAGCAATGTATCGATTATTAAAATTTTCTATGTATATGTTATATCACGTAATATACAGATTAGCAGTACATTTAGAAAACCAACAATTTGTTTATTTTGTAGAAGGTTGTGAAAATGAATTGTTAAACAAAAATTTAAATACAACATTAACAGCATGGTTAAAACTTAATAAAAACGATGCAAATGCTAGAAAATATTTATACTTTGAAATTCCATATTACTACGTTTTTAATGAGCAATGGAAAGAATGGACTCAAAGAAAAAAACAAAGTAAAACTATTTTAAGTAGAATGTCTTTTGTAAATCCGAAAGATAGAGAAAAGTATTACTTACGATTGTTATTATTACATGTTAAAGGAGCTCAATCCTTTGAAGATTTGAGAACATTTGAAGAAAAAACCTACTCAACATATTATGAAGTAGTTCTAGCTAGAAATTTAATAACTACTGATGAAGAATGGGATAAGTGTTTGCAAGCAGCAATTGAAATTCAATTTCCTAAAGCATTGTGTAATTTATTTGCTTCCATTTGTATTTTTCACAATCCGCCAAATGCAAGAGTTTTATATGATAAATTTAAAGAATACTTTTATAGCCCAAAATATTCAAAAGAAGAAGGTGAAATAATAGCCTTAAAAACGATTAGTTCTGTGTTATTAACAAATGCTAGCTCGTTAAATGACTTCAATTTACCAAACATTAATGAAGAATATAGTTTTCATAATTATACATTCGAAGAATTTCTCGCATCGGGCGATGTAATGGCAAAAGATTTGTTTAATTTGGAATCTTTAACGCATAAACAACGTTTAATTTTTGATGCCATTATAAACAGTATTAATACCAACGACTTTAACAATAAATGTTTTTTTATTGATGGACCTGGAGGCAGCGGAAAAAGTTATTTACTAAATTCAATAATCAGTTATTGCAAGATACACAATATTAATGTACTACTCGTAGCATGGACTGGTATAGCTGCAAACTTATTATTAACGGGAAAAACTTCACATGTAACATTTAAATTACCACTATATATTGTTGATAATACAACTTGCAATGTAACACCAAACTCAGAATATGGGAAAATGCTGCAAAATATTCAAATTATTATCTGGGATGAAATAACTATGACATCAAAACATGCATTTGAAGCTGTAGACAAATTATTTAAAGATTTGTGTCAAAATAATTTTACATTCAGAGGTAAAGTAATGGTTGTTTCTGGAGACAAACATTACCAGTTGTAAAACATGGCGATAGAACAAAAATTATTGAAAACTGTGTAATAAATAGTAAAATATGGAGAAATGTACAACATATGTCTTTAAAAGAAAATCTTAGAGTTAATAATAACGACATCGAATTTAAACAATGGCTTCTTAATGTTGGAGATGGTAAAGTCAATACTAATTTTGAAATGAAGAATGGTTTGATTAAAATTCCAAATGAACTTTTAACAAATAGAGAAATGATTATGGACATTTTTGGTAGTAATTTTAATAATATTACTGAAGTTCATAAGAAAGTTATCTTAGCTCCAAGAAACATTGATGTACAAATGATAAATGATGAAATTATAAGAAAAGTTTGTGGAGAAATAAAAGAGTATTATAGTGTTGATACAGCTTTAGATAACGAAGATAATTATTTACAAAATGTATTTCCACAGGAATTTTTGAATTCATTAACACCAAACAGATTACCTCCGCATATACTACGTTTAAAAGAAGGTGTTATTGTAATTCTTTTACGAAATCTTAATTTAAATGAAGGCCTTTGTAATAGAACTCGATTAATTGTAAGACAATTAATGGATTACAGTATTAGTGCCGAAATAATTAGTGGTTACAAATCTGGAACTATTACAGTAATACCACGTATTGATTTAACATCATCTAACGAAGAATTACCATTTATATTAAAGCGAAGACAATTTCCATTAAGATTAGGATATGCTATGACCATTAATAAATCGCAAGGTCAAACATTTAACAAAGTTGGAGTATACTTACCAAAATCAGTTTTCAGCCATGGATAATTGTACGTTGCACTTTCAAGGGTTACGTCAAAATCTGATTTAATAATTGTACTAACTAATAGTTCATCATTCATAAATGAGCATGAAAAAAGTGTATACACTAAAAGCATAGTGTATCAAGAAATTTTACTTTAAAACATTTATCAAACAAATATGCGCTGTGATTGCATATCATCGGCTGCAAATAAATATGCGCTGTGATTGCATATCATCGGCTGCAAATAAATATGCGCTGTGATTGCATATCATCGGCTGCAAATAAATATGCGCTGTGATTGCATATCATCGGCTGCAAATAAATATGCGCTGTGATTGCATATCATCGGCTGCAAATAAATATGCGCTGTGATTGCATATCATCGGCTGCAAATAAATATGCGCTGTGATTGCATATCATCGGCTGCAAATAAATATGCGCTGTGATTGCATATCATCGGCTGCAAATAAATATGCGCTGTGATTGCATATCATCGGCTGCAAATAAATAGGCGCTGTGATTGCATATCATCGGCAGCAAATAAATACGCGCTGTGATTGCATATCATCGGCAGCAAATAAATATGCGCTGTGATTGCATATCATCGGCAGCAAATAAATATGCGCTGTGATTGCATATAAGACAGGGTTCGACAGAAGAAAAACTGTCTAATATTATTTTTTAATATTTTAAATTCTAATTTTCACTTTCTGTACTGACTTTTCCTTCAATATTTTTTTATCTTACTGAAGAGTCCATTTAAAAAACCTGGGACGAAACGCAAAACAACTAACATACAGAAACATTATGATTATATATCACCTCCAGGATGATGGGAAATCATCCTCGAGTACACTCTCTAAGTACCCTGGTGAAAAGATTGACGTGATTTTTTGATTTACCTAAACTACATAATTTTTTTACTTGCATTTATTATGTATTATTTAACGTATAATTGTGATGTCTTGATTTCCAATGATTTTACGTGATTTTATAACATACAAATATTTTTAATAATATCACGTGATAAACAGTTGATAAACATCTCAAAATCACGTCAATATTTTCAACAGGGTACACATTAATATTTCCTTAAAAAACTAAAATTTCCTGGATACAGTGTCCAACTGTCAGGGTTGTGACGGGAAATCATCCTCGAGTACACCCGCTGAGTACACATTAACATTTCCTTAAAAAACTGAAATTTCCCCGGAGATGATGTCCAGGTGTCAGAGTGACCTCCAGGTTGACGAAAAATCATCCTAGAGTACACTTTCTAAGTACACATTAATATTTCCTCAAAAAACTAAAAATTCCCTGGAGACGATGTCCAGGTGTCAGGGTGACCCTCAGGATGACGGGAAATCATCCTCGAGTACACTCTCTAAGTACACATTCATATTTCCATAAAAAACTAAAAATTCCCTGGAGACGATGTCCAGGTGTCAGGGTGACCCCCAGGATGACGAAAAATCATCCTCGAGACGGTGCACTAGGTGTACATAAATATATGTGGGTGCAGATAAAGCGATATCCTTAAAAAAAGGATTAGGTAATTGTTAAAGAAGAGGTCACACGGGACACGAGACACGGGACACGGGACACGGGACACGGCACACGGTCGCCGCTTAATATTGTCCCGGACGAGCCCCCAAAATGTTATGATCGGGTTGGGATAATAATTACTGACACTCTTATTTATAGAAAAGATAGACAAGAACGACTTTATTAGTTAAGCTTAAACATGCAAATCGAATAGCTGTCAGCGCTAGACTGATACACAAAAACAATAACAACCGCGAAGTTGCAGCGGTTGCTATGCGCGATTCGAACATCTCGAATCGCGCTGGTCATAACATTGCTCTCCCTTTTTTCTTTAGATTGTCGTCCCGACAATCTTAAGTCTTCTTTCTATATTAGTTTTCCATTCAAACTTCCTTCAAGGATGCTCAGTCGGTCCCATCTCATTCTAGTAACCACAATCTGTTAATCTTCGTCCAAGTAACCACATTCACCGAATTTCCTTTCAAGCGGGTTGATCCTCTTCTAAATTCCTATGATGACTTACAGGAATCACCAACATCCTCTACCTTGATCCACGCCGGGCATCAAGTTACCGAGCCATGCTTACAGGTCAATTCCAATCATCACTTACAGGAATAGAATTGGACCCGTGTCTTGAAAAGGAATATTCCCATCTTGAAAAACCATGCGATCCAATCTTTTCTCTGACTGTCCAAGCTTCAATTTGAACTTTATTCTTCCTTTCTTATTCCTTTTCTTTTTCGTCTCATTTCTTCACGGTTTGTTAAGAGTGATCTTCAGACATGAGTGGGGGGGGAATGACAAGCCATGGTACCCTTCTCAAGTCTCTGCTCCGGTATTCACCTTCACGCTCATGGAAAAAACCATGGCTCAAAAACCATGAGCAGAGCAGTTAGCAGCCAAATCGGGGTGTCTCTCGGAAAAGGTGCCAAGACGATTGATGTGAACAATCTTGGACTTATGTCTTGGGGAACGACGAATACAGTAAACCACGTCGTTGATCTTCTTGACGACTTCCCAAGGACCAACCCAATTCGATTGCAGTTTGGGTGCTTTGCCTTTGGTTCTTTGAGGGTTGAAGAACCAAATTTTCTGTCCAGGGGTGTATTCGACGTTGCGAGCCAGTTGGTCGTACCAAGATTTTGTTCTTTCAGATTGAAGGGATATTTTGTCTCGAGCGAGGTGATGTAGTGAGTGAAGTTTCTTTTGCAGTTGGTGTATATAATTTTCATCCTCTTCAACCAAGATTCCTGTTGGTGGACACCCTCGAATTAAGTCCAAAGGAAGTCGGAGGTCGAAGCCGGTGTACATTTCTGCTGGTGTAGCTCCGGTTGTTGCGTGTTTTGAGGATCTGTAAGCTAACAAAAAGAGAGATACCCAATGGTCCCAATCTTTTTGAGTGTCGTGTACATGTTTTGTGAGGTATTGTAAAAGTGTTTGATGTTGACGTTCTACCTGACCATTTGCTTGAGGATGTAGAGGTGAAGTTCTAGTTTTCTTAATTCCTAGTAAAACTGCTAATTCTTTCACTAAGCGAGAATCAAAATTTGTACCCTGATCTGTGTTAATTTCTAACGGGACTCCATAACGACAAATAATTTCATTAACGAAAATTTCCGCAATTGTTTTAGTCCTCATATTCGAGAGAGGAAAAGCCTCTACCCACTTAGTAAAACTATCCGTCACTACTAAAAGGTATTTATTCCCTAAAGAAGAAAGGGGAAAGGGACCTAGGATATCCATTTGAAGCCTCTCGAATGGAACCCCTGTATTGTAAACCTTCATTTGACTAATTCCCTTATCAGAAGGACCTTTTCTTGCAACACAAATTTTACAAGACCTACACCAATTTTCTACATCTGATTTACAAGACGCCCAATAAAATCTTTTTCGAATTTTTTCTAAAGTTTTATTAACTCCAAAATGACCACCGGAAGGTGAGTCATGAGCTTCCTCTAAAATTTCTTTGATTTTACTTTTAGGAACAACTAATTGGCGAATCTTGTAATTGAGATTAGTAGAAATCCATTCTCTAAAAAGAATTCCATCAACTAGCACTAATGAGTCCCACTGTGAACAATAGACTTTAACGAAAGTGTCTAAAGGTGAAATATCCTGCCAGTCTGGTTTTGTGTTTAATTCTTTCATGCGAAGAATGAAAGAAATACACTCATCAGCTTGTTGAAATGTCTTCCAGTCTGAGGGTAAATTTTCTTCAAAAATAATTCGGGCAACTGTCTTTTCGTTTTCAGAAAATTTATCCTCTACTTTTGAACAATATTTACACAAAGAATCTTCACAAGGACGACGTGAAAGAGAATCGGCATTCTTATGTAAACTACCTTTACGATGAACAATCCTATAATCATATTGATCTAATTTACCTAACCATCGAGCTAATTGACCGTCTAATTCTTTAAAAGATAATAACCAAGTTAAAGAAGAATGATCTGTGCGAATAAGAAATGGTTTACCAATAAGATAGCGATGAAAATTTCTTAACGACTCTATTATAGCAAGAAGTTCTCGACGAGTCACACAATAATTTCTTTCTGACTTAGAGAGAACTCTACTATAGTAGCCTATCGCTCGTTCTTTACCATCCTGCATCTGTGAAAGGACTGAACCAATTCCATGGTTAGAAGCGTCAGTATCTAAAATGAATTCAGACTCAAGAGATGGAAATGCTAAAATGGGAGGAGAAATGAGTTTTTCTTTTAATTTAAAAAAAGCATTTTGACATTCTTCTGACCAAATGAATTTAGCTGAGTTCTCAGTGAGTTTATAAAGAGGTTTAGTTATATCTGCAAAACCTTTAATTAAAGTTCTATAATAACCACAAAAGCCCACAAAACTAAGAACATATTTTTTCTTTTGAGGAATAGGCCAATTTTTAACACAGTCGATCTTCTTAGGATCAGCAGTTTTCCCCTTCTCAGAAACAATATAGCCTAGATATTCAACCTGTCTCCTAAAGAAAACACATTTCTTCTTGTTAAGACGTAAACCTGCTTGTTGAAAACGAATGAAAACCTTTCTTAAATTAGAAATCATGTCATCAAAAGATTTACCTAAAACCATAACATCATCTAAATAGACTAGACAGAAATCTGAAAGGTAATCTCTAAGTAATTTTTCCATTAAACGTTGGAAAGTGGCAGGAGCATTGCACAAACCAAAAGGCATTACCTTAAACTGCCATAGACCTTTTCCAATAGAAAACGCTGTATATTTCCTATCCTCTTTTCGAATTTTGACTTGCCAATAACCACTTTTTAAATCTAAAGTACTGAACCATGAAAATCCTGTTAATTTGTTCAAAGTGTCATCAATTCTAGGTAAAGGGTAAGAATCTGTAATGGTGATTGCATTTAACTTTTGGAAATTGATACAGAAACGAGTAGAACCATCCTTCTTCTTTTTTGGAACAACAGGAAAACAATAAGAACTATCCGACTCTTCAATAACACTCTGAGAAAGCATTTCAGAAATACAATTGTCAAGTTCTTGTTCCTGATGAATAGGTGGTCTACGAATAGGTAATTTAATGGGATGATCATGAAGTAATTGAATTTTGTGTTCTACGATATTGCAATGTCCAGAAATATCATGATCTTCAAAAAGGTCTTTAAAATCCAGTAATAAACTCGAAAATTTGTCACGTTGATTATGGTCTAACTCATCAATATTCTTTTCGAAAGCATTCTGAATAATTTCTGGTGAATTCTCAAATGAATTATCTATCCTAGCCGCTTGAACTGGATTTACAACATTGGTGATTAAATTTGGAGTACGAATTAAATTAGTAATAGAATCTGTTAAGCCAGTTAAATGAAGAAAATCACCTCCAAGAATACAATCGTCAACCATATCCATTACATAAATATCTAAAGTAGCTGAATAAATTCCTAATTCAATAACTGCAGAGATCAAGAATTGTACTGGAACTATTTCTCCTGTCGGATAACGAAGTAAATTCGAATTAATGGGAATTCTTGTGTCATTAGTATCAACAAATTTTGAATTTAAAATGGTAATATCTGAACCGGAATCTAATTTGAAATTACAAGATTTTTTATTAACTAAACCATCAAAGTAAAAATGTTTTAAATTCTCATTAATTCTTCTAATACAAATATTGGATGGAGTCTGTCTAAACTTTGTCGAACTCGCTCCAGAAAGTCCAACACAATCTAGTTTCCCTGTTTATTCGTTGGGCAAGATGTTCTCAAATGGCCCTTCTTTCCGCATTGCCAACATTCAACATTTTTTAAATAATCTGTAGATGAACGAGGTTTGAATGGAGGGTTGGATGAATTAACCCCAGCATTTTGAGTGGAATTACTCATAGGATGTTGAGATTTCTTATTAAAATCAAAAATAGCTTTTATTTCCATGGCACGAGTAAGAGCTATTTTTAATGATTTTATCCTTTCTAATTGGAGAGTTTGTCTGATAGAATTATTAAAGATACCTGTAATGAACTGAGAACAAGCAAATTTATCTTGAATCTCAAGAGAACATTCGGGAAAAACTAATGCTACTAGTCGTTCTAAGTCAGAAGCAAACGTTTGAAAATCTTCACTAAACTGTTGACGACGAGTTTGAAATTGTGCATAGTATGTTGCTTCCATATGTTTATCTCCAAATCTTAATTCTAACCTAGAGATCAAATTCTCAAAATTAGAAGAAGAAATATCAGATTCAGTTAAAATGGACTTTGCTTTTCCTTTCAAACTAGAAATAAGAGCAACCATTTTAGTTTCTGGAGACCAATTGTTAATTCTAGCCATAACCTGAAATTGAATTAAATATTCTCGAAGAGGTGTTGATCCATCGTAATCGTCTAACTTATCATTATAACCCAGATTGTTAGTGAAAGTGTTTGTGTTTGTGTTAGGATTGGACGAAGAACTTAGCTCTCGTAACTGCTGACGAAGAGATTCGTTATCCGTGAGTAGAGTTCTGTTGACGAGCAGTAATCGGGAGTTGTCGGCAGTTGATGCTGAAGAGCCAGGTCCGGGAAATAATTCGCGACGAGTAGATGAAGAAGACGTGAGTCGATCAATTTCGGCTAATGCTTTTCTGTGGAGAGAATTAAGCCTAGAAATTTCTGCGGTTGACTCAGTAAGAAGAGAAGAATACTTAGCTTCGATCTTCTTGACTTCTTCTTCACGGAGGTGACGTTCTTGAAGAAGCTCTGATTCACGAATGCAGAGTTCTTTTGATATGCGGGTAACCTCCAATGTCCGAAGTTGGGTAATTTCATCAGCGAGTGAAGGTTGTTCCACCGTTGGTGATGTGTGAGTAGGTGGCGGAAGCGTATCAGCTTGTGAAGTCTCAGAGACTGTGATGAGGGGCGGGGAAGGAGGCGGTGTACGGATTAAGGTCATCGTGCCCGATCTTAACTTCATACACTGGGTAATACGTTCACTTGCGGACGAGCCCCCAAAATGTTATGATCGGGTTGGGATAATAATTATTGACACTCTTATTTATAGAAAAGATAGACAAGAACGACTTTATTACTCAAGCTTAGACATGCAAATCGAATAGCTGTCAGCGCTAGACTGATAAACGAAAACAATAACAACCGCGAAGTTGCAGCGGTTGCTATGCGCGATTCGAACATCTCGAATCGCGCTGGTCATAACAATATAATATAAGATTTTAACAAAAGAAAGTTATGATATCAATAAATAAATTGGCAAGTTCTTTTATAAAAATCAATCGATTTGAAATAAATAAATAAGCGTTTAAAAAGGGGAGGATTATAAATATATATGTATTTATGTAAACAATTGACCAAATTGCAGCATGTGAAAAGGTACAGTCGGGTACAATTAAAACTTTGAATAATTGCGACTGTTGCCACGTTCTGCGCATTCTAGCTGACGTTTGGTGACCGATTACGATGGCGCCGTATTTACCATGGGAGATTAGGCCACGATTCTTCTGGTAAATTGGGCGTTGCGTGAGGGGTCACAAACATGCGCAGAATGTAGCGCCAATATGTTATTATTCAAAGTTTCAATTTAACCCTACGGAAAAACTTGCCGTCACGTCCTATCATAGATAAGGATGGATACCATCTTCAAATTACGCAAGGTTAACCAAAGTAACTTGTTAATCAAACACCGTTAGAAAATCTCTTAATCGATTTTTCATTCTATATGTATTTATTACTGTCGTTAACCAATTTTTGAAGAATTCAAACTTAATCTTGCAAACGTTCTAAGCTCGATTTTTGGTTATTTGTACGTATGTTTTACAAAACTGTGTTATTACTATCGGAAGATTACAGGAAGTTGATTAAAAATAATAATTATTATTACATATTAAAAAAATGTTATAAAATAAATTTCGATGACTCAAGTTGGAAAATAAATCAAGCTTAAAAATTTTAAATTAATATTTATGTAGTTTGCAGCTTTTAGTTTTAAATCTTTACTTAATTAAAAAATGGAATTACAATTATTATTATTTGAGGCCATCGTTCTCTTAGTTTAATATAATGTTTTGAGTAGTACCCATTATAGATTAATAGGTCGATAAATTAACTATATTAAAAATTTTATGATATTGTCAAATACACTGACACTTAGTAGCTCATCGATTATCTACGATAGGACGGGACGGCAAGTTTTTCCGTAAAAAAATTGCGTTCTACATGATAGAATTTGTTCCTGTTTTTTTTTAAATGTATGTAAATCAACAGAATTTAAATCTCACATATAATTGTATTTAATCATCCTAGTCGTAGATTTTTAATGAAATAAGGATAGCAACACATTTACTGAATTACTAAGTAGAGCAAATTATACATCTGCTCGTTGCTTCCATAAATAAAAGAAAAAGTTTTCATGATGCGAAACAATCATGTTAAATTACATAATAATTTTAGACAAATATGATATTACCACATGTTATGGGCACATTTGTCATGTGATAATGTCATGAAAGAACATCATGCCATTCTATTACATGTACCATAGGGTTAAATTGAAACTTTGAATAATAATATATTGGCGCTACGTTCTGCGCATGTTTGTGACCCATCACGCAATGCCCAATTTACCGGAAGAATGGTGGTCTCATCTCCCATGGTAAATACGGCGCCATCGTGATTGGTCACCAAACGTCAGCTAGAATGTGCAGAACGTGGCAGCAGTCGCAATAATGCAAAGTTTAGTTGTACCCGATTGTACCTTTTCACAGGCTATCTAACTTTTCACATGCTGCAATTTGGTCAAGTGTTTACATAAATACATATATATTTATAATCCTCCCCCTTTTAAACGCTTACTTATTCATTTCAAATTGATTGCTTTTTATAAAAGAACTTGCCAATTTATTTATTGATATCATAACTTTCTTTTGTTAAAATTAAAATCAAAGTTTATGTAAAATCGAAGGTATAGGAGAAGTAACACTAAAGAAATGGTAGTCTGAGCAACAGACCCTTAACGTGAAGATGTTTACGCGTTAATATTTTCATAGACAGATAGATTTGAATTTTTACCATATAAGGGTTGGAAATCGAGAGTTCGAAAATGAACTTTGATTAAAACAATGAAATAATCGTATAGATAGAGTAAACTCTTAGAATTTTGGTAACATTAAGGTTATCAAAAGCTACAAAATTAATCTTTAATTCTTATAGGAAGAAACGACCTTATACTTGCCAGCCATTTACCTTTAAAAGGTTTATTTGGAGGGCGGAGGTGTGGGAAGATTTCACTACTTTTAAATAGTATGTAATACCTAAATTACAAAGAATCATTAACATCAACTAAATAAGTTATAAATTTAAAAAATTAATGTACATATGCTTATGTATAATTGCAATAATAATTATTTTTTCGACACCGTCTGTACAGCAAATAGTTATTTTTGGATCATTATTATTCGAAAAAGAAATATCTAACACGTAGTATGAGTTTTAGAAGTTTCTAACGCGATCTAAATAATATGGTTTATGATAAACTTGGAGATCCACGCGAAGGTTATAAACTAGCAGAAACCGACAGCATACTAATACCTAATACAGAGATGAGTGGGGAGACGCGCAAGGCTGTAGTCGTCGGTGCGGCGATTTTGAAGATAGTTGAGCCGGCTTTCGAGTCTCCGATTTTCAATGTCTCACTGTCGTGTACCGGCGGTATCTCGATTACAGAGGCTTGAGTTTGTCGAGTGCGGTCGACTCGCGATTGAGTTTCATCGTTGTACTCGAAAGCTCATTCTCCCTGCCGCGGCAGAGTACGCAAGTTGCGAAAAGGGAATTTGGAATGCTAAAATCCCAACTAGTTTGTTAGCCGTAATGGACTCCGAGACGCAGTCCCTTCTTGAGCTCCTGGTTTCGGCGCTCCGTCGGATTCCCTTGCGGATGATACGCAAGGTGTAGTATAAGCCAAGGCTCCCCAGGTCTTACATTTTTCGTGCCAGGCTGCGCCGTGAAACTGCGGCCCGTTGTCAGTGAGAATCACGCGCGGATATCCCCACCGTTTGAATATCTCGGTTTCCATGATCGGTGCAATAGTTTTTAATTCCGAGTTTGGAATAGCAAATGTCTCAACCCACCGTGACATTGTATCCGTTACAACGAGAATAAAGCGCTCTTGTCGCGGCGTGCGGGGGTACGGACCCATAAGATCTATCGCGACTGTGTCCCATGGTGCGAATGGCTCTCGCGGGCGATTCTCGCCTTTGGCTATTGGTTTCGAAGCCTTCACCGTCGCGCATGTTGCACCGTATCCGATTGCCTTACGAACTTCCTCGCGCATTCGCGGCCAAAAGTGATGTTCTCGTACTGTACGCAGTGTTTCTGCACATCCAGGGTGCCCTGCTAAAGGGTCTGTATGATAATAGGCGATTACATCTCCGCGACACGCGTATGTCACGTAGAGACGGGGTAGCTTTCCATTGTCGATTACATAATACGCATCTCTCTGAGAGCAGAATCTTTGCCTGTATTGTAAGAAGCGTTCGACGTCTTTCACATCCGGCGGGTCGTCATTCCGAGCTTTAATCACTCGGGTGCGTATGTCGCGAGCGAGCAACGAGGCGATGCGTATTTGTTGAGGTAATTGACGAGTATCGAGGGTCCACAGACTTTCGACGAGAGCGTTATCGTCAATACAGTAATCGTTTACCGCGCTCCGCGAGAGGGCATCTGCGAGCTCGTTGTGCTTTCTAGGTACGTGTTTCGTCGTAAAATCAAAACCACGCAAATACATCGCCAACCCGAGCAATTTTCCTTTCCCATCTTTAATGCGGTCAAGCCAAGTTAATGCATGATTATCCGTGCGTAAATTTTCCCAAAAGTACTTAGCTCTTATACGATTTACAGTTCTCCTTACACCTGCATGACCTCCTAATAAGCTATCATGGTATTCTTGAAAAATCTTATCTTTATCCTTTAAATCTACGTTTTCCACATAATTCAATCAAATTACTATTCTTATTCCAGAATCTTCAGAAACTTGCACTAAAATTTCCTCAATATCTAACAAATTTAAATTAAGAATTTTTAGATCTTTTGAAATACTGAAATGATCAATTTTTTCTAACAATAAAATATTCTTTAAGTTCTTAAAAATGAGAAATATTTTTCTTTAATCATAGAAACTGATTGAACTACATTAATAGATAAAATAAAAATTTTAAATGCTTTGAAAGTTATAATTTCTACTTCATTTAGTCGTATATTAAAGGAAACACTGTTTTCCTTAATCAAATTATTAATATTTATATAAACCGTCCTCATTTATATCTATAAAGTGTACAATATTGTCTTTTCTATATTGAATCAATTTCTTAGTAAATACAATATTTTTTCACACAGGCTTATACAATAATTCACTATTATTTTTGTCAAATCCAAAATATTATTTTTCTCTGCAATGAATTTATTTTTATTTCCCCCTTTTTTTACAAATTTTATCTTTTTGCATAATCCTAGCTTCATTTAACTTTTCTATTTTCTGATCATTAGACAAAATATCAGTAAATTCTTTAGATTCTAGCTGTTTCGCTTTTTGAACTCTAGTAACTACGTTAATCTGAATATTATCTACTGGATTTCTCGATAAAGCATCAATGTTTACATTATTCGTTCCCGGTTTATAAATAATTTCATAGTCATAATCAAATAATTTCGAACGCCAAATTTGAACGCTCGAATTTTTATCAGCAGTTTTAAATGATAATAATGGCTTGTGATCAGTAACAATATAAAATTTATTCTCATAAAAATAACTAGCAAAGATCGCTTGCTTCGCTTGCGATATACAGTGCAATTTACATACAATATTGAATGATAAATCTTCATAAAACAGTATACATATATTATCTAAAACAAAGAATTTAAGATTTTTTAAAAGTTGAAATTATTAAAACTCAATACAATTAAAAAAAAAATTAACTTAACATTTATTTATTAAAAAAATGGTTGAAAAATTTAAATATTGTTATGTTCCGAATATTCTGAATGTTATGTTCCGAATTTTGATTGTTCTCGAATATTCGAAACATAGTACATTGTACGAAAAGTGTACTGCGCGCAAGCTGACGGTGTACTTCCTTGGTGTCGACACTTGGCCTAAGGAATATGCAACGTGAGCTGCAGTGCGATATGCTTCTCGTATACTTAGTATAGAGGGCAAGGGACGCGCGGGCGGAGGTTGCAATCTCTGCCGTCAGCGCTAATAGTCGGCCGAAGGAGGCGATCGGCGACAATGAACTTCAAAAATGAGTCACTCTCTCTCGAGCATTGGCCCAAGACAGTTGTACAATTTCAGAGTTAGCAGTATCAATTGTTAGAGTCAGTGTATCAGAATAGTGTTAGACAATATTTTTGTAATATAATCATCAGAAGAATAAATCAAACACGAATTCAATCATTGAGAAAATAGCTGAGATTTAAATATATATAAGTATCCCTGGCCCAACCTCTTATCCATCAAAAAGGGAATAGGAAAGTAAAGGACGCTATCTACTCACCAGAAGAGCAAGGTAAGAATTTTCAATCGAACATCATTTATAATAATAGGAAAAAACAAAACAAAAACTCGAACTCACGAGTCAGGAGTGACCACCTGACATTTGCGTAGCAAGTGTTAAAGCAAAGCTCGCATAATAATAAATATTAGTAGTTACGATAAGTGCATTCCCGTGCTTGTCCTGACAAAAATTGGAGGTCCCACCGAGATGACTGCTTTTTCTCGTGAGTGAATTTTTGTTTCGTA
Organism: Philotrypesis tridentata; assembly: GCA_018906965.1. Taxonomy (NCBI): domain Eukaryota; kingdom Metazoa; phylum Arthropoda; class Insecta; order Hymenoptera; family Pteromalidae; genus Philotrypesis; species Philotrypesis tridentata. The sequence continues at coordinate 260,680 of JACCIB010000124.1, forward strand.
TAGTAGTTAAGTGAAAAATAACTTGATGCGCAAAAGGACGCTTAGTTTGAAAGATTTGAAAATGGCCGCCCGAGCAGTGCGCGTTGATGCATCGGAGCGACAATGGCCATAGTATAGCTATAGCGAGCAGATTGAAGGAGCGCGCGTGGGTAGGTGAAGGGGGCCGCCATGTTGGCGTATGTAGAATATATATAGTGTTTGAATTCAATGCTTTTGGAGTTTTTTTGAGAAGTATTTAAATATAAGGAAAAAATACGTGAATAGTGTGGGTGACCTGGGGGGCCCAAAAGTTTAGTTAGAAAGATAGATAATTTAAGTGAAATAATTTATTGATGAGAATAGAAAATTTGAGTGAGTTTTTTTAATACATATTTTGAAGATTCATATGTGTAGTTAAAAAGTGAATAGATAGGATAATATAGAACAAATAGGTGTGAGAAAATTGAATTAAATTGTAGCAATTTGTAGTGTGTTAGTTTAATGTTTTTTTGAAAATCTGAAAAAAAGTTGTTGATATTAAATTGTGTTTGAAAAAAATTTTGAATAACAGGAGTGCAATACAGTTTGTGTTGTACAATATGTTTATTTTCTTTTGATAGATAGGTGTGATTTTTATTTAATTAAATACATTTGTTGGAATTTGTTTGAGTTGATCCAGATACGAGGGGGGCCCATATAAAATTGTCCTGTGATTATTTGTCAAGTCTGTGTAGTCATCTGAAAATTGATAAAATATAGCATTGGTATTGTGTTAAATCAAATTGAGGTGTGAAGTTGAGATTTTAATTCATACTTGAGAAAGACTGTTCGTTTAATTTCATATGGGTGTTAGTTGATCTTGCGAGAGTTGTGTAAGCATATGATTGTAAATTTAGAGCAATTGTGAAATATCAGGTAGTGTAGAAAGAGGATTTGGTGTTTCGACACTTGCTGATATATTACAAATTGAATTTGGGATTTTGTGGAGTGTTGAAATGCATATTCAGCATTTAACATTGGCGTAGAAGAATTTTTGTGAACTCAGTATGTGCTGAGTAGTTGCTTTTGCAATTTATGATTTTTGCAATGAGTTTCAAGTAGGGTAGAGAGGATATGAGAGATATGAGAGAGAGGAATAGAATATTGATTTATTTTTGGAAATATAGTTATTATATGCAAAGCATAGCCTGCGGGCATTCTTAAATGAAAAAGATATTGATTGATTGAATTGTGAATTGTGGAAAAGATAGTGAAATACAGTGAGAGAGTTTTTAAAATAATGATATGTGATTGATAATAATTGAATCAAGTGTTAGAGTGTGTTGAAAGTGTATAAGTGATAGAGAGAGACAGAGATAATTTTTTTTGACAGGTTGAGGTTAGTCGAAGGATCAACAGGTGTATGACAGGAGTGAATAGATAGAAAGGGTAGGGAAAATATATTGTATTTAGTAGGAAAAGTGTTGTGTTAATTGAGAATATTGTTTTTGATTTGTTGAATTATTTTGAGTTAAATTAATGTGAGGCGAGCAAATCGACAGTTCAACAAGTGACGTTAGTGAGTGATTTTATGAGTGAAAAGAAGAAATTGATAGATAAAGTAAGAATTTAAGATTGTTTTCATTGGTTTGGAGTGATTTGTGTATTGAGAAAAATATTTTTTGTGAAAAGTGCGAGGTTGTAGACTTGAAATTTTGAGAATTTTGATTTTTGAGAGATAAATTGACGGTGTTTTTGTGAGATTTTTAGTGAATGAAAAGGATATTCGTGTATTGGATAGGTTGTTTGAATAGGAAGAGATTTTCAGTTTATTTTTGTGAAAATTGTTTGATTATTTGAAGGAAACGAGATCTGAGATTGATGATAGTGAGAGATTAGCGTCGAGAGTTGAAGTTTTTAAAGGAATTAGTGTATTTTTGAATGTTTTATTTTTGAAAGGATTCAGGAGTAATAGGAAAAGTTATTGTTAGTGGAAACAGTGAGTAAAATTGTTTTGGTTAGAGGAAGTTGGTTGAGATGCGGGGATCTATGTAACGCACTTGGTGTGTCAAAGAAGAATCGAGTGATTTTGAGAGTTTTTTTCAATTAAATTTGTGTAGAAGATTATAGGAGTAAGTGAGGGAAGTGATCAATAGATAATTGAGATTGTTTACTTACAAATTTTTCATTGTTTGTTGAAATATACGAGTTTTTGTAGTAGATGATCGTGTTTGGCTCTCGTCTCCAAGTTTTTCTGGAAAAAAGAAACAAAGCATATGTCACAAAGTATCGATTCTTTGTTTGGAAATAGGAATTGGTAGAATTATTAATTTAAATTGGTTTTTGTACTTATCTAATAGTTTTGTGGTAGTTGATGTTGAGTCCGTAGAGATGATTTTCACTTGCACTTTTTCCCAGGATTTATGGAATGTTGAGTAGATTTGTGCACTGTACACTTGTAGAGGAGACACTGAAGATTATTTTTAGTACGAGTTTTGAGGTCCTACGTGCTTATTTAAGAATTTAAAGTTTAAACAAAATTGGCTTGTACGCGTGTGAGAGGTTAGCCAGCCTAGTACTGAAAAGACATCAATATATGTATACAGGTGCAGGGAGCCAAAGCATGAGTAGGAAAAGTCACTAGGATTGAGTTGGCACTAGTGTTTGGACTAGAGGGCAGTCATTTTAGGCGCGAAGATTTGAATTTGAAAATAGCACTTAGAGAATTTTGAATGTTTTTAAATAGGGAAAATTCATATTTCATTATAATAATTAATAATAATATTTTTGTATAATAAATAATTATTTTATGTGTATAATATTTATATATTTTTATGATTTTTATATATTTTGTGATTTATTCTTAAATGTGTAGTATACAAAGGGTATACTAATACATTAATAATAATAATAATTAATATTTATAATATATTTAATAATATGATAATATATGGGAATTTTTATTGTAAATTAGGGAATTATTTAAATAGTAGTTTTTTTGATATTGTGGGATATTGATTGTTTTTTTGAGTATTTTAAGTAGAGTAATTATAAATTATTGAGTTTTTGGGATAATTTAATTCATTATTGTTCTTTTCCTTTTTGATAACAATTATAGTTTTTTATTGTTTTTAGCTACTATATAGTTTTTTTGCAATTGAATATTTGTATGGTTTTTTGAATATTTTAAAACTGTTTTAAGGTAATTTATTTAAGAAAACGTAGAGCTATTTTGAAAAGATTTATTTGAATTAGTTGTGTATTTTTAAGGTATTTCAGTGGATTTAGTGTTAATTTATAGTATATTGGCTTGATCAAGATGACGGGTACAGGAGCAGGTGAGGCGACGGGCCTGGATGCCACGAGCACAGCGTTGATCAATGGATTGACGAACTCTTTCACATTAATGAATGTGATGAGTAGAATACCTAGTTTTGATGGAAAACATACAAGTTTGAGGAATTACATTCAAGATTTGAGGAATGCTAATGAATTGGTGACAGATTCAACGAGGCCACAGTTTATGAGAGGAGTGTTACAACGGATAACAGGACCAGCGAAGAAGAGTTTGAACAATAAAGAATTCAGAAATGTGGATGAGTTGATAAGGCATTTGAAGCAGAGATTTGGTCCAGGAAGGGATTTTAGTTATTATAATAATAAAATACAGAGTATTAGAATGAGACAACAAGATACAGTTGGTGATTTTTATGACGAATTAAATGTGTTGTTGAGTGGAGCGAGAAGTGTTTTGAGAGAATTGTATGGTGATGATTACAATGAAAATATGATGGAGCCTACACAGAAGGTTGCAATTGATAATTTTATTAGAGGATTACATCCAGGATTATCAGATAAGGTGGATGCATCGAAGCCAGCTACTTTAACAGCAGCTTATGAAGAGGCAGTACGACTTGAAGCTAGAATGGAAGCGAAAATAATTCCAGATACGAGACCTTATAGAGGTAGAGGTCATGATAATTTTCATAATAATGATAGAAATTTTCATCAGCAGTTTAATAGGAATCATAATGAATCAATGCATGGATTTGGAATGAATTATGTTGGATATTTGGAGGCTAAGGCAGCAGAAGAGCAACAAAATAGTGGGGGTAATTGGCAGAATGAAGGTCAATATGGTAATAATGTTTATGGGCAACAGCAGCAGAATTTTAGAGGTAGAGGAGGCTACAGTAATTATCGTGGAGGTTATGGTAATTTTAGAGGAAATTTCAATAATTCATATGGAGGAAATAATAATCAAGTTAATGGTGGTAATAATTATAGAGGTAATTATAACAATTACAGAGGTAGTTATAATAATTATAGAGGTAATAATGATAATAATTTTAGAGGTAGAGGTGGATATAATAATTATAGAGGTGGTGCAAATCAAGGTAACAGAGATTGGAATTCTTGGAATAGTGAAGGTAATAGTGGATATAACAGGAGGTTGTTTAATCCTCAAACTGGTAATTTTAATAATTATGTACAGAGATATCCAGATCAGAGAGAAAATGACAGCAGATTACAACAAAATTGGAGGAGTCAAGGTCAGGGAGGAGAAGGTAATTCTGGTCATTTAAACTACCAGGAGGCTCGTCAAGACAGAGTGGCGAGCCTATCACCAAAAGCATTGGAGCAGAAGCAACAGCAACAACAAGAACAGGCGAGGAATTTAGATGTGAAAAATTATCAGCAGCAAATAGAGTGTTTAATGCAACAGAAAGGGAAGCAGCAAGCACCAGTTATGTCTATTTTAACGGGGCGCAATCAGCAGAGTCATATGGTTCAGCCTACAAGACAAGATTTGGAGAATATTTTAAGGAAAAGGATAGAGTAACTGCAGTGCGAATTCATGTACCAATTGGAACAGTAAGACCGTGGGTAACGTTTATGGTTGATTGTGGAGCTGGTGTGAATTTGATTAAATTGACAGTTTTAGATAAAGATATGCCTATTGATACAGATGATGTCATTGGTTTAGGAGGAATCACGAATCAAATTATTTATACATTGGGTTCAGTTTATTTGAAAATTAGAAATTCAATTGTGAAGTTTAATGTGGTGTTAAATGAGTTTCCAATAACGAATGATGGTATTTTGGGAAGGAGTTATCTGAGACAAGAGGAGGCTGTAATTTCTTATTATAGTAACACTTTGATGGTGGCAGGAGATGTGATGAATCCAATACCATTTTTAATGGAGAATGAGGAGGAAGTGAATTATAATAGACAATGGTTACAGGTACAAAATGGAGAGCAATGGTTGTTATCAAAGGAGTTGGTGAGTGTGAATAATGCAGACGAAAGGGTTGGTAATCAAATGATTGATTCAGATAAAATGGTTTACAATATCAAAGCGAGAACGAGGCAAGTTATACAGATTAATTTAATACACAGCGATTTGAAAGAAGGTTATGTTTCCAGGATAAATGTTGGTAATGAGAATGTGTTTTTGGGAGAAGGAATAGTAATTAATGAAGATGATACTTGTAAGATTTTGGCTATAAATACAGATGAAAAGGACGTGACTATAGAGGTGAATCCTAGGGAGTTGATACCATTTGATACGGAAGCTAATTTCTTAGAGGAACCAGATAGTGAGTTTGAAGGTCAAAGAATTGTGGATAATGCAGAGAGGTTACGAAGAGTAAAGGAGGTGGTTAGACGACAGCATTTGAATAAGGAGGAATTACAAATAGTTGATGGTATATTGGAGGATTATTTAGATAGGTTTTTATTGCCAGGAGATAAGTTGCCATGTACTAATATGATTCAGCATTATATATTTTTGGAGGATAATGTTCCAATCAATACTAAACAATATAGGCATCCGCCGAAACATAAACAGGTGGTAAAGGAGAGTGTTGAAAAGAAGTTGAAGGATAAGATTATAAGAGAATCGAATTCGCCGTGTAATTCTCCGATATGGATTGTGCCGAAAAAACCAGATAGTCATGGTAATCCGAGGTGGCGAATGGTTATTGATTTCAGAGAATTGAATAAGAAGACTATTAGAGATGCTTATCCGTTACCAAATATTGCTGATATTATGGATCAATTAGGAGGAGCAATTTATTTTTCGATTTTTGATTTGGCGAGTGGTTTTCAACAAATTCCTATGGCACCGGAGGATTGTTATAAAACAGCTTTTTCAACAATTAATGGACATTATGAGTATACACGCATGCCAGAAGGTTTAAAAAATGCAACTGCGACGTTTCAGAGATTAATGGAGAAGGTTTTGAGAGGATTGCAAAATATAGAAATGTTGGTGTATTTAGATGATATAATTGTCTACAGCAGAGATTTGACTGAACATGAATCGAGGATAAGAAAATTAATGGAGAGATTGAGGGAAGCGAAATTGGTATTACAACCTGATAAGGTGGAGTTTTTCAGGACAGAGGTTGCGTTTTTAGGACATATTATTAGTGCAAGAGGAATAGAACCGAATCCGCAGAAAGTAGAAGCGATTACAAAGTTGGCGACACCGAAAAGTGGTAAAAATGTGCGAGAAATTTTGGGTATGTTTGGTTATTATAGGAAATATATCAAAGATTTTGCAGTGATTGAGAGGCCTATGAGGAATTTGGTGAAAGATGGTGTGAAGTTTGAGTGGACAGAAGATTGTGAGAAGAGTTTTCAAACTTTGAAGGAATGTTTGATAAATCCGCCTATTTTACAGTTTCCGGATTTTGAAAAAGAATTCATTTTAACAACTGATGCTTCGGATATAGCGATTGGTGCAGTGTTGAGTCAAGAGAAAGATGGATTTGAGCATCCTATTCAGTTTTTATCCAGAACATTGACTAAAGCTGAGAAAAATTATTCGACGACTGAAAAAGAGTGTTTGGCTGTGTTGTATGCGTTACATCAGTTTAGACCATATTTATTGTGTAAGAAGTTTACGTTAGTTTGTGATCATGAACCATTGAATTGGATGCATACGAGAAAAGATCCAGGACAAAGGCTTATGAGATGGATGTTTAGATTTACAGGGTACGATTTCGAGGAATCCGCCAGAAATCAGTGAAGAACAGATAAATAAAAATTTACCAGGGATTAAAATGATGGTAATAGAAGAAAAAGAGAAATCTGATGAAAATAAGGCGAAGAGTATTGTGTCATCAGTGAAGAGCAAAATTTTTAATAGGAGCAGAGTACAATCTGAAGTTGAAGAAGTGAAAAGATCGAGAGGTAGACCTGTGGGAGCGAAAACTAATAAAATGGCACCAGAGTTAGATCATAGTGTTATTGCTCAGAGGACTAGAAACAAGGCTCAGGTTACGTCTAAGGTTGCAGAGTATATTAAACAAGGAGCTTTACCGAAGTCAACGAGATCAGTGGAAAGATCGCAGAGTGAGAGGGTTTCGTCGAGGTCAACGTTATTGAAATCTAATGATTTGGAGAATAGTGATAGTGATTCGAATGTATCAATGAGAGTGAATTCATCGAGAGGGAGATTGAGTACGACAGCATTATCATCAACAGGGATTTATAGTAGTGAAAAGGAGAAACCGCCTTTGAAAGATCCTAGATATAGTGGGATTAGAATGGAAAAGACGACAGATGTTTCAGATGTAGAAGGCAGTGGTACTGATGAAGGCGAACAGAATAGAACTGTGAGGAATATTGGAATAGATGTGAGTGAAGTTAGTCAATCTGAGAGTAGAATAATTACAGAGAGTGATAGTGAGCGGAGTATTTCTATTAGAACGAGTTTGAGTAGAAGAGAGGTGGAAGAAGCTAGTAGGAAGTTAGAAGAAAGTATGGCTAGACATCAAAATGAAGACGTTGGAGTAGAAGAGGAGGGTAAAGATTATGATATACCTATTACGCATTTTTCTGAGGATGAAGAAGTGAATGATGAGATGAGGTTTAGGTTGCATGAATTGAATCCGCATTATGGTACTGTTCAAATGGATGAAGTTTTGGGAGAAAGAGTTAGAGAATTGATAGATAAAACACAGGAAAAGGTACAGAAGAGATTGGATAATGTGAGAGATTCTTTGTCAGATAGAGATACATCGGCAACGAGTGAAATAATGATATTTCCATCTAGAGGGAGAATTTCAGAGACAACAAAGATAGGTGATATTAAACCACAAGCGAAGAGTACACCTGGTAGATTGGGAGATGTTAGAAGGAGGTCTAATGTGCTTGCTGATGTGAAAGAAAGGGAATAAAATACGTATAATATTGAGTATTCGAGACCGGCGGAGGATACGTTACCTGTGATATTGATGCCAGATGTGAATGATTTGAATGATTTGAATAAATATGATAGTGGAGAGTCTGATGGAGGAAAGAGAGAATATGATACAATTGAGGAAAGGTTAGTAGAATCAGTGAAGGGTAGTAATGTGTTGAGTGTGAGGGATTGTTTGACTTATAAGAAGGATAATATAGTTCATTTTATAACTAGAGATTGTGAGGCAGATACATCAATAACGAGATTGTTGAATGATATTGGTGCAATAGATTTATTTAATTTGAAAAAGAAGAAACCTTTTGTGGGTCAGATATTAATTACGCCGTATAAGAAGCATAATGTTTTTTCTTTAGTAGTCAAGGAAAAGCAGTTTAGTGTGGTAACCTTGGAAAATGTGAATAAGTGTTTGGGTAACTTGAAGAGAGTTTTGGATTACAGGCATGTTGTGAGTTTCAGAATTTCTAAGAAAGGAGATTTAACGGATATATTGGAGCCTGGGTTGATGAGTGAATTATTGAAGAGGCATTTTGATAATTCGAATATCATTGTGACGGTTTGTTATGGAAAAGTGGAGTTACCAGCTGAAAAGAACAGGAGGAAAATAATAAGTACGTTACATGATAGTTTGACAGGAGGACATAAAGGGATTAATCAAACTTATCAGAAGATAAGGGAGAGATTTTATTGGCCAGGCATGAGAAATGATATTCAAAATTATATAAGGAAGTGCAGTGGTTGTCAAGAGCAAAAGATTGAGAGGTTCAAGATAAGGGAGCCGATGATTATAACGGATACGCCAATTGAAGCGTTCGATAAGGTTTCAATTGATACGGTTGGTAAATTGAGAATAACGCCGAGTGGGAATCAGCATTTGTTGACCATGCAATGTAATTTGACCAAATATTTAATTGCAATTTTTATATGCGACCACAGTAGTAGGGGCCTGTTCTACCCCGCCGCCTGTGACGTCACGCCAGACGCCAGCAGGCAAAGGGGCCCAGCAGGGGGGCCAGACAAAGGGGGCGTGGCCACTAGCCACCCACCACCCACCACCCGCGGACCCAAAGGGGCTTATCAGCGGTGATAAGCGCTGGTTCCGCGAACCTAAAGGGTTGAGCAGCGGTGACTAGCGCTGACTCCGCGGACCCGCCGCCCGGGTGGGAGGGGGTGAGCTAGTATACAGAGAGTATACAGAGAGTATGCAGATAGCTGGTTCCGCGAACCTAAAGGGTTGAGCAGCGGTGACTAGCGCTGACTCCGCGGACCCGCCGCCGCCGCCGCCCGGGTGGGAGGGGGTGAGCTAGTATACAGAGAGTATGCAGATAGAGTATACGCGGTAGAGAGAGAGAGAGAGAGAGAGAGAGAGAGAGAGAGAGAGAGAGAGAGAGAGTATACAGAGAGTATACAGAGAGTATATGCAGAGAGTATACAGAGAGTATATGCAGAGAGTAGGCAGAGAGTAGGCAGAGAGATCCAAAGGGTCCCGAGAGAGAGAGAGAGAGAGAGAGAGAGAGAGAGTGGGGGTGTCTGGAAGAGAAAATCGAGCCGGGGACTTGTTTCACCCGAGACACAGAGGCTATATCTATATATAGTGTCTGGAAGAGAAAATCGAGCCGGGGGTCTGTTTTACCCGAGACACAGAGGCTATATCTATATATAGTGTCTGGAAGAGAAAATCGAGCCGGGGGTCTGTTTTACCCGAGACACAGAGACTATATCTATATATAGTGTCTGGAAGAGAAAATCAAGCCGGGGGTCTGTTTTACCCGAGACACAGAGACTATATCTACATATAGCTACCGTGGGAAACCTCCGAACTCTTCCAAGATCCCGAAAGCGAGAGAGTGGGGGTGTCTGGAAAAAGCAAGTCTGGACACGTTATACTAGAGAAACGGAGAGTATATCTATATAGGTTCGCCGCCCGTGGGAAACCTCCGAATTTTTCCAAGCCACGAATGCAAGTCTGTGCACGTTTAAACTGGAAAAAGCAAGTCTATACACGGCAAGCCGACCCCGAAAAGCAACTCTGAACACGTTTAAACTCGAAAAAGCGCGTCTGTACACGGCAACCCCACCCCGAAAAGCAAGTCTGTGCACGTTTAAACTGGAAAAAGCGCGTCTATACACGGCAACCCCACTCCGAAAGCAAGTCTGTACACGTTTAAACTCGAAAAGCGCGTCTGTACACGGCAAGCCCACCCCGAAAGCAAGTCTCGACACGTTATACCCGAGATCTCCGAAAAAAGATTATGAATTGAGGGTGTAGAAAAGTCACAGGCCAACTAATAGGTACAAAGGATAATGTGGATGCAGGTCTAAACAGGCTCAGTGAGGGGGAAAAAAGATAAAACATGAAAATTCCGTTAACCCTATTTTATTTTAAATGTACTTTCAAGATTACAGGAAAAATTTTACAATCTATACGCGCATATATACAACGTCGATTTTTTTGTGTTTTTATTCATACAATATTTTTACATTTTTTTGATTACATGTTTTTTATTCACATACAATTTTTACATTTTTTTTTAATTTTTGATACGCCGAGAAGATTACATGAGATATAGGCACAAATATTTACAACGCCGATTTTACATTGACAATATTTACAACGTCGATTATACATCGACAATATTTTTACAATTTTTTATAACCCTTTTTTTCAGGTACAGAATTTGTATTCGTAGAATATTTTTGTGCATACTGCTTGCACTGCGAAGTTGATGACGATGACGACTCCTTCTTTTTCTCACGATCTTCCGGGAGTAGCTTCTCGTATTTGACCGTGCTCTGGTTAGGCCCCATCTCGATGATATGCCCTTCGCGAGCGCGTGCACAAGATATTTATACTACACAAATTGTCGTTCTTGCGCTTACACTTTTGCCCATTTGAACAATAAATTATTTTTTTGTCTTTACACCGATGACGGCGCGTTTTTATCATTGCTTCAAGACGCTCTGCTGTGTAATCATTTACCACTGTGTTATTTGAAAATAGTGTAAGAAAAGATAATAAAGAGCCGCCATCAGACATATGAAACAAAAAACTAAGGCAATAATGGCCGCAGACGTCAGAATCGAGGCTTTGAAGTTGCTGTACGTTCCAGTCGTAGATTCGGCAATTTCGTCTAAGTCGATCAATGTGATTCGGGTCTGTGGGGGGTAGTCCATAACTGTCAAAGTAAGTCCCTTCGCCAAGCCTGTTGATGTAGATTGCAACCCAATGTGAACCTGGCTTAGTGCTGTCATCTGTATTAACTACAAGGGCACACGGCCTCGGTAGTGTGAATGGAACGAGGTCTGCTGGGAAAACACCCACTGTCGGAACTGGAGCCTTCACGAGGACTCGAAGAATTTGTAGCGAGTTCATCGTCCACCTGGGCGTAATGTGGCTCCTCAGCGGTTTGGTATTCCCCACTATTTACGCTAACGCAAGCTGTAGAGGGAGTAGGCGGCGTCTTGGACTTGGATACGTTTAAATCCACCAGCTTTTCTCGAACCTCTTCTGCTTGCCTGTCTTTGCGTGGAGGTTTTGTGATGCCTGTGCTATCTCTCGAGCGTTTGTCACTATTTGAGCTTGTCAAGGGAGATGTATATAACGATTTTAGAATCCACAATCGCAGCTTGTATGTGTAGCCAAGAGAACACGTGAAATATTCCTTTTTCCTCCCGTGAAAGAAACAATAATGGTCGTTAACACGCGGTAGATTTTTAAAGGACGGACAACCGTAGTCTTCTAAATTAAGTACGTGCCGACCAAAAAGGTGCTCCAAAAATGCCTGTTTTTGTACACCACGCACATAGAGTCGTAACGCACTTCGAGCCACCTCGCGTAGCACTTTGTAAACGTCCTCCAAATTAGACTCGCCGTCGAACCACTCGATTCCGTGATGATAGCACGCGAGATACGTATTTGTAGCGAGTATGCCTTTAGTAAGAGTTTCGCAATTGTATGGAGGCTTCACTATCCAATGGCCGATAAAATTACAATGAACTCCCAAAACAGCAATCTCTTTGGGTAAAAAATCTCCGTTGCAGTCGTGGAAAGCTTGAATGTCAATGATATAATCGGTCTTCTCCATTATACAAAGAAGCTCCTCGGGGGTTCGAAAGCGACTGATCTCGCACAGCAGGGGCTGCAAAGCGGCCGACTAGCGCTTGGGCCTCCACGGTCCCCCACCCTCTCTGCTGGCCCTGTGTTGCCGCTATAGTCTATTACGACTTGGCGCGCTGCATCTATTTCCAAAACATGTCAACACTAATCTTTGAAATTAATTAAATCAGTATTGGTTCTAGACGGACGGCTTCTATAACTTGAGAATGAATCTTCAAAACCAGATTTTTGTGTTTTCGAATCTTTTTGAGTATTCGTCGTTGCCTTTTCTTGATACGAAACACTAGTTTTCTCATTCAATTTTTCCGACGCGACGAGAGATTGATATTCATCTCCTCCTTTCCATCCCGAAGAGAAGCTTTTTTTCCACTGATCCATTTTTATACATAGAATAGCACGCTTCAGCTATTAACAATCGACTGACAAGTTCATTCGAATCATTACATATTTATAGGCAAGTAATGAAACTTACGAGTTATAGTCTATTACCACTTGGCGTGCTGCATCTATTTCTAAAACGTTGTCAAACTCTGCGTAGAGGATACAATTTATAGTTTTAGACAATGGCTTATCGAAGCGGACTTCGACTCTAATGGATCCGTTTTTTACGAGATTCCAATGCCCAGCGTAATGAGCCGACAGATCGGGGGTGAGATCGAATGCGAAGAGACAGTAGCCGTCGGGATACTCGCTCCGCCCAATGTCATTGCCCTCGTTCATATAATGTATACCGGTGCCGGAGAATAAAGTGTGGTAGGCTTCGACAAACATGGGGTTTGTTTTATCGAATTTAGGCTGCATACACTGTAAAAAATTTTGCGGAACTTTACATCGCTCAGCGATGGCATCCGATGCGGACCTACGCTGTACCACGTAAAGTTACCGGTAAACGGTAAAATCACAACATTGGTACGGTTAATTTTCCGGAAAAGTGTGTAACTATCGTAAAGTGGTAAAAATTACTGCTTTCCAAGTGAATTTACCGCTTTTCCGGTAAATTCACCGTGCCAATATTATGATAATATATTTTATTTTTGCGTATGTGTGTATATATATTTGCGCGAATTTGCGTGTAAATATATGTAATATAGGTAAGTGAATTTGATGGGATCTTATGTAAAACAGTTATTTTTAAATAATTACTAGAAGGTTTTTAATAAACATGCGCACTTTATTAATTCTAATTTATAAAGAATTCTTTTATAAATATTCATCTTTCAACAATTTGATTTAGTATTAGTAACGCATTGGTACATTCAAATTTCAATGTATTGTGATATAATCTATATTATAAATAAGACGAAATATAAATGGATTTTAATTTACCACGTATTATCTTAACATTATAATAACATCTTTGATTATACATTATAACTAAAAAATAACGCAATAAATTACTTTTTAAATCTTTTTCTTTTAAATTTTTCAAAATGAACTTTCAAGCATAATAAAATAAAGTATTTTAAGCAAATTTTTAAGCGATTTCTTTTAGATCCATCGCTCTAATTTTTTTAACAAAAGTATGAACTTTTCTAACAGTTTGATTATTATTACTTCTACTTCCCTCTGTGGGATAGATTTCCATAAAACATCTTTGAATAAACTCCATGAAATGAGCAATTGTACTCGGATACAGGTAGTTAAAATTGAAGTATACTATAATTAAAAATCGAAGAGCTTCGATTAAGCTTGTAGTATTCATAAAGGCTATATCATCGATCACAATGCAATAATTTGTTAAATCGTTTTCGTTGACATCTTCTTCCTTTGGCAAGTTTCCTTTGATAACAAGGTACGGATAATTTTTTAATTGAATTTTTTCATTGGTAATCTCTGTCTGAAAAAAGAATTATGAAACAATATAAAATTGTAATTATTAATATTACATTTCATTAATATTGATACTTATTTCATGCATACCTCTTCAATAATAAAAAGATTATTGTAGTCTTCTCCAAAATACTTAAAAATTATAAGAACCACGCTCCATATTTGAAAGCCTTTTGTAACGATAGCATCCGGGTCTATATGATCAAATATTAAAATTTTTTTAATACAATCATTAAACTGGCTAACAAAGTTATGTGTCGGTCTGCCCGTTAATAATTGAAAATGTACATCAGCGAAGTTGAATGTGAATAGACATGGCCATTTCTCTTGGATGCATGCTGTAGTTGGAGGATCTTTTTGATTCAAAAAGAACCTTTGCAGTGGGAATGTAGCAGAAAACTCATTAATAATTTGAGAAGATTCTTCGTCATTTTCTAAGTCAAAAGTATTAAAGTTTTAAAGTATTAAAGTATTAAAGTATTAAAAATTTTTCTCTTAGTACTTCCGCGGAATTTTCATCATAACCTTCAGAAAAATTAGGCTGCCAGTCTATACAACCAGATTTTAATGCTTTTATTTTTTTTCTATCCTTTAGAGGAATTTTTAAGACCCGTTGTAAACTATTGGTCATATGGGAACGATTGAGGTATCTGTTTCGTTCAATTAATTTACTTTCTAAACTCGCGCATCCTATTCCTTGAGGACTTCCATCTGACAATGTATCTTGAAATACATGAGGGTACTTAGAACACATTTTTTTAGCTAGTGATCTAAATACACGTGCAGGAGCATGATCTGTACTCTCACGTACGTGGTTTACGACGTAATGTATTGCTCGCGTTATGTAGGTATCTTGCTCTTTCTTATTCAAATCAATCCAATTATTAGAAAAATTTGATAACGTCACAGAATCAAATTTATCCCAGGGTATTTCTATGGTATCCCAATCTGATGCATTGCAAATTAGTTTTTGTCGTTTCGTTGGTGGAGTATTATGTACACTGCTTTCGGAAGTTGTTTCATCTAAAAAAAAATTTTAATATTTATTTATTAATGTATTTTTATTTATTTAAATGTTTCAATTAATGAAATAGTTACTTGATGTTGGCTTTGTTGAAACCTCAGTTGAAACACCGAAAGACTTAGAATCTTGCGAAGAAGAAAGAGATGTACTTGGCGAAGACCAACTTTCATTTCTTTTTAAAAGCATAAAAAGCTTATCGTTCCACTCCTTTAATAGAAAATCATCATCAATCGGGATACCATCTTCTTCTAAAACTAAACAATCACCATCTATTTGCATTTTCTTATTGGCTGCAGAAATCGTCTCCTTTGTTAAGTTGTTAGAGTTTTTATTTACAATGACAGCACATCGCTGTGTTCTATCTTGGTTACAAATCTTTATTGGCATGCGCATCTATAATAAAAAACCATTTACAATTAAAATTAAATTCAATAAATCAACTTTTATATAATAATTTTTTTGAGCATAACTTGTTTATTTTCAAGCCATTATTAAAATTGAAACCATAAATAAAAAAAATTAACAAAGCAGTGCATAAATGAATGAGTTTTTCTTTATATTTATATTTAAAAAACATGCTTTAAATGGTAATGAATTACAGTTTTGTGCAATATCTTTAAAATAAGTGTTACTATTTTAAACATAATAAAACTGCTATTAATAGGTAAAAAGGTTAAACCAATGGGATGGAATAAATGGGATTGAATGAATGGGAAGTCATTGATTAATTTTGATATTATAGTAGTAAAATCTAATAGATACACATCACCAATAATAATAAATCAATGTTTAAATTATGATTTTTTTTTACTTTATACACAATTTATACTCACAAGTATTTAAGCCATCGAATCAAATGGCAAGTATTTCAATAAGTAAACGGGATAAGATTTTAAGGTATATTTTAAGAGAGGATCGGGAGATACGAGATATGAGTAGGGAAAAATACTCAGCCATCGAGATCTATTTTCTGAACCTTGATATTGTACTTTTTCATAAATTCCTAGTTCTTCGAAGGGAATAATTTCATCAGTCCACCCAATGAAATATATGTAGTTGAATTTATCGTTAATTAATATGTACTGTATATCACAGGTAACAAAGTTTCCAAACGTATTTTTGCCAATGCAAATACACATATTTTGGGAATATTGGATATTACAGAAAGTAACATTCTTTGCAACATGAGATATTGATGCCTTTGAATTGTTTGAAGTGAAATCATTAATTAATGATGAAATTTCGATTTCATATTCACTTGATACGTAAGGTTTTGCGTCTTTAGACTCAACAAGAATGTCATATTGCTGTTCAAGCCAAGCTTGTAATAATTCGTGTTTTTCTGCTAACATCATATGAACATTTTTAAAATTTCGTACATTTTCTATAATACTTTTGAAATAGCTATGCTTTGACTCAAACCTAAGCGTCCAAATATGTTTTAAGGGGCCAAACTTTATAAGCAGCATTGCATAATGCATTATAAATTCATGCTTTGGCCTCAATGGTACATCAAAAAGTATCATTCGCAAATAAATATAATTAGATATGTTATTGGACAAAATCGCTATTTGACCAAAACTTAATGCTGGTGAACAAAGCACACAACATATTTCTCTTAAGAGAAGTAACAGTTTCCACACTGGATCATCGGAATCCTTGATTTTATCGTAAAATGCTAAAGGAAGAATCATAATTAATCTCCTAATTTGGCTAGCTGATCCAGTTAATTTATTAGTAGTTGAATTAATTTTAATGTGAGGAATAAACGTATTCGTTTCATTATCAAATTTAGTTGTATTTAATCTATAATTTAACAAATTTAAACGTATCCACTTTTTTTTTATTAAATTTTGTAAAATTAAATATAAATCGTAGGAAACTATGCCTTCGAATAAGTCGTGAGCCACACACGGAGCTAAACACGGCTTAGCGACATGGAAATTTTTCAATTCATTTAATGGACAGCTCATCTTGATACCTTTTACTGGTTTCTTCGATGTTATAGCTTTTATAGCATTTTTGTCATAATTGAAAACAGTTCTTAATTCGCCTCTATCAAAAGGATTCTTTCGAAATTGTTCAAGCATTGTCTCACAATATTGGCAAATAAATTTGGCTGAACTAAAATTTTCTACAAAACCACCAATCGAGTGATTACCTAGATTATCTCCTATGCACGCGACAATACTGCCTGTAAAATTTAACTGCTCTGAGTTTACAGTAATTTTGATACCTTCGTCTTCTAACTTCAGTAAATCTGACATTAATCTTTTTAAAACGTTATGCCAACCATATTTACTGACAAACTTATTATTGCATAACATAATTAATTTTATGTTGTCAGTTTTTGATCGTAGAAAAGGAGGTAAATTAAACAACGTCATATAAATTCCGACGAGTTTAAATTTTGATTTTGAAGATCCAAGCGGATTACAAACTTCAAAGGCATCCTGATAAAAACCTAACTGTATTGTATTTCTTTTGTTAAAAAATTCATTATTTTTCATAACATCTCCATCTTTAATATCAAATACACCTTGAGCAGTGGTAGGTTTTCGTGGATTAATACAAAATTCTCTTACATTATCATTATGGAGCCACATTTTTATTGTTTCTAGTATGGGTACGTAACTGAAATAGTTTTGCGTTTCCTTGCCACTCTCATCTAAAATTTCTACTTCAATGGGATGAATATAATGCAATGTTTCATTATAAAATTTTTTTCTCGCATAAGTATTTCGTAATAAACCTATTTTTGGATCATGAGAATTTATGAAACTGTTAAAGCTGCTATCAAAAATACTAGAAATAACGTCTTTATTATTGAGTTCTGAACGGCTTAGCAATTCATTAAACTTCGTCTTGCATAAGTTAAATGCAGAATACATTTCAGTTATCAGTTTTTGAAGAACAGACTCAGTACAAAAATGTTTTACTGATAATTCTACGTATGTTTTAGCTATTTTTTGTATTGGATTTACAACTTTAGTTTCATTTTTTTTACTAAATATATATTGCTCTAGTTCCCAATTGAGCAAATTAACAATCAATGAATTTTGTATTTGTACGAATTTTTCATCGGCATACTCATGATTTCTATCAACATTAATTGATTGTACAATTGGAAAATTATCATTTTTTATTTCATCATTTGGTGTTATTATTATGTCAGAGTACGAGCTAGTTTCTGAAAAGCCATCTGGCATTGGCTTTGGTCTGTCTTTTTTATTATAGCTTAAATCTGAATGGCAATCAAGTGAAGTTGTACGTTCAACAAATTCGGTATCGAATACATTTTTATGATTGTTGTCAATTTCATTATCATTACTTAATTTAAAAATTTTTGCCGGACTAGAACAATCGTTATTAGAGTTACTCGTATTAACTTCAGTAAAAGCTCGACGTTTCTTTAAAGCATTTTTTGACATTGGAGGTATTACGTAAATTCTTTTTTCAGAATGTGAAACTTTATTTACTAAATTGCGTTTGACACTTGTGTGATTTCGCAATATATGATTTTTTAACATTCTGTCATTATAAAACATCTTATTGTCTTGGCAATATTGACATTTGATAGGTTCCTTCGTAGAAGAATGACTTTCTTCATGTTTCCTAAGCATCGGCTTACTAGTACATTTATATTGACATACACTGTATTTACAAGTATAGTATAAATGAGATTTATGAAAACGCAATAAATGTTTTCTAAAACTAGGATAATTTTTAAAAGCAATGTTACAACCTGGATAAAGACAAATTATCTTATGAACTACAGAACTTTTGTGCGTTTTTTGATGATCATTATATAACACAATATTTGTAAATACTAATGTACAATTATTGCATGTAAACATTTTGGCTATATTCTAATATATTTAGGAAGGGAAAAGAAAAGGAACGCTTACTTTTGAAAATAATGTACCATTTTTAGCTTTGTCTGGGCATAATGGATGTAAGATGTCGCTGTAAAATTAGCATATATGTTAATCCGTAATTAAATAAAAAAATTTGATGGATGATGGAGTAATTTGGAAATAGTTACTTAAATCAATAAGTACTTTAAGGAAAATCGTAGTTACAAGAATATGGATTTACACTTACCATGGAGTTTCTAATTCGCTTTCATCAGTTGAGCTTAAAATTATTGTGTCAGCTAGACTGGAATCTGTTTCTCTCTCTAAGATTATATCTGAGATTTTAACCAATGTGTCTTCCATCAATTGAATATTTTCTAGTATAGTTGATTTTAAAGTAGTTAAATAAACTGTCTGTTGAAATGTTGTGATGATCTCATCGTCAACTTTTTGTAGTCCTTTTGAAGCAGATAAAATGAATTCCTTAATGCAGTTCAATTCTCGATTACGAAATTTACATTCAACATGTAAAGTACTATTTAAACGTAGTAAGTATGCTTTCTGGTTATGTAGCATTCGTTTAAACTCATCTATAAGGACCATGTCTGAAAAACATACATATTTGTAGGTTATAGGTACCTGGTACATATACATATATACATCATGGCATCAATACTTAATATCAATTATTGTTTTCTTTACATGTCGTCAATGACTATTTGCTATATTTATATATTAAAAATGATGCACTTACCATGTATAACTTAAAGATGAAGATAACAAAAAAAACTTGCGATCCAACACGCGGGACGCGTACTCGCTCATCTGGTTCTCGTTCGGGAATTTTACCAGTTGCGGGAATTTTACCGTAGTAGCGGGAGTGTTCCCGCTTTGCTTAAGGTTAAGTTACATCACCAAGCGTGGGGAACTTACCGTGGAAAGGAAGGGACCTACACTCAACAAGGTAAAGTTCCTGTTTCATGTAACTTTACATCGCTGAGCGATGTGATTTGTCACATGAAAACGGGTTTCCTCCCATAAAATTTTTTACAGTGTAGGTTTGCTTGGCACTTGCGTACCGTCGACATACAGCGATAGAAAATTAATTGAAAAATTTTGAAAGTTGAACGGATTTAACGTTCGATCTCCGTTGAATGCTTTATTGTCGACAAAGCCGAGAATGACTCTTTTCGGTAATTGGCCAAGAATAACATTTTCTAAAGAGTCCCCGATTATACCGCTATGCATAGTAAAAGTTTTAACTTCTACACGCGTAATGGGGTATTTTACTGTCGCCGATGACAAGGCCTTTGCGTGGGCTATTAAAACAGCTGGTGATACTTTAACTCGCCGTACGAGGAGGGTGGCTTCCGCAATGTGAACGGAATACTCCGTAGCTGACGCGTTCATAAGACAAAACGCGGGTTTCGAGCGAACAAGTCTCAATCGCACTTCGACACCGTTTATGAGAAAACGATCTTGATTCATAATATCGCAGTGAAGATGTCCTAGAAGATCGTATTGCTTTCCTCCCGACATGCATGCCTGTCTAGCCACGAGCCCTGCATTTTCTGCATCATCAACGCCGGGTTGCTCGTCCATAGCGCCGGCAGTATCAGACGCCCACATGGCTGTGGATAGATGAGAATGCTTCGCCGCGGGGCCGTAATTCAAAAGAGTTTCGAGATACGCACGGTACGGGTATGCATTATTGGGTGGTGAGATGAGTTTTTGATTCAAGTAAACGTCAACCTGGTTGAATATCGAGTGTAGAAAGTTGTTGACCGGGGCTACTTGTTTGTCGGTGGTTGCTGTTAGAGGGGTTATCTGGACATTCACTCTTATCACTGTATGCGCGAGATCTAAATAATCCTCGTTTTGAGAATTTACACAAAACTCGATTGGACTCTCGTCGCTCAACGATGACACGGGTTTGTAAGATACCCATCTGCTCGATTCTATTGCGGTCTGCGTTGGCGGGAGTGAAAATAAGTCGAGTTCGGTCTTGAGGCACGCCTCCGAATGGCTATGTAAAAACGACATTTTCACCGTTTTACTTGATTATCCAAAAATATCGAGCGATTTAGTTTTTCTTGCCTTCTTCCTCCTCTTTGTAGTCTTCCGTTTAGCCTTCTTACTCTTGCGTTTTCGGTTTAGTCGTTTCAACGGTTTTGTACGTCTCCTTGTTTTACGTTTCGTGATTTTTTTTCCGGCTGTAGTGCTGCGTTTCTTCCGACGCCGTGATACAATGCGAAGCGGACCGAGAGCGAATGGAGACTGAGCTAGTCTCTTTGCGTGTCGACGTTTATAGCCCGATCCGTCCATCATTTTTGACAATTTTTCGGTTGCTTTCCTCTTTAGGTTGTGGCCGGACTCGTTTAGACGATTTCGAAGCGAATCTTTGAACGACACGTTCTCGCCAATATCTTCGAGCACGTTAGCGCCCGCACGCAAAGCCTCCTTACCGACAGCTCGAGCTCCCTTGGCGAGGAATGGTAATGCACTTCGAAATATTCCAGAAAACCATGAGCCTAGCCCGTGGCCTCGCATGCGTGGGGAGCCGACGTATACATGATTGACGCCGCGGCCTCCGTAGCCCGACTGATCGTAAACTGTGTAAAAACTCATTTTTTAAATCACTCAGATCGTTGCTTTCTTAAAATGTAGCGTAACGGTCAACGTCCCAAACTCGAATGCTATCGGTTTACCGAGGTTATCCCTTATATCTATGTCGACCGTTTGAAATCTGTTTACGAGCACAGGGACGTAATGCACAGGATCGTAACTTTTTACCATAGTACCACCAAATTGAAATTTTTTTGCCTCCACGTTGACTATACGCAGAAGCGGCGCAAAAGTGTCGCCAACTATGCCTGGTTCGCATATATTGCTATACACAAACATTTGATCTGGAACTGTTCTTGCAAAACTCGCAGGTTGTGTACCTACATATCGTATTTGATAATTGTCATTTGCTCGCGCAAATCGGTCGGTTCTATACCAAACTCGAATCCGAGTACACGTTGCACGGGGAGAGACAGTTCGGGTGTTTTACACATTTTTGCATGGCCATCTTTTGAGAGTAATCCAACAGACACATAACCACCTCTTTCGTTGTAGAATAATTTCATGCACAGTTTATCTTTACTCGTTAATACGAGAGCTTCGTTTATTGTATCGACAAGGCTTCGTATGTTGGGATAGGTGCCGTGCTGAAAGTATCGAGGCGCCTCGTTCTCGTGCGTCTTGAGAGTGCACTCTTCGTGCCGCAGATGCAGCGTTGTACATGGAACGTGTATTTCCGAAATACCTACGAGCCACCGCCCGTAGAGTTCGATCTCTTTGGGTAGACGGGTCGAGAAGCATGTAGTCGTATTATTTGGAAAATACTTTGCGCTGCTGTTGCTCGGGAGAACTATCGTGAAATTTGTCTGATACATTTTTAAATATTTTTCAAATCGGCAGCCGGCACCCACGAGTTGAATTTATCCGGATATCCAACCCAACTTACGAAATATTGTTTATTCTTGCCACGGCCTTTCGAGCGCAAAATTTTGTCAATTTTATATTCGCGCTCCTCGACGCGCGATTTATGTACAGCAGATAGTTCTTCAGGATAGAAAAAACCCTCTATATCCTCGCCTTGTAAATCAACGAGTTTGTAGATAAATAAACCTTGTCTCTTCAAAACTTTTGTAATTTTGAACACTTCTTCGCTCCAAGATTTTTCAGCACCTTTCTCGAAAATATTTTTTTCTCGACTTATACGCACGTGTGCACCTACTTTGTACTTTGATTTTTTTCGACGAGGTTGGTTACGCACCGCACGAGCAACTAAATTATCTCGGGCTTTGTGCGCGTTATATAAAGTCACACTTGCTGGCTCCATTTTAATCGTAGAATGCGGTGTGTTGTTGTAACCGTCAACCAGTAGTTGTAATACGTCAATGTATCGCTTTGTATTCTTATACGTAAAGTATCTGTACATGCGCTCCTTCAGAGTTCTGTTGAAACGCTCCACAACTGCGGCTTTTACATCGGGGTTGCTTACAGTTCGAAAATGTATGTCGTTGTCTTTGAGAAATTTTTGAAACGTTTTCCCGACAAATTCTTTACCGCGATCCGTTTGCAGTGTGTGCGGCGACCGATGCTGATCGTTTTTGAGAATTTTCTTGAAAGCATTTGTAACCGCGAGCGCAGTTTTGTCGCGAAGGGGCTGAGCCCACACAAATTTAGACAAAACATCGATTACAACCAATATGTATGCTACACCGTCGTTTTGGTCTTTGATAGAATTGAGCTGTATGAGATCTGCCTCCCAAACTTGGTCTATTCCTTCTACGTTGTAAAATAGTCGAGGAAATTTCCTACGTACAGTTTTGTGAAGTGTGTAAGCGTCGTGGCGCGTAAACCACTTTTTAATTTTTTCCGGAGAAATTTTATTTTTATTTTTACGAATCAAATTTCTTGCACCAGAAAATGCCAATGCTTTCTTCGGATCAAAATATTGTTTTTTCAAACGTTTGTTTACGGACTTTTTAACCATTTTTTACTAGGTGTAGAACTGAAAAGTGGTTTTTCGCCTCGTTTTCTTAAAGTAACCTTTGGATCCATAAGACGTTTAAAATCACTTTCGTTGAAACGTTTTTTCGGTGTCTTAAAATCGTTCCCCGCAGATGTCTCGTTGTCGTCGCCGTCGTCGTCGTCGTCGTCAATGCTTAATTTGCTCCAGTCTCTGCTCGACGACTCGGCACCGGCGATACTCCACAAATCGGGGTTCCCCACATATTCTTTAGGCACGTTGATATCGCGAAGTAGTTTCGCAAACTCTTTTCTACCGACAGCTTTAATTTTTTTCCGCGAGCGCGCAGCCTCGTTCATCAAGTCGATAATGTTTGAATTTTTAATTGTCTCCCCGTCGATAGATACGACACCAGTGGCACTCCACGTTATGCGGTCGCGGCGTCCCTTCAAGTGGTTCAATAGCAGCTGCGTGATTCTCTTGTAAATCTTCGGAACACTTTGAATAATCAACTCGTCCGATAATGCCTCCGAGTCTGCAGCTTTCACATCTATCACGGGATTGCGTTTTTCTTCCACAAAAAATAAATACCGTCGTAAAACACTCAAATAATCTTTTAAACGTTCTTGCTCGTTTGGGTACGTTCTCGAATCGAGAATTTTTCTCATTTCATCGTCCAGGCGTGTGAGATTATCTCCTACAGTCTGCGTAGACCCTAGCGCCACAGGGGGGATGGTCGCTTCGGGGCTACCTGTTGTCGAAGTTGCACTCCACTCTCGTTGTCGTATTCTGTCGAGCTGCTCCTTTGGTAATAACACCATTTTCTTTATACTCGACATTATAAATGATTTTAACGGAACATTGACAGTACACCCTCTAGTATCGGTGTCAATAAGAATGGAAGAAAACTGCCACCTTTTTGCACAATGACACGTTTTTTACTTTTCCAAGCGTTTTTATTTTTTGCTTTAGAGGCGAGTTTTCTTAAAATATTTTTGTGTTTTTTCAGTTTACTTTTTTGATGATTTTTCAATGTCACTGTACCGTGAAGAACGTTTAACGCGCACTCGCAAATATATTTTATTAACTTTTCGTCGGCGCCTTTCAAAATTGCTAAGCGTTGATTTTTATCCGAGTGTCTGAGAGCATCCAAGAGAGCGATATATTTTTTTTCAAACGGTGGTTTACTACTATTACCCGAGCCGCCTGCTGCAGACGACGATGCACGCTTCGGCATGGTTGGGCTACGACTGAAGAATAATATGTAGAGTTTTGTCTTTTTTACATTAAATAGTTTGTTCCAGAGAACTTGTCGTATACTTTGGCAAGTAAATGTATTGATACTCGTCGTCGGGAAAAATGGCCGTTCTGAATCGAAACTCGTCCGGTGTGCTCTGTTTACAGTCAATCATCAAATAACCAAAAGGTTTTGTAGTTGCATCTTGATACGCTTCTTTTAAAAATTTCGGATCTTCGGGGTAGACTTGTCGCGCGAGATGTTGTATCTGGGCGCGGTCTCGAGGATTTTTAAATAACACAATGTACGAGGCGTTGAGACTTATATCTCGAGCATACGTTCCTTTGTGAAATAAATTTTGCGTTATAAAAAATACAGAAATATTCTTATGATGAGAGCCTTTCGTAAAGAGATCGACGATAACATGATTAGAAGCCTCACGCATCAAATCGTCGATTATTAATAATTTTTTAAAATGTGGGTCGTTTGAATAATCTTCAGGATTGGGTAAGCCTTCACGAAACTCTATAGATTTGCCGTTATTCAAAAAATTTTCACTCTTGTAACCATCTTGCCACTCTGCGTAATAAAATATAATGCGGTCGAATTTCACATTGGACATGTCGTCGAGAGAATTTAAAAAACGTTTTATAAACCATGATTTTCCGCACGACGTAGGCCCGCATATTATACTTGTCCACGGATGCACCCATTTACTATCCATTATGACGATGATGTTTACACGACAGCGAAATTTAAACTAAATCAATTTTTTCGTATCAAGCATATTTAGGCTCCAAGCGGCGGGCGGCGGCGGCGCGGAGTCTACCTATTCGACGCTGAGTCTACCTGCTCGGTCCACGCAGCCCCCACATATTTCGAGAAATTTAAATGTCTACCCCCCATACCGAGCTATGCGGTTGCTGGTGCTGCTGGTGCTGCTGCTGCTGCTGCGGCTGCTGCGGCTACTCACCTGTGGCACGTGGCTGACGCTTACCCCCACCACCACACCCCCCGTAAAATTGTAGCCGCCGGAAAAGCGGTCCTCTCGGCCCCGTACGAAAACTGCAGGGGTGCCAGTGTTTATTCGGAGGTGTTTAGCTGCAGAGGCAATCTAAACTAAAAGCGTCACGATGGAGTCGCTCTCGCTACTCGATATCGGTTGGCGTAACATTGATGCTCTCTTGCATCAAGATAAAGAATTACGTGTTTCGTGTTTCTATACACCATCGTCTTTTTACGTGCAACTGATGGATGAAGATGCTGCATATATTCAATTAGAGCAGGAGATGCTCGATTACTACAGAATTGCCTCGCTGTATTTTTATTGTCCTGAAACGGGGCAGCTTCAACCGGAACAACAAGGAGAAACTCTTTTAAAAAAATTATCAACTTTCGAATTACAGGTAATTTTAAATTTCTTTAAATTTTTTATTAAATGTCTATGGCTTTGTAAAAATTAAAGGATTTTAAAATTACAGCCAAAGATGATGATATCTCTACTGATAGAGGGAAAGCGTATACGTTGCGTCGTAAAGGAGGATACTCGCTTATGTTTGGCTTTGGACACCGGCGACCACTACAATATTACAAAAATACACGTGCTACAGGGCATCTACGAGCTCGAAGCGGAATTTCTCTTACTTGCGCCACGGGCAATTTTGTGTGCATTGGACTGTGTATCGCCACACGTCGAATTCAATGGGCGATGGCATCAATCTGCATGTAAACTGTTTAACCGGGTCGTAGATGGTTATAAGCTTCGCGGTGTTTTTACTTTTAAAGGTTTCATGCCAAACTCTGCGTACATATTACTTGCCAGTGTCGGCAGAAATAATTCCATTGTACATGTGAATCTTCTCCTCGGTGCGCTTAATGTAGCGGTGCACGATATGCGAGGCCTGCGCACACCTATTTTCTCGAGAGACAAGGCCTGGAACGGCATCGAGTAGGAAGGCTAGAGAGTGAGAGCGAGAGAGTCAGTGTGTGTATGGACGAGAGACAGCGAGCGAAAGAGAGAGCGAATGAGAGAGAGAGAGAGAGGGGCAGCGGTAGTGTCGACTGACTGTGTACGCAAGCGGTTGTGTTGGGCGGAGATAGAGAGGGAGGCCAGCGCCTGTATGAGAAAGCCGCATGACTGTATGCGCGGCGAGAGGGCTACTCGCTGTATATGTAAGCGCGTACGGGTGTGCGCAACTATACTTTAATGCTATTGAAAAAATAAAAATTGTACATAATACATAATTTGTTATTTTTTTATTCATTATCCATCTCAACATATGAAGCTATCAATTTAAACGATTCGTCTATTAAAATATCTCTTTTACTTTGCTTTATACGGTCGAAAATAGTTTTCAAGTCCTCGTAGTGTAGATCACGCACCAATTTATAGGAAACCCACATCTTTCCATCGACAAAGGTAGAACAATTTACAGATATACCAACTCTATCCGTAGGTTTCCTTGCATTTTTTTTTAAATATTCGACAATTTCGTGAAAAGCTTTATTCAGCCAGTCGTTAGGATCGACACCAGGAGGGATCGGGTTCAACTTAAAACAAATCACGCGCTCTAAAACCTTCATAACGTCGTTGTTGCGTTTAATAAACTCATCTGTAATTTTAGACGCATTCCTCTCGTTAACATCCGCATCGTCTGAAACAATAATGAAAGTAAAAAATCTTTTTTGAACAAAAATTTATTTTATTTACAATACAAAATACATGTACAAAAATTACACTATACAATTGTTCGTTTTTACAAGTATTTATTTTTATAGCCATACGGATATGAATGCGTGGCAGACTTGAACCACCGTTTCCGTAAAACTATTGAACATTTTTTACGCTCTTCTGTTGATACAATTTCGTGAATAGCGGTGCGTCTCAATACATTATTTGTAACAGTCAAGTGGTTATTATCAAAATTTTTTAAATTATGGTTTTCAACCATCTTAACTATGCTATTAAAATTAATAATTTCGCTTGTGTTATGATTTTGTCTAAAACCCTTAACTTTACAAGTATCGGCGGTGGAGCCATCCGCTTTTCGTACGCGATATGCGTAAAATTTCGGCCCTCCGGATACGAAACAGTCGATATACGCGCCTGGCCCGTACTCCTCCAATTCATCGGTGAGTTGACCGAGATATGGCCCTGTCGGTGGTTCATACGCATATGAACCATTCGTTTTAGTTTTATAAATAATAGAGTCTGTATCGTAATACAGCACACGCGTTCCTAATTTATATAAATACTCGTACAAAGTTAATCGGGCCTGAGCTGTTGTGTACGCAGCAACGACGACATTTGTGCACGGAGAATTCGACTCCGCCTCGGCTATATATTTCCAATTTACGTACAAAACATCGTCGTTGGCCTGCTCTATCCCTTCGACAGAGATGTCGGGGTTTGTAAGCAGTTTCGAGAGTTCTTCGCGGCTCCGAACTACCTGCGTCTGTGAGAGATTGCCTCTTTGTCCGAATTTCCCCCATAGCGTATTTAAACATAGCTTGGCCACAGCGCGTAAGCCCGAATTTTTTTCTATTTTATTTAAATCTAATTTGATACCTTCTTCGCGCTCGTAATCGTCGACATATTTTTTTTTATCCGCATCGCTGACAATATTTGCGGGGAAACCAGAACTCTCTTGCTTGATTTTTAAAAAAGTATTTATGTAGCCGCTAAACAGTCCGCCTGTACCTGTATCGCGGTTATATTGCGTTACCGAATACTGCCAAATAACGCTAATGTTTTTTAACTTGTACCCGTGCTCGAGCGCTTTTTTTATTTCTATTGCGACCCAGGTACCTGTCAAAACTCTGTCTACTTCATTGTCGTGAGTGCAGACGCCTTGTCTTGACTCTACACAGCAAGAGTGGCAGAGGGGGAAAAGCAACCGGCTGTGCATACGGTACGGTAGCACAGGGTGGTACAGATTCCGCGGCGGTAGGATCTCGCACTGTACCAGACCTTCGACGTTATTACTAAAGGCTTCAAAGTTGGCTCCGGTGAGCTCGCGACACATGCTGCCGATATATATTTTTGGGTGCCCGACAGGATATACACCTGTTTTACAAATATACGGGTACAAAGAACACACGTCCAGATATTTTATTTGCTCACCGGCGGCTACTTTATACAGAGTTGCAACGTTGCCGGTCCGCCCGCCGTAAAAAGCGTCGCGAGGATTTAACGAAATATTTCTCTGCGCGAGTGGATGTTTTTTTATAAGGGTTTGAAAATCCGGATTAACTACGAGCGTTTTCTGGAAATCACACTCCCACATCTCAATGAGAGTGTATCCGTACGATTTAATACGTCTCGACATTATGACCGTATTTTCGTAGCGCTGTTCAAATGTTGTATTGTCAACGAGAGATCGCGAACGCTCGTTTTTAAAACACTTTCGGCAGCCATGCCAGTAGCATCCGTGAAATTGATAGACAACACCCTTCTCGTTGTCTACAGATAAGAAACCGTCCACGATCGGACCCTCGATTAAACGATATTCTCTGCTTCGCCCCGCGTGTACGATTTCACGACCGACCCGTTGCTCTTCCCACAAGAGCCACTCTATACACTTTTGTGAGTGGTTACCTGTTCGTAAATACCCTAGCGCAGGTACAAGGCCTATTGTATCCCTCTCCAAGAAATTTTTCCTATACACTCGAGAGCACGCGCTTGCGAGTGTCACACTTTCGGCAAACGGGTCGACATTTGCTACATCTAGAAAAATTTGACGAAAACGCATACAGCCTTGTCGCAAGATAACTACGTCTTGTTGGCAGTACTCTAATAAATCTTTTTTTAAATCGAATACAAAATCGTCGGCTATCGATGTATACCAGTCGTAAAAATGTTTCCGCTCTTGCGCTGACATAGCATCGGGGCAATAGAATTCTGCAGGCGGATATGCACCTTTATAATTTTCATTTTCGGCTGTGTTAAAACGATGTGGAAAATAGCCTTTCTTAACACCCTCGGCGAGACTGAAAGTTTTTGGAAAAGACGCGAGTTTTGCCAATATGTAATTTAACGAATCAATAAAAATGGTTTTTCCAAGCTGCATACGAATAATGTTTCGGCCATTTAAAATAACTTCGGGGTTTTTTCCATTATCTACTAAATGTTTTAAAATAAACTGGCCGTCAAATGCCTTGGCATTATGTGCTATACAAATAAACGCCTTGAAAGAAACTTTTTTCATACGAATCGCGAAATCAAGAAAGAGTGCAACGCAATTTGCACCTTCATATACATGCTCACGCACCCCGCAAAATGTGCATAATGTCGACGACTCGTTCGAAAAACAAACGTCGCAACATACTTGCGCGACACACAAGATAGGTTTTAAAATTTTTACTTCGCTATCATTTTGTTTTTCTTCACGAGTTTCGAAGTCATAAAAAATAAAACAGTTTTCGGGATGCGATTTTTTATTTTTTTTTATACTAACGGTTTGCATCATGCATAATTCATTTGCCGAGTGTACTCCGCGACACGTTTTACAAAAAAATTTACCACATTCATGTTTTTTCTTGTAATTATTTACGAGCCGCTGGCACGTTTTACAAATAAAATAACTCGAACATAACGTTCTAGTTAATTTTCGCTTTGTCACGTTCTTTTTATTGCGAATGGAAGCACCTACTTTACGATGATTCCCGAAACAGACATCGTTATAAAAGTTGCGACCGCAATCTTTACAATTAATGCTTTTTTCTCCGTCACATCGCGGCGTAGTGAAACATGCGTCGCATATAACTTGACATGCATGTTGCGCTATTGTCTTGTATGAAAAATTACAAGACGCACAAAAAAATAGACCACTACGCACAGCTAATAAATTTAATATTAGATCGAAATGTTGGCGTTCACGATATGCCATAATATTTATAACTTTGTCGTAAATAACATTTTGCGTGCCGTCGAAAAATAGCGGCGTTTTTTGACCAAAAGTTTCGTAAATATAAACACGTATAGCAATTTTTTTAGTTTCAAAAAATTTTTGAAATTTTTCAATCTCGCGGAGCCCACACCCGCGATCCGATGCAAGTTCAACTCCCGATTTTAACATTAAGCGCGTTGCGTGATATTTCTGAGTGCAAAGTTTTTCTTTTATTTCTCGCCATTCCTTAGCCCATTCAGGGCTCGCGTCTTTTCGGATAAATACCTCGCCGCAAGCCAACGCGCGCGGAAGACACAAGTTATCGTCGTTTTTTATCGATAAAATACTTTTCTTTTCTAAAATATTATCTATATTATTTTTACCCCCTTTTCCCTCAAAATCGTCGAACCACTCAGTGTCGAAGTCATCGACCCAACCGCTACTATTTACACCTTTTGCTTCGCACAGGTAGTCCGACAAGCTCGCACGCGTCGTATTGTTATGCGTTAGATTTAATGACCTACCAGAACTGTTGTCGTCGTCCTCGTCATCTTGCGAGTGCTGCGGGGTTGTTGACCTGCTTCGGCCCGCTCCGCTTTGGATGAGAGGCCCCTCCTGCTGTGACGAGTTTCGGCTGTTGTAACTGCAGCCACTAGCGCAGATTTCCCGATGCACTTCTGCCTGCACAAACATAACACGAGCACCACCAACACTTTCTCGATCGGAGTCATCGCTGTTGTCGTTTAAACCCGTCTTCTTCTTTTTCCGCGGGTTATCGCCAATAGTTTGAATGGCCTCACTGTGCAATGTAGTAACTGAAATACATAAAAAGAAAAATTAGAAAGATCAGTATTAAAAATTAAATATTTATTTAAAAAATATACGCACAAACTAGGGTTCCGCGGGGGCTCTAAGTGTTTCAAAAGCTCTATATATATCGTCACTAGAAAGCGGCGTTGATTCAGGATCGTCGATATATACATCGATAATCCAATTGAAAACAACTTTTGCTGTGTCTTCGGGAGTTGGCAATAAAGGTGAAATAATAGCCTCACGAAACGCTAAACGATAAAACACAGGGGGCGAATTTAAAACGTGTTCAAATGTAAAAAAGATATTTTCAGGCTTTTACCTGCGCTCGTAGCGAGAGCTACATCTCTATAGCGTTCAAGCCTCTGGTCGGGGTGTGGGGGCTGCTGCTGCTGCTGCTGCTGCCGTCGCATGCTCTCGGTAAGTCTGTCTCTTCGGATGGTCATCCTATCGTCCTCGGCCTCATTAAGCTCATCATCGACGGTTGTTAAGTTTTGAAGCAGTCTCATTGTATTTGTTAATTGTTCCTGACATTCTCTGTACATTTTGAACACGAACTTCCGTGTATCTGCTTCTACAGCCCCTAATGCTCCTCGCCCGTCTGTAAAAATATTTTAAGAGAATTAATATTAAGAATTACATATTAAAAACAATATGGTATTGCGTGTTAAAAAAATACTTACTTAATAGAAAAGAGTCTAGTACTATTGGTAGGTGTAACGAATCGATGTCCACTCGCTCATCCCACGATATACAGCGTCCGGCGAGATACGTTGCAAGTTTTGAATGTTTAATGCACGCATCATAAAGTGCGCAAATATCTTTCAAATCGAGGAAAGATAGTGTGAAAAAAAATTCGAATATAAGATCCGAATCAGAGAGCGTCGCCACTCTACTCCACCACGCAGCGTGAAACCGACCACGCAGTCTTGGTTGTAGCAGACACGACATCGAAGCACACGCGAAAACCACGTCCCGGTACGAGGAAATCAAGTCTCGCAATTCTTGAGAGTAATTTTGGTTGGCCTCCATTTTACACAATCACTTTTTCACTTGGTTGTAGAGGAAAAAATTTTCTTTTCGAGCGAGACGTTGCACAGAAAGACGCTGAGAACTCTCTCCGCTGCGTTTTCGAAAAAGACTAAACATCCCGACGTGGTCGTTCGAAGCTTTTATTACGCGAGAACAGCGGCCTGATGCAGATTCTACGTTAGGGGGCTCGACACTTACATGTGCATAGTTTGAGAAAACTTTTTTGCGGAGGAGGAGGAGGGCAAGCTAGAAAAACGACGCTGCATAAATTAGCCGCCTCGTTTCTCTAGAAACTTTTAGAGAAAAGATTTTCATAGATACACGCCACAGGCGGTCATCTCGATCTTCACACGTGTATAAAAGAGGGCGTGCGCCATATGCTTTTTTAGAAAACCGATGCGCGCTATATGTATCTTATAAATGGGCCTGCAGCCCCCAGTGTTCAGATAGCTCTCCAAGGGACGACATCTAGTAATATATTGTGCTCGTGCAGCGTTTTTCCCGAAGTCATGGCTCAGGCAATGCTACTGAAAAGAAAGGACGGCGATTTTCCCAAAGACAACGAGAAAACAAAGCTGATCATGACGGAGGCGTCGAAAGAGCATAAGTCAGTGCCAATGTGTGTGCTGCGGACCGTGTATTCGTTAAACAGTTCGGCTACGAAAAAAATTTGTGTTGGATTACTCTACAACGAAGAGACGGATGTTTTTACGCCGACCATTCAACTTATCAACAATCAAAATTCATATGGCCAAACCTTAACCTCGTCGGCATGGACAGTGTTGATAAATAATCTAGAAATAATAACGCAGTATTTCGACTCAGATTCCACCGACTTCCCCGCAGATATTGCATTGGACGATGACACGTTACTACGCTTCACTACGTCATACGGCGTAAAGTCAATTTACTTTACAAAAAGCAACATCGATTTAGAGGATAAAAATAAGAAAAATTTTTCACCGGCTGTTGTACTACAAAAAATTACTTTCCAAGGCCTAAAGGGAGCTGTTGTGTGCGTGGACGAACGCTACCGCCGATTGGAACGCATCGTAGCATTGGCCAACAAGTGTAAAGAGTTTATTTCAAAGGAACTTTCATTTTTTGTAAAAAAAGCAGATGTCTTTGCGAACAATAGTGATATTATTATTAGAACAATAATGAAAAAAAACTCACGAGATATTCACGAAACTGTTTTACACTATTTTGATGCGTCGAAAGATTCTCATTTTTTAAATTATTATTATGATGTTTTATATCTTGAATTAACTACCATGTATATAAAAATTGTACAAAATTGTCTTCTTAAATTCTGCGAAAAATAATAAAAATGTAAAATTTGTTTGAATAAAAACGAAATTTATCTCTCTCGAAAATGTATACCGTATTTTATTTCTGTAGTCTAGCATGTGTCCTTTGTCTTTAACCAAGGGGTCGTTTTTTACCGCTCGACAGGTACCTACAAGTCCGTAGTTGCGAGGGTGTCGAAATTCGAGAATTAGAGAAACAAGGCCATAAACTGCTCATTTTCCGAAGCAGTGCACGAGCGGAGGTGGACTTGCCGACGCCCCGTCGAGCTCGAAAAATCAGACGCATTCAAGAAAATACTCATAGACATCTATCGTCCGCTTTGATACTCCTGCGCCTTTTTTCGATTTCGCGTGCTTTGTCTTTAACCAAGGGGCGTTTTTTACCGTTCGACAGGTAACTGCAAGTCCGTAGTTGCGAGGGTGTCGAATCTCGAGAGGTATAATAAGTTATTCATTTTTCGAAACAGTGCACGAGCGGCGGCGGACTTGCCGACACCTCGTCGTCGTCGAATTCGAAAAGGCAGTTGTGTCCATTGTACCCCTCGAAAAAGCCGCGCTATTGTAGACAACCGAACCGTATAAGAAGGTTCTAATAAACATCTATTGTTCCCTTTGATCCTGCTGTGCCTTTTTTGCTTTCGCATGTCTCTCGGGTAAAACATGCCCCCGGTTTGATTTTCTCTTCCAGACACCCCCACTCTCTCTCTCTCGGGACCTTTGGATCTCTGTGCCTACTCTCTCTCTCTCTCTCTCTCTCTCTCTCTTGGCACGTGCCGCTGCAGAGCGCATGCGTCGGGTAAAACAGGCCCCCGGCTCGATTTTCTCTTCCAGACACTATATATAGATATAGTCTCTGTGTCTCGGGTAAAACAGACCCCCGGCTTGATTTTCTCTTCCAGACACTATATATAGATATATTCTCTGTCTCTCGGGTAAAACAAGTCCCCGGCTCGATTTTCTCTTCCAGACACCCCCACTCTCTCTCTCTCGGGACCTTTGGATCTCTGTGCCTACTCTCTCTCTCTCTCTTGGCACGTGCCGCTGCAGAGCGCATGCGTCGGGTAAAACAGGCCCCCGGCTCGATTTTCTCTTCCAGACACTATATATAGATATAGTCTCTGTGTCTCGGGTAAAACAGACCCCCGGCTCGATTTTCTCTTCCAGACACTATATATAGATATAGCCTCTGTGTCTCGGGTAAAATAGACCCCCGGCTCGATTTTCTCTTCCAGACACTATATATAGATATAGCCTCTGTGTCTCGGGTGAAACAAGTCCCCGGCTCGATTTTCTCTTCCAGACACCCCCACTCTCTCTCTCTCTCTCTCTCTCTCTCTCTCTCTCTCTCTCTCGGGACCCTTTGGATCTCTCTGCCTACTCTCTGCATATACTCTCTGTATACTCTCTGCATATACTCTCTGTATACTCTCTGCATACTCTCTCTCTCTCCCACTCTCTCTCTCTCTCTCTCTCTCTACCGCGTATACTCTATCTGCATACTCTCTGTATACTCTCTGTATACTAGCTCACCCCCTCCCACCCGGGCGGCGGCGGCGGGTCCGCGGAGTCAGCGCTAGTCACCGCTGCTCAACCCTTTAGGTCCGCGGAACCAGCGCTTATCACCGCTGATAAGCCCCTTTGGGTCCGCGGGTGGTGGGTGGTGGGTGGTGGGTGGCTGCTGGCTAGTGGCTACACGTCACGCCCCCCTTTGTCTGGCCGCCCTGCTGGGCCGCTTTGTCTGCTAGCCTCTTTGTCTGCTGGCGTCTGGCGTGACGTCACATGCGGCGGGGTAGAACAGGCCCCTACTACTTGTGTACATTTATATATATTGTTATATATGTACATTTCTTTTTATAATGTAAATGTCTGAGAAATAGTTAGGATTTGCTTCAAGCTTCTAAATTTGCAAAGCTTTTTGATCAACTCATGTATATTGATGTATAGAATGAAAATTTCACAGCTTCATAACTCCAAAAAGTAAAATATAAATGTTAGTAATCACCTTTTTCCATACTTCAATAGCAATAGGAAAAAGCAATCAAAATTTTGAAATCTTTTGAAAATTTCATGGTATTTTTTTCATAATTGAAAGAAAGGCATTTATTCCTTTTCTTATTTAAGAACGTGTGCGTCACGTGACGCGCGACAGAAGTGATAACTTCAAATTGATTTTATAGAAACTAGCAAGTGTTGCCTCGCTCGTAATAGAAATTACAATATATCGAAATAGAGTTAAAGAAATTTGGAATCAGAAGTGCTGTGGGTACATACTATACAAGCACACTAACAGAAAGAAAATCGGCAAACCAGGGCAAACATCTTGCAGTTTCTATATTGTCTATATTCTTGAGTTATACATCAAACGTGAGTTGCATGCCGTCGTCTATCTTCTTTGTCGTGGTGTAGGATTTTTATATCTGTGGCTTACAGGAAGAACCACTTAAGTGACATTTTCGTGTTTTCGAGAAAAAGCGATTTCAATGTTTGGAGTAATATGTAAGATCGAAATGTCAGAGAAAAAATCTAATTATTGGCTCGATTGGCTCATTTGATTATGTATCTGATACGGATACAACCGCAGTATTACATTTGTAAATAGTTTCTTTCTCGACGCCCAAGCTAAACAAATTACTGGAGTTAAGTGGTTCTGCGCGAACTTTGCAGATAAGTGGTTATGCAGTCACTTTCTTTGAGAGCTCGTAACTAATGTAATTTGCGATTAAAAAAATTCGGGCGGGGCATATTTTTATAGTTTAACTCATGCCCGTTCCAATGGTATAATTAAAGTTTTCGAAAATTGTTATTAACTATGAGAAAAAACGGTTTAAAGGAAAAAAACATGGTTTTTCCACAATTTTTTGTTTTAATTCGAGATTAATTTGCAATGTATCTGGAACCCCTCTAACCAATGGGATTAATGTCCAAACCTAAAAGATACGTGATTTGAGGATTGATTTTGAACCTCGGTGTGGTCAAACTGGCGCATATTATAATTGAAAATTTTTTTCGAAGACATTTACGAATTTTTTATTCAGAAACCACAAACTTTTGGAAAAAATTTTCAAGAGTAATAAGTTCTTAGAATCAGCTAAAGAATACGTATGAATTTTATCAGAGCGATTCCAGTAATTTTTTTGTTTTTGCAAATTGACAATTTTTGAAAAATTTAAAAACATTAAAAAATTTTTTTTAAATTTAAAAAAACCGACGAATACATCGGTATAGGTAATTAGATATATATTATACCGCTTTAATGTACTCCACACGGTGTATCTCGCACAAAAATAATAAAAACAAGTGCACTTAAGTGGTTCTGCGGTAACATTTTTACGAGAGATGCAGTTAAGTGATTATGCAATCGGCTGGCATTTAAAATATTTGCGCATTTCGGAAATCCTACTATTATACAATGAAAAAGGGTACTAAGAGCACCTCGAATTCGACATAAAAAAATTTTTCGCAAAATGTCACTTAAGTGGTTCTTCCTGTAAGCCACAGATATATGTGTGTGTGTGTGTGTGTGTGTTTGTGTATAAGTATACTCGTAAAGTATACGTATACCTATATGTATAGAGTCAGAGGAGCACAGAAACACACAGTATACGTACACACGCACACATACATATACAGAGGGAAAGCCCTGAACGCTGTATAGCTCATAGCTGGTAGTAGCTACACAGCGCCTACAAGGGCCCAGAAGGGCCCAAGAGTGGGGAGCGAGAAGATCCCCACCTACGCACACAGTACACCGAGCAGCATACGAAGCTAGTTCTAAGTCAGTTGCATCTTGCATGAAGGCTATCGGTAGTGGGGGCCGCTCCCCTCGCTCTCTCTATGAATTCTGCGTGACACCTTCCCCTCTTTTGCTTTCCACGCTTTCCCTATGCTGTATACCTATACATACAATTTTTTTGACGGAAAACATGTGGTCGAGGGAACGCTTTCGTTTCATTTTAGTCCCCTCAGGCGAGCCATAAGAAGTTATCACTTCAAAAAAGTATGGTAACAACGGGTTTAAAAATGAATATTA
The DNA here is from genome assembly GCA_018906965.1 of Philotrypesis tridentata. NCBI lineage: Eukaryota > Metazoa > Arthropoda > Insecta > Hymenoptera > Pteromalidae > Philotrypesis > Philotrypesis tridentata. Next base: position 298,509 of record JACCIB010000124.1, read on the forward strand.
TTTAATAACATTCTAGCGGCCTAATTAGCTCTTTACTGCACGACAGGTATATAGTTCCTTCCAACCAAATTTTTTATTTTTTATTTTTGTAATGCCTGACGTGAAACGAAGTTAAATAGGCTATAAAAAGCTGTTCATATGTTTCTAAAACATTTCCAATTTTAATCTATCTCACGCAACGGGAATAAGCGTTAGTGCATAAGGCGCATGTAATACATGCACGGAAATCGCAATTTTTCGTACGCGAATAATTCACCCGACCCCTGTTTTTATAACCAGAAAACAACTATATATCTTTATAGAGTACATAGAAATTTTGTTCATCGCAGTTTACACTGCGAAAAATAAAAAAATGGAGTGGATGAAACCATTATAAATTAATTTTTTTCGGCATAGTGAAGTCAAACACATTAAAAGTATTTGACCCCAAATTTTATGATTTAACGAAGTAGTCAATGTTCTTAAAAGTAGATAAATTAATTCTCTAAACCCAACCCTTCTCCTAGGACAGTATGACTTTTAGCAAACTCAGAAAGTCTTTGATATCAGAGTTTATGATGCGAAGAAGTAGTTGAGGCTCTCAGAAATGTACAGCAATTTTTTTTATTGTGGTCTGTCGAGCGGAGTGTGGAAAAAATGATATGCGAAACCTTGTTCGAAGACTTCCTTTTCGAGAGAATGATTTTTTGTGACTTTGAAAAGCATCTGATCTCAATTTTTTCAACGTAATTAGTAAGAAAAGTCCGTCAGTTTTTTGGTGCGGTCCATGGAGCGAAATGTAGAAAAAAATGACGTGCAAAACGTTCTTCTACAAAGCCACTGACCTCAAAATTGAGGATGCAATGAAGAATGACAAGCCCTCGGAAGTATTTAGAAATTTTTTACTTACAAATCGATGGGTGAAATGTAGCAAAACTGTTTGAATCATTTTGATCAATTGGTTCATTAAATACTATGGGATCAGGTGAGGCAGTGGATGTTGGTGCAAGACTTAGATGACGTTTTTACTGAACTATATAGTATTATAACACAATTATGAATAAACGGTAATATGAAATGTAAATACTGCTGTAAATAAATGCCAGGCTGTGAGAGGCCTCCTTTAGATTGACTCAAGCCCCGCGCTAGGGGCCTGATCGATAGGGGTGACCTCTCCTCCCCTGTCATTCTCATCTCTAATGCTCGCTCTCTCCCTCTCTCTCTCTCTCTCTCTCTCTCTCTCTCTCGCTCTCTGTTCTTTGCTGTCTGCTTTCAGCTATCTCCTATACTTTCTAGCATCCCTACGCGTTACACATATGTATGTATTCATACATGTGCATCCACAATATACATATACACCGGTTCACTGTCCACTGCGCCAGCTGCTCAGCGGTGACGCGGACTAATTTTCTCGGCCGCGGATACTGGGAGAAAGGATAGGCGGGGTAGGTCGCGAAATAAACACACACACGAGTTGTTCGATTAAATGCCTGGTATTTATTATATTAAATAAAGAAATGGAATCGCATGCGCGGGGGCACGCTCTGGCGGTAATGTCTGGTTGAATTGGGAAAGTGCGCGCTTTAAGCAAATTACTCTGGCTACCTGGCAGAATCTGGCTACAGCTCGTCCACTCGTATTGCGTAGTCTCCTGCCCTGAAAAGTCGCACGGCGCAAAAGACTACTTCCGAACGAATCTCGACAGTGTAGACTCCTGAAGATTTTTGTTGAAGAGTGCCGAGGGAAATCGAGTGCTGGAGAAACGTCCTGTCTATTCTGAGGCCCAATGGATACTGATACTACCTGTTGCGCTCGGCGTCTTCTCGGCCGCGGCGTCTCTTTCTGTCTCTCTCGCACGCGTGTAATTTCCTATCTATCTTTCTCTAATCACGTGATTGCGCGCGTTAGCCCAATATATCACATATATCCTTCTAGCGCCCTCTTAACTATTATACATCGTTGCGCGCGAAATTTGAATTCCTGAATTCAATGTGTCTGGCTGTCGTCGTGTCTGGCTGTACAATTCATTCGCTCGGTGTTTCTTACATAGTTTTCTCGCTACAATATTCTTCGCTCGCGCGCATGCTGTGGACAGAGCCGCAGCCCTCTACTCGTCGCCAATAACGCACGAGGCTCATCGCATGCCTCCACTCTCTGCTCGCATCGATACATTGTCTTTCTCTCGTCGTCTCTCTCGCACTCATTCTCTTTCGGCGCTCGCCAACATGGCGGTGGTCGTTCGCGTGCGTACGCCTCGTGGTTTCGCTGTGCTGCGCTGCCGGCGATGTCTCTCAGCTGTTGTCGCCTTCTCTATGTTCTCTCCCTCTCTCTCGCTCTCACTGGCTCGTGCGGCGCTGCCTGTCTCTGTTGCTCTCGTTCGCTCTCTCTCTTACTCTCTCTCGCTTAGTCCGGCTGGTTGCTGATCTGTAAACACCACCGGGTATAAGTTTTATGCTTTCTGAAAAGCCTACACGGCTCGGGTGGTGTCCAGGCGAGCAGGGGCTGACGGTAGACCGTCACAACATACACTAACACACGTGAGATATTTTAAAATATATTTATTTAGTGTGTACACACTATCTAATTTGCTTCTATTCCTCGGTAATTGGTTAAATTATATTCAGTTGTCTCTATCGATCTCTCCGAGGTAGTAGATTTGTGAAAAGGTTAATGAAAAAAAAGACCCTTTCTTCCTTGGAAAGGACGACGTTTCGGTGATTATTGTCACCCTGCTCATAAATAGGTTGATATAACTTTAAAATTTTATAGAACTGTTCCTTCAATTAAAATATAGATTGTAACCGTAATTTAAAGAAGATTAAAAGATTATACATTTTCAGTAAATATCAGTTCTTCGATGGAAATAACCATCGAAAAGTGGTAGAAGAAAGGTGAGGGGACCCTTCCGAAAAATCACCTACCTGCTTAAATAGAGAAGACGAGCGGCGGCGCGGACACTAAGTAAACAGATCGAGAACTGATCGATTTGTCGGTTTTGCCGCGAATAAGTAGTTTCTCTAAAATACGTAAAAGTTAATGATACATATTTGACTAAAGGTGTATCATTTTTAATACGCGCAAAAATCATAGAGAACTAGTGCGTTAATTTTTCGTACTTGAGTGAGAAGAAAATAAGTCACTTGAAAATCTCGAAGCATAAGAGAAACGAGAGAGAGAGAGAGAGAGAGAGAGAGAGAGAGAGAAAGGAAACATCGAACGGTCCAGCCGAATACCTGCATAGAGGCCCAGACAAGACGGCACCATATACTCTCTCTCAGCATACGAAACCTTCATAGCGGGAGATTACGAACAGCAGCATCGAGCGGACACAGATATAGATATACACACACCGCTACACATTCACACTAATAGCAAGGTACTTCTTCTCTCTTCTATGCTAAGGCTTTCACATAAACTCTGGTCTCGTATTTACCCGACCCCTCACCCGGTGATGCGATCGTTCAACAATCGCAAAGCAAGGGGAAACAGATTGTAGAATCACGTTCAATAAACGAGTAATATACACATATTTATATACATATACATATCTTGGTGTACTGAGTTTTTATTTCATATACCCCGAACCATCGCGATTAATATAAAGTTATATATGTGTGTTCAGACGTAACCATTTCGCGCGATGGACAACAATACGAAAAATTGTGGTACACTCCTAAGGGCATATATGTCTGTATAAGCTTGTTAAAAATCATTGTTTACAATAAATAGGACTGTGATAGTTTAAACCGCTATTTTTTTCTAAGAAACAAAGATACCAAAAAAACATTGTGTCTGAAAATAAGTCTTTTGACATTGTCGCACGCCATTCTTTCTACATTCTCTACGACGGTTTATAATAAAAAAAAAATTGTTGCACACTCTTGAGGGCCTAAATTACCTCAACGCATCGTAAGATCTGGGGTCAGAGACTTTATGAGCTAGCTAAAAATCATTCTGTCAAAGGAGAAGTGTTTAAACATTTAAGTATGCCATGTTTGCTAGGTTCCGCTGGAGGGACTACAACAAAAATAGTTGTTGTAAACTTCTGAGGGCCTCAACTACCTCTTTGCGTTGTAAAATATGAGATCAGAGACTTTCTGAGTTTGTTAAAAATCGTACTGTCCTAGCAGAAGGGTTTAACCATTTAATTTATCTATTCTGGAATATCTTAAGATCTTTTTTGTAGGATTTTGTCAGCTAAATCGATGGGCTTAGTTATTTTTTTGAAATTTAAACATTTTTGGTAATTTCTTTAAATAATTTTGCAATAAACAATGAGATCAAAAAACAAAAAAATCAGGGATATAAGCTGGAAATGTTTTAGATACATATAAATAGGTAGTTTTATAGCTTAATTAATTCTTTTTCGTGTTAAGATATCATTAACAAAGTTCTCATCATTTTCTAATTCCGCCCTACATGCTCCATCTATAATCCTCACCCGTAACGTCCACTTTCCGAAAATTCACTGGAAATCATCTTTTTTTAGACTGGGTAGATGTAAGAGAAGTAGAAAAACTCTACTACAAAAAGGGAATATCAAGTACATCGAAGGAAGATCGAAAGGATTACAAAAAAAAATGACAAGTCCCAATGAAACTGATGATGATACGCTGCAACCAAAAAGAATTAAAAAAAGTACTAATGCAAACAGTAAAGAGTACTTGCAAGATATCTTAAATGATTCTGTGAGTTGCATAGAATTTATTATTGTACGTATATCTGTGACTTCTATGCAAAGCTCAAACAGTGTATTTTCAAGTTAAATCCTTTCAAAATCCTTATAACTTGGTATTACGGTCCTTTTACACAAATTTAATTGAAATTCATTATAATAAATATCTTCCTATATTATGTAGTTATTTCGAGCCGAGGTAGAATTCCCCCTCTCTCCCCCCCCTCTACGCCCCTTCAAAATAACCAAGAAACGTTTTAAAAGTTTTGTTATTTTTATTGATTCTCCCCCCCCCTCCACTCCTCCCTCATTCAGCCCCTCATTATTTGGTGAAAGGATCGTGATTAGAGGCGACAGTTAGAGGATGTGACTAGAGGTCAAGACTACAGGAGATAGGTGAATCATGACTTAAAGTAATAGGTGGATGTCGGAGGTCAAGGTTGGAGTTGATAGATGGAATCTCAAAGTCATAGGTGAAGGTGATGGGTAGAGGGTTATGTATAATAATAAATAGATAAAGGGTGATTCAAATGATTCAAAATGATAAGTTAAAAGTGTTTAGTTGAAGGAATGAATGGAGTCAATAACAAATGCAAGCAATAGGTGGAGGGTACAAGGGCTAAGTACACCGTCGAGGGGGGATAAAAGGAAGGTTAAATAGTTACGATGGGAAATAATAGTTTAGGGTGCTGGCTATAGGTAGAGGTAATAGGTGGAAGTGAAGGGGTTATGTTGGAAGTTGTAAGTGGAGGCACGAGATTGTTTGTAACGGTGATAGGTAAAACGTGAAAATTATAGGTGAAGGTTGAAGGTAATAATTGGATGCAAAAGATGAAGTCTGTAGATTCTAGGGGCATGATGGAGAGATAGAATGAGCATAAAAACATTATGATTGTAAATGATTACTTAAGAGTCTTGATAATATGCGGAGATGAAAGCTAGAGGGTGAAAGAATAATGATTGAAGGCGATGAGTGAAGGGTAAAGGGCTCATGATTGGAGGCGGTAGGTGTTAGATCTAGGTGCTAAGAGCAGGGCGTAAACGATAGGTAGAGACGATAGATGGTGGCTGATGGATATGTTTGGAGGTGATAGGTGGAAGCGCCAAGTCATAGGTGAATGTAATGCGTGAACGTAATGCGTACAGAGTTGGGTTACATGGATATTACGGCATAGCTGGAGAGTGAAGGTCGTAATTGAAAATATAGGAGGAACGTGATATCATTATGATTTGAAATAATAAGTTGAAGGTATTCGAAAAATTAAAAATTAAAGGGAAGGGGGTTGTCGAGCGGGGCGAGCAGGAGGAATCACCATAGTATATACATATTAGGGTGACACAGCATCGCTCCTATCAAACATATTTATTTTCCGAAGCTCTCATATGATAGGTATCAAGCCAAGGAATGCAATGGATTTTACCGTTTTTATTTTGAATAATTTTTCGCGCTGCTCAAGAGCTCCAAAGTTTCGTAACCTAGTGAAGTAGGACGACTGAAAAACTTGATGAGGAGTCAAACAAGACAATAAGCACTACTCATTGCCAGTGAATGTCCCTGTCATAAACATCCCCAATAGTAGACTCATATTTATGACAGAGTCGGCTCACGCGGACACTTTCCCTTTCCGGCTCTCTTCTTCTACCTCTTCGAATTTTTTTTTTTTTTTGCTGGAATTCCCAGTTTCTTACTCGTGCGCATGGAGCCAAGAGCATCGGTCAGAGCGAAATATGTGTTGCACTTTGGTGTATAGCTGGACGGGCTAGGAAACTATCGTTGCAGCTAGTCCCCAAAAAAATTTACAGCTTTCACCTACTTTTTCGATTTGAAGTCCTCAGTTTCATTTCATTTTCTACGCGAATCTAAACATGATACGTGAAAAATTTTTGTTGGAATCACTTCTTCATGAGTGTAAGAGTGTTGGGTTAAAATTACAGACGTCTAGAAGCAGTGGAAGTGACCTTAAATCGACTTCGAAAACCAGCATTTTCGACCAAATTTTGCACCTGTTAACTTTCTTAATTATTATTATTTTTTGATCAAACTTTTTCGAAACGATAGTTATCTTCACTGTAATGAGACTGAAAACGAAAAATTCCCGAAAAAGTAGACGCTTTTGTACTTATTTAAGAGAAAGTACAAAATTCTGCCTGCACCATGTCACTTACTATTTCAAAAGTAAAATGCTCGAGCAGTGCGAAAAATTATTCAAAATAAAAACGGTAAAATCCATTGCATTCCTTGGCTTGATACCTATCATATGAGACCTTCGGAAAATAAATATGTTTGATAGGAGCGATGCTGTGTCACCCTAATATATATATACATATATATATTGTGAAATTGTGGATTTTTGTCTAAGTAGCGGTGAACCCATAACGTGATCGCACCCTGCTATCGGGCTGTCAATGGTGAACCGTATTTAAATAATATTAATATGTTGATCGCCCGGTTCTTGAACTCGCTTCGCCGGCTGCTCAGTAGTAGAGACTGCTTTACTCGGGGCTGTGAATTTCGAAAGAAGGAATAGGGAAGAATTGCAAAATAATCAACACTGGTTTAGCTTCAAACTGACCGGCATTTATTGAAATAAATTCTTGCGCCCAGCGTCTCTAACTATCTCTTTCGCACTCGTTGCTTATTACTTCTGTCTCTTTCTTAATTAGTCACGTGATGCCACGTGACAGCATCATATATGTCATCAGGCCTTCCAGCGCCCTCTTAATAATTCAGTTCTGCCGCGCGAAATTCAAATTTATTAATTCCCTATCATCTGGCTGTCTGATTATCTGACATGTATTTCTTTCGCTCGCACGCACGCTGTGGACTGGACCGTAGCCCTCCACCTTTCGCCAATATCATCCGAGGCTCGTCACGTGCCTCCACTCTTGAACACTCTCATAATACGCTTTCTCTCTCTCTCTCTCTTTCTCTCTCTCTCTCTCTCTTTCTCTCTCTCTCTCTCTCTCTCTCTCTCTCATTCTTTGTCTCTATCGCACTCGTTCTCTCGTGGCGTGCTCGCCAACATGGCGGCCGACGCTCGCGCGCGTACGATTCGTGCTCACAGGCTTCGCTGCTCTGCTGCCGGGCGGTGTTTCCCTCTCTCAGCCGCTATCATTATCTCTCTTGCTCTCGTGACTCGTGCGGCGCTGCGCGTGCCTCACGCTGTTTGTCGTTTCCTCTCTCTCTCTCTCGCTCTCACGTGCGTCACTGCCTCTCTCTGTCTCGCTCGCCCACGTGGTGGTCCGGCTGCGTTGCTCATGCCTGTAAACACCATCGGGTATAAGTTCCCTTTATTTTTCCGACCCGGATCCGGTGGTATCCAGGCGAGCTTCTGCTGATGGTAGACCGTCACAATAAATAAATATATATGATTCTGTGACAGCGCTCGATGTTTGGACTCCCCAAAAAATATTTTTGAAAACAATCTTTGGAGGTACCCTTAATTTTTTCAGAATTTTTGCATCATTTAATTCTAAGTTAATGGGACTCAAAGTTGGCATTTTAAGCATTTTTTGCATTTCTTGACTTTTTCATTAATTTGTAGCTCCTCAGGAGAGCGTTTTTTACAAAAACACAAAGATACACTTTTTTTAGAAAATATTTTCTAGTTTAAAGAAATACATTCAAAATCATATATATTATAACAATGTTATAGAATATTTAATTCGTGAAAGATGTGTACGAATAATATGAAAATAATACAGTTAGTTATATACATTTTACATAGAGATTTAATTAAATTTGATTTAAATTGTCTGATATATTGATTTATTACAGAAACACAAAGGCCTGTAGCATTCTGAGAGTTAAACAGAAAATTTTATATACTAATAATTTTATGTTTTTTATTTTCTTTCATATATATATATTCATTATATTCGAAGTGATAAGTTGTATGCTCCATGCATGACTTTCTGCGTCCATCTATCACCTCCGTCGATGACATTTACATCCGCCTGTCATCACCTTTCTTAACTACCCATCAGGTTCACCGACCATCTAATGCCTTCAATCGTGTCCTACTTCCCCACCTACCACTTACACTTTTCACCTATGACTACAATCATGACCCCATTATGATCTCAAATCTTTACCTATCACCTCTACTGTAGACTTGTGACTGCAATCACAATCTCCATCCTCCGCACATAATTTGAATTGATAAATCCGTGACTTTTTTCTTCCACCCATCACCACGAGGTCTACCATCTACCTAGCATTGTCATTTTCCATCTATTACCTCCAATCCTATCCTCCTTATTCACCTATTATCTACACCTTCCACTTATGACTCCAATTATGAGCTCCAACCTCCACACATAATCTGAACCCATGACCTTCTGACTCTATCTATCACCTCCACCCATGACATTCCCGTTTCCCTGTCATCTCCACCTTTCATCTCTATCCATAAAGTCTGCTCCAAAAATGGTTTATATCATCGCTTCCAATGAAGACTAGCACATTTTTCCAATTGTTAATTTTAGAGTGTTAAAATCTATTTAAGTTACTACTACGTGATGAATATTATATATATGGTTGACAGTACAAGTTTATTTAAGTATAAATAAGTTTTTATTATTCACAGGTATTCAATACAGCATTGAATTGAGGCATACTTTGAACTTTGCTTTTGATATATAATAGCATAAGTACAATTTTCTTATGCTTCGTTCTTTGACTGGAAGGTTGGCGAGTAGGGGAGATATTATTTCTTTGAAAAGGAGAGAGAAAAATGGGAGTGGGGGAATTTTTTGGGGGGGGGGCACCAAAAATAAAGAGGACGAGGGATGGAGAAATAACGAAAGAAATGATGTAATTCATAAAATGGGGTGGGGTAGGGGCGGCAGCTCGCAAAAATTCCTTACAACTGTATAATATATAGAGATATGTATGCTATTTAATATTATCATGAGCATGAAGCTTGCAATTTTGCACGCAACGAAAATGCCGAAGTTCGTAAATCGAACAATAATCCACTCAAAACATTTAAATACATAAAAAATGACAATGCAACGATCTTATGGTCGTAATATGTTATTACGACCATAAGATCACTGCATTGTCATTTTAGACTTTTCGCAAAGGGATGCCCTCTCCTTGAAGCCACCACTTCGTACAGCGAAACTTTGCATATAGGTCGGCCAGCTCATCTGTGAATTTTCCACTTTTCTCTATAGACTCCGGAATTCCTGAATAACTTTCAAGAATTTAAAACTAAATTTTTAAAAGAGAATGAATAGTACGATGAACGATTGAAAGAAAAAGTCAAAAGTACGTTTTTCATTGGTCATCAGGCTCTATTTTCTTCTTTTTTGCTATTATCCTATTTTCTCCTACTCCTATAAACATTTATTGCTTTTCAGAATTCACTGTCATTACTAACCCCACTTATTTTGTTTAATTTATACTCCTCCTCTTCCTTTTTCCTAATGGCCCTCAGTTCTTTCAACTTCCGCCTTTCCTTTTTTTATCTCTCACCTTTTATCTTAATTTAGGTACCGCCATACAATTTTTTTTTTTTGGTATTCAGCTTCCCCCCGGAATTCCTAGTCACAGTACTCGTTGTTTTCTTTCCTTTTAACCATTTCTAATTACTCCCAGTCCCATTCATTCTAAATATTCCCTGCCAGTTCTTGCCAACTCTTCCCTCCTTCTTACTGTTCCTTAAGCATCTCTTCCGTTTCTCTCTCTGTGAGTTGTTTCCTGTACTCCACACCTTTCGTCTCTTTCAACTTCAACACTTCCCTCTCCTCCTTTCCTCCCCTTCGTCTCCCTTCATTCCCTTCGACGTTTCCAGTTCTAACCGTATAGGTTACTGGTAAGTGGTCCGAAACTGTTCTGCTTTCAGGAACTAGCTTGCCCACGATCTCTCCCCCATTTCCTACTTTTTCAATTACTAAATTTAGTACCGAGCTCACCCCTTCTCCCATTTACATAAGCTCTTGCCTTTCATCGCCTTCCATTATTCCGTTTTTTATTAAGAGCCCGTTTTCTACAAATAAACTTACTAGTTTCTTCCCTTGCGCATTTATGGTTTTGTCCAATGATTTCCTGTCTCTTAACCTTCATTACCCTTTCCCTATTCTCGCGTTCAGATCTTTGTTCCTCTTCATCTATTCAATTTTTTGTCGCACTTATCATCCTATCCATTTCCTCACTTATATAAAAAGAAATTATCTTGCCTTTTCTTCCGCATCCTAATTTGCGTAACGGTTAGGCTCTAATCCTATCCCTCTATATTAACATTTTTAGCCTTTTAGCTTTTTCCTTGACTTCTGCTTTAGATCCCATTTAAATTCCTTATCTAGCCTATTCAAAATATCTCTTTCCTTCATTTTTTTCTAACCATGTTTTTAGCACAATTATGGTATTAAAACCTTTAAGAAAATTCCATGCTTACACAATTTGATAAACCCTAGATATATTCCTAATTTGATTTTCTGATTTGCCTTTTTTCCATTTCAGTTTTCGTTGTCGTAACTCTGCGCCTTTTCCCGTCCCTTTTTCCCTTTTCCCTTTACTCCCCCACTGAAAGGTACGTTCTTGATTTTCGTCCTATTTAACTTTCTTCACTCGACTACTTTTCTATTAATTATTCCACTACTTTTCTATTAATTATTCCACTTGTTTTATTAATTTTCTGCTTTCTTACTTTTGCACTAAACGCAGAGCTACTCAGCGTCGGTGCTCTCTCCCTCTCCCTCCCTCTCTTCTTCCCTCACTGTCTCTCTCATACCAGTAACTGGAATCAGAAACTACATTATTATCAATTAAAGTCAATTTTTACCACATTATTATGATTAAAATCAATCTAAAAAATGTAGTTATCGCTCTTTTAGCTTTGCAGGGATGCCACAGATATTATGGATGGAATTTTTATTTTTTTAAATAATTTTTATAATATAAGTTTCATTTGTAGATAGGTAATATGTCAAGTAGTGACAGCGATGAAAATGATGAACACCATAAAGAAAACCATTTCTCACTATCTAGTCAAAAATTGTTGAAAAAACAAATTCAGATTCTTATAAATAGGATGAAGTAAAAAACAAAACGTTTTCCACAACTGATGATGACAATATACTAGATAAGAATACCGAAAATTGTAATAATTACGATAGCCAGGATGAAGAAATTGAGTCTCTAGCATCTAGTCCAAAATTAAAGAAAAAACAAGTTCAGAATTTTCTAACAACGAACGAAGCAAAAGGGAAACTGTCTAGTAGTAGTGGAAAGGATGGTAATGATAGTGAGAATAAAGAAAATGAGTCGACAAAAACTACGAATGTTCTAAAAAAGAAGGAATCGAAAACTGCTAGAAGACGTGAAGAGGATGATGATGACCAAGATACCGAGAATAGCGAAATCGAATCTCCAGTAGGTACTTCAAAACAAGTGAAAACCAGAAAATCTGAGAAAAGAAAGCAGAACCATGTTCATTCTTCCAGCAATGATGATGATGAGGAATTTGAAAAGATTCGAAACGAAAATGATTCTAAACAGCTGCTAGAATACGTCAGAAAATTATCAAAGGAAATTAAAGTTTTAAAATCGAAAAAGTCGCATTCAAAACTTGAGGATAAGGTTAGTGAACATGTTTTATATAAAATTTATATTGAAGTATACAATTTGTGATGGATGAAGGTCCTGTGAAAAGCTTATAAATGGAGGTAATAGGTGGAAGGTGAGGGCTATGGCACTAGGTTAAAGGTAATGTATGTCTGTCAGAGTCTCGTGACTCCTTGTGTGCAGGCCCTCGTACTCCTCGCCTCGCCTCGTACTCTAGGAGGACGAGGCGAAGTAGATGGGTAGAGAGCTCGAGCTAGTGTTCGCTCTCTTGGTCGGCTAGCTCAGCCCCTGTACAGGTGGGAGAGAGGGCGGTTCGGATGATAGGTTCGCAAAGTAAAAAGTCAAGGAGCTGCCTGTGACCAGATTTATTTCAGCAGTTCATATAAACACATAATTTCACAATATTGACACTTCGCAAATTAGATAGCTCGATACTCGCAATTAGACAACTCAATACTCACACAGAAATAGCTCGATACTCGCAATTTCCTAACCCTAGCCACGAAACAATGATAGCAAAGGCAGCTCAACTCTCGCGCGTCTCGAGGTTCACTCTAATCCACTCTTGCATTCTAGTCCGCTTGACTTTTCTCTCGCGCTACGAAGATAGCTGATATTCGGGATCACTAATAAAATCCTTAAACCTCCTTAACTAAGAGAAGACAGCCGAGGTAACTAGGTAGCCGCGCTCGCGGATATTGACGCGATTCGCGAGACAAGAAAACCGATCTACGCGTGGAACTGCGCTCATCCCGCGAGGGAAACAAAGATCTCTAGAGAAACCATACCATGGACCCTTTCCTCAATTCCCTGTAGTGAACCTCGGAATCCTCCAATATTCTCAGACAGCAATTGAATCACAAAGAAAGTCACACAATAAAGCACAGGAATTTCCCTCGGGAGTTGTCGCTAGAACGTCCAAGCTGGAACGGCCAGGGCAGGAGAGTGCCGGTTCGCGCTCGCTGTGCTCGGCTTGGACTCTCGCTCTCCTTCGCCGCCGTCCGATGCGCTCGCCTATTGGTCGATTTGCTTGGGCCGGCGGCCCTCGCTCTCGTGCCGCTATAAGCTTATGCGCCTCACGCTTCGTCGATCGCCATACGCATGCGCGCTCGACACCTTAACTATTCTAAATTCTGAAGCAAACAGCCGCGAAATTCAAATGCTCGATCAAGACAGCTATCCAGACAACACGCAGACAATTAATTATTATCGAGGTAACAAATAAATTACGAAGTACGATGAAATTCTCAGAGCTCCCATCTGTCTCGGTCGTTGATTCTTGAAGCTCCTGTTTCATTGGGCGCGCTACGCTGCTTTTTACTTTAAACATCCGGTGCCAGTGAGCAACCATTGCGCTGGTCTTGCTGCATCAGACGCTCACGTAGAAAGACCCAGCCGCACTCGTTCTCTGCATCCGACGACTTGCAATTACGAGTGGAATTGAATGCCCTGGAGTAAAGCTGGATAGTTGTGGCCACGCCGACCTTGACTTTCTTCAAGGCCGATTCCTCCTCTCTTACGAATTAGATTAGTAGAAGTTCGCCGTAATTTTTGTCTCTCGCCGCCATCCCTACGTTTCTCGCGTTATTAAACAAAAATAATAAGCAAACGCCATTACCCATTGATACAAGTTCCCATTCACTCAACCTCGAGACGCTTTACCTCGCGGTGCTTGTACCGGCGCTTGTACCGTGGTGAAATTTCACCACGTTACAAAATGGATCAGATAAATGGTCAGTAGAGGTCACCTGTAAGGCGATAGGTGCAGGTTAAAATTTGTAGATGAAGGTAATGGGAAAAGAGTGGAGATCATGGGTTGAGGTTATAGGTGGATGGAGAAAGTTATTGATTAAGACAAAAGGTGACGTGCAGAGGTGAGTGATGTAATTGATAGACGTAATGTGAAGGTCGCAACTGGAGGTGATAGAAATAGGGTTGAGATCATGGGTGGAGGTAATATGTGGAGTATGGGAATCGTGAAAGTAATAGGTGGAAAAAGGGTTATATGTTGAGGGAACAGGTGGATCTTGCAGATAATAAATAGAGCTGATAGCTATGGGTTGTAGGTAATTGGTGGCGATGGTAGGTGATATGTGTGAGTGATGGATGTAGGATGCAGGTGATAGCTGGAGGGCTGATGTCATTGATGCAGGCGATAAGTGGTGGTCAAAGTTTACGGATTGAGATAATAAGGTAAAAGACCCAATCCCCGGACACGTTTTTGGACATAATCATTTCAATCAAAGTTTTCGATGAAAAATCTTGAATTTTCAAACTATTGCTGTTTCTTGTATGAAAGTATAGACATTTTTATTTACTTGTTGTCCTTTTTCATTTATACATTTATTTTTTCTCTTTTCTTCTTTTCTTTGATTAATTTGAATTTCTTTAAACTTCTTTTGATCTTCTTTTTTTTGAAAACTTTAAACAATTCCTCTACTACGGGTACACGTGGTGCATCTCGTGGTTTTTGTTTTTTTTCTTCATTTGATACCGAGGCAAATTAAAAATGTTTTAAAAATTTGGCGGTATAAAATCTTTATTCTTTAGCGTAGGACTGTTAGATGTATTTACTTTATCTGCTGTATCATTACTCGTACTAGGAGTATCGATTGAGTGACGACTATTGGAAGACAAATCAAAAATTTCAGCGTTGTACATGCGATGTTTCAGAATAAGTATTATCACTTTCTTAAATATTTGAATGAACGGGTACATTATTTTGTTGAATAACTGGGGAATTTTCTACTATGCCATTATGTTGATTATTTGCTGATAAATTAAATACTACAGCTTCTTGTACATTCAAATTATTCGTAGAAACATTACGGACTTCCTCGGGAATTAAATCCTTCGGTACATTATTTTCTTGGGTAACTGGTAAATTATGTATTATCGAATCCTGTTGATTCTACGCTAATAAAGTAAAGTCTTCAGTTTCTTATTCGTTCAAGATTCCGTCAACTCATGAATTTTCTACTATAGAATAAGTACTCGAATCTGTCAATATGTACACTGCATCTATATCTGAATCATTTTTAGATTCATTAATGGCATCAATAATAAAAGGAAAGTTTGTATTTACTTCAGAATCGGTATCGGATGCATGTACAATAACTTCAATGGTATTTTGTGAATCCTCTAAGCAATTTTGTTGTACAGGAGTAGCAGTATCTACTAGAATGGCACCAATCTCATTTCATGTTGTTTCCTCGTTAATTTCATATAGTTAAGAGTCTAAGGAATGCAAATTATCTTTTACTTATTGCTAATAAAATAGTTTTACCAGTAATAATACTAATTTTTATCGATGTCCGAGTATAGATTCCATTTTTTGCTTTGTCTGGGGATTGGGTCTTTTACTTTAGATGGTTTATGGAGGTAATTTTTGGAGATGATATATCAAATTCATGGATGGAGGTTAAATTTGGAGGGCACAAGTGACTCTTGAAAGCTCAAATAATGTATAGAGTTTATAGATGTACGTTATAGATTGTAAGTGGTGGTCACGAGTGAAAGGCATGGATGAATATCATGGCGAATGCTAAAGGTTATAGGTGGAGGCAATAACTTAGATGGATGTTGGGTTACGGATTCGATCATATGTGGCGGATGGAAGAGAACGATGGGCATCATAAGCCATAGATGAAGGTTATAAATCATGGGGTCAAAGGTTGTAAGTGAAGCAAATAGATGTAGATTTGTGGTCTTGAAGATTGTGATGCGTGAACGGTAGAAATGATAGGTAGCAGTGGTAATTGAAGAGGAAAAGCGACATAATTTATTTTGTTATTGAAGTGGAATTTATCGATCTCCCCGAGGCAAATTATTGTTGGAAAAATAGCTTGGAAAAAAAGTTGGAAAAAAAGTCTTTTTTAATTATTTTTCGACGTTTCGGCGAAACAATATCGCCCTCTTCAAGAAACTGACAAGTTTATTATAAAAGGGGCATTAGTATATAATAATTAAAAAATATAAATATTTTGTATGAATTAAAACCAGTCCATTTGTTATTGTTCCGCGCTTATATACTCCTGAGTTGGCATTGTCTATAACGATTTTATTTTGTTGTGACGTCATACACCCTTAATTGTAAATTTATCAACACTAAAACTATAGTTTTCACTATTGCAAATCAAAATATGAAAATAGGCAAGATGCATTGAGAAAAACCAACATCGAAACCTTACCAAAAATTCATAGTAGTATGTACAAGATAATTTTAAAGGTTAAGCATAAAAAATTCAAAAACATAGAAAATAATGTTGAATACAAGTTAAAATGCAATGATTGTACCGCCACATATGTGGGCCAAACAAAACGAAATGTGTGTATACGTATTGGGGAACATAGAAAATCGGATAATAACGTAATTACAGAACATTGCAACAGTAAAAACCATAGTTTCAATTTTAAAAAATTTAAAATCAAGGATAAAGAACCGAATTTAAATAAAAGACTAATTTCAGAGATGCTTCACATTGAATAAATAATACAGGATAACGGAATTAATAAGAAAGATGATACCCAAAATCTCAATAATGTATACACACATTCAATATATAGGCTAAAGCGAAAAGCGGGTGTGTGACGTCACACCAAAATAAAATCGTTATAGACAATGCCGACTCGGGAGTATATAAGCGCGGAACAATAATAAATGGATAGCTACTTCCGAAACGGTAGACGAGATGGTAACATCAAATCCTCGCTACTCGTTAATTATTTTCTTCTCTGACAGATTAGTCACCGAACACGTTACTTAATGTTGTCAGTAGATAGGCCAGTACGGGGCCAGGCCAGTACGGGGCCAAGGAGGATACGGGGCCATGGGTGATACAGGGCCACTACGTGGTCTTGCGGGGCCACTGTGTAACCCGGGGCCAACACGTGGTGTTTCGGATAGGGATACGGGGCCAATGCGCTAAGGCTGTGCTATGTCTTTAAGTTTGGATAGCCCATACGCGCTAATGGATCCTTAATTGTTTATTGATTTGTTATTCATTCATTTTTTTTATTATTACAAGCTATGAGAAAAAAACTTTTTGCGACGGAGATTAGAACCCGGGTCCTTGCATCTTGCAGGCCGACGTCTTACCCTCGGCCTACCGTCGCAGTTTGTAGACTAATATATCGATCATGTACATATGCTACCTTACCAATCAGACGTATTCTTCATTTTTGGAAATATCTTACCATTCCATGAGCACGTATTTTGCGTAGTATAATTTCGTAGCGTTCAGATTTTGCAGAGCACAAGTGCTGTTGCATGCTCTAATGTGATTCATGCAGATAGTAAGCATTTTCGGAGCGAGTCAGCGAAGTATTCGTCGAGGAATAACTGTAATCATAGATGTCGTTGGCGTAGAGATTGAATCGCTCTAGATACCTTTTGTACAACTCTCCTCTGACAAAGATCTTGCTGGTATCGTGCAGAGCCTCTCGCAGAACATGACCGATATCAGTATAGGGTACATTGCCCGATCACCAGGTCAAGCCATGATGGTTAAGCTTCAGCCACTCGTTCTTCTTACACTTATCCGTGAGTCTTTTCCAGGGATATGGTTCTCTGAACAGTAGGATCAGAGGCTAGCTCGCGTCCATGAGTGAGACAATGGCCAACTCCTTGACAACAAAGTTGTTTCTAGGCTGCTTGAAGCCTTGCATATCCACGGCGTACTCCATCTTACACGAGCTTTTTCACGTTTCCGCTGACGGTAATATACTGAATGATGCGATCGTGCAAGATGAGACAGTAGGCTGTCGTATTGTCCGGGAAGTTGACACGTGACTCGAATTCCAGTTGAACATCCACACGGGTGCACTTTTCAATGTCTCGCTCTGCTTCGAGCAATCCATCACAAAGAGTGGAATGTACGTGATGAAATTCATCCTCGTGAGCATTGGCTTGTCCAGCGTGGCTTCTCCAGCTGATTCAAAGTTTTCACAGTCCACACGTGCTTCGTGCAGCATGGGATATTCATACAACTCCCAGCTGCGAAAACTCATATTGATCGGTCTGTTCTTCTCCACGGCATTGAGCAGACGAATTTTCTAGACGTTAGAAGCAACTACGTAGGGCATTAGTCACTCGATTTTTATCAGTTTAATCTTGAAATTCTTGTAGGCAGCTGTATGACTGTGTTCAAATCACTCCTCTCTTTCGTGAGTATAAGCTCGTGCTTGACGTTGACTACGATCTTGCGATAGTTTTCGGCAAACCCTCGAATTATGCTGAGCGGTATGTTGATATAGAAATAACCGGCAACATTGGTCACTTGATCCGTCGCCTCTTGAATACCGAGTCAGCCAGCATTTTCGAGCATCGATCTCTGGCCGGAATTGAAGGAAAGCCAGCCTTTCACGAGCGTGCTGAGACCGAATTTTTTGGTCCTGCCAATCTCCACAGCATTCATCTCGGATCAAATCTTCTCGCGCATGTGACAAACGACGTTGTTAACAAAACTTATTCGTCAGTCTACCATAGATATGCAGCGAACTACGCGAAAGAAGAACGTATAGATCTTGAGGTTGTATGACGGGTTCGTGAATGCTCAGAATATCTTGCATTATTTTTCGCGAGGACGCACTCTGAATGAATGAAATATGATGAAATCATCTCTCCACTCTTTGAACGTAAAAAGATTCCCAAGATCGGTGGCAAACTTCCTGCTCCTCCTGCGTACAAAATCGCGAGACGAGATACACGGATGGATTAAGTATACTGAGATGATCCGAACGAACTTGTCGAGCGATTGCGGCTCT